>CM053560.1:23255936-23281116 GCA_028646485.1 Cryptoprocta ferox | reverse complement strand
TATCCTCACATGGTGGAGACAGAGAAGAAACAAGCTCTCCTCTGTCTCTTCTTATGAGGGCACTAATCCTGTCATAAGGACTCTGCCCTCATGATGTAATTATCTCACAAAGGCCCCATCTCCAAATACCACCCCATTGAAAATTAAGGTTTCAACATATAAGTTTTGGAGGGGATACATACATTCAGTCCATAGCACCATTTTGTTACTCTGCTTTTTTGGTATACATTTTAGAATTAGCTTGTCCAAATCTGTACAAAAATCCAGCTGAGAGTTGGATTAAAACTGTATTGAATCTATTGATCAATCTGGGAAATAGACATGTTTACTGTATTGATTTTTCTACTTCATGAGCATGGTATGTCTCACCATTAATTTAGGCCAAATTTGAAGTATTTCACTAGCATTTTGTAGTTTTCAGCATACAGATACTATATGTATTTTGTTAGATTTATATCTAAGGATTTAATTTTTTGAAATTATAAATGGCATGTATTTTTGCTAGATCTGAAAGTATGATTGACTTTTCTGTGTTTATCTGGTAGCCTGTGACCTTGCTAAACTCACTCTTGTTTCCAAAAGTTTTGTTGTTGTTGTGGTTTCCTTAGGATTTTCTACCTTAAAAATTGTGAGTAAAGTCAGTTTTATTTCTTCCTTTCCAATCTGTTAAGATTTTCAGCTGAATGGGGCTGGTGAAAGTATGTTTTATTCACAGTCAGGGGAAAAGAATTTGATCTCTCACCATTAATATGATGTAGCTGTAGGGTTTCCCTAGATGCCCTTTATAGGTTGAGAATGTCCTCTTGCATTCCTTGTTTGCTGGGATTTTAGAGTGATTAGATAGTGAATTTTGCTAAATGCTTTTCTGCATCAGCTGATACAATCATAAGGGTTTTCTTCTTTGGGCTGTTGATATGGTAGATGGCATGGATTGATTTTCCAATATTGAATCATCCGTGCATTTCCAGAACAAACTCCACTTGTCTTTCTATATTTTCCTGGGAAATATCATATCATATTAATATGATAATATTATTTGAAAATTTTACATCTATATTTATGAGGGATATTGATCTCTAGCCTACTTTCTTTTCCTCTTTTTACTTTTTCTAGGGAGGAGTGATATGGTCTTTGGGTTTTGGTATCAGGGTAATAGTAACTTCATAAATTGAGACAAAATACTCCTTTCTCTTCTATTTTCTGAAAGACATTGTCTAGAGTTGGTATTACTTATTCTTAAATGTTTGGTAGAATTTGTTAGTGAAATCATCTAGTCCTGTGGCTTATGTTTTTTTGGGAAAGTTTTAAACTATAAATTCAATTTCTTTAATAGTGATAGTACTATTTAGATTATATATTTCATTTTGGGTGAGTTTGGGTAGTTTGTGATTTTTAAAGATTTGATCCATTTCATCTAAGTTTTTGAGTTTATGTGTGTAGAATTGTTCATAGTATTTCCTTATATCCTTTTAATGTCTGTGGGGTTTATAGTGATAGCATCTCTTTCAATCCTGATACTGGCAATTTGTGTGTGTGTGTCTCTCTCTCTCTCTCTCTTTTTTTTTTTGGTTGGGTTTTGTTTGTTTCAGTTTTATTGATCTTTTCATATAACTGGCTTTTGGTTTTTTATTGATTTCTTTTTGTTTTCAATTTCATTGATTTCAGCTCTCTTTATTACTTCCTTCCTTTAACTTGTTCTCTGTTTATTTTGCTCTTTTTTTGTAGTTTCTTATTATGAAAATCTAGATTATTGACTTGAGACCTTGATTACATTCCAGTATAATCATTTTAATGCTATACATTTCTCTGCAAGTACTGCCTTAGCTACATCTCACAAATTTTAATGTGCGGTATTGTCATTTTTATTTAGTTAAAAATATTTCCTAATTTCCCTTGAGACTCATCTTTGACCTCTGGGTTATTTGGAAGTGTGTTGTGTTGTTTAATTTCCAAGTGTTTGGAGATCTTCCTCTTATCTTTCTGTTCCCAATCTAGTTTAATTCTAGTGTGGTCAGACAACATTTTTTGTATGGTTTTCAATTCTTTTAAACTTGTTAAAGTTTATCTTATGACCTACAACATGGTCTATTTTTGTGAATGTTCCAAGAAAATGTATATTCTGTTGTTCTTGAGTGAACTGTTCTATTGAGAAGGATATGTATGTTCTGTGGTTGGACAGAGGGCTCTATAAATGTCATTTAGGTCCAGTTCATGATGGCGTTATGTAGTTCATCTAAATTTTTGCTGTTTTTTGTTTACTAGTTCTATTTATCAGTAAGGGCATTTAAGTCTCTAGCTATAATTATAGATTTGCCTACTTCTCCTTTCAGTTCTTTTCAATTTTTGTTCCCTGTGTTTTGATCTCTATTGTTAGATATAAACTTAGGCTTGCTATTTCTTCTTGGTGAATTGACCCCTGGTAATTTTCTCATTTCTGATTTTTTTGGGCTGATATTAATATTGCCAGCCTGACTTTCTTTTGTGTAGTGTTTGCATAGTATACCTTTTTCCTTATCTTTATTTTTTTTACCTAACTTTATCATTATATTTGAGATAGGTTTCTTATAGACAGCATATAGTTAGGTCATGAGTTTAAAAAAAAATCTATTCTGACAACATCTGTCTTTTAGCTGATCTTTTAGCTGATGTGGTTAGACCACTTTCATTTAATGCCGTTATTGATAAGTTTTGACTTAGGTTGACCATTTTGTTATTTATTTTCTGATTGTACCCTCTTTTTTGTTCCTTGAATTCCCCTTTTCTTGCCTTTATTTAGATTATTGAAACAGTTTTTATTATTTATTTATCTTTATTTTTAAAATTTTAATGTTTATTTTTGAGAGAGAGAGAGAGAGAGAGAGAGAGAGAGAGAGAGAGAGAGAGAGAGAGGGCGCACTAGTGGATGAGAGGCAGAGAGAGAGAAGGAGACACAGAATCTGAAGCAGGTTCCAGGTTCCAAGCTGTCAGCACAGAGCCTGATGTGGGGCTTGAACCCATGAGCTGTGAGACCATGATGTGAGCCAAAGTCAGACAACTTAACTGACTGAGCCTCCCAGGAGCCCCTAAACAGTTTTTAGTATTCCATTTAATTAATTAATTTTTTGCTTATGTCTCTGTACATTTTTTTCGTGGCTACTCTAGGGATTACAATATACATCTTAACTTTTCACAAACTACTTAAAGGCAATATTTTTCCATTTTAGGTAGAATGAAAATCTTAGAAATTATCAGCCCCTCTCTTCTCCCTGTTTTATGGTATGGTTGTCTTACATAGTACATCTGCGTACATTGAAAGGTCCACCAGATGATGTTATAATTCTAGTTTGGATTATCAAACATAATTTAAAGAATTTAAAAGATGAAGAATAGTTTATCATGCTTAACCAGATACTTACTTACCCTTTCTGGTACTCTTCTGTCATTCTCATGTTCCAGATTTTCTTCTGGTATTATTTCCCTCTTGTCTGAAGAACTTCCTTTAGCAATTCTCCTAGAGTAAATTGATTGGCAATAGATTGTCTTCATTTTTCTTCATCTGAGAAGGTCTTCATTTCACCTTAATTTCTGGAGGATATATTTGATGAGTATAGAATCCTGGGTGGTAGTTCTTCACTCTCAGCAACTTTAAGAAGGGTGTGACTCTTGTCCTGGTCTCCATGGTTTCTTATGACAAATCCACAGTCATTGGAATTCTTGTTCTCCTATAGATAATGTGTTGTCTTTTTCTGGTTGCTTTCAAGACTTTTATTTGGTAGTTTGTTTTCACCAAATTGACTACGATGTGTTTGGGCATGAGTTTCTTTGGGTTTATTGTGTTTGGGGTTTCCTGAACTTCTTGAATTTATAAGTTGATTTCTTTTTCCAGTTTCTTTGTGTTTATTGTGTTTGGGGTTTCCTGATCTTCTTGAATTTATAAGTTGATTTCTTGTTCCAGATTTTTGAAGTTTTCGGCCATCATTTGTTCAAAAAATTTTTAGCAGCTATCTTTTCTCTCTGGGACTCTAATAACACAAATATTAAAACTTCAGTTTGTGTCCTGGAGGCTCCTAAGGCTCTGTTCATTTTTTAAAATCCATTTTATTTATCTCTTTTGTTCATTTTGGATCATTTTACTCATCTGTCTTCCAATTGGTGGACTCTTCCCTCTGTCAATATTATTCTGCTATTGAGCCCATACTGTATTTTTCAGTTATAAACTTTGCATTTGATTCTTCTTAACATCTTCCATTTCTTTGTTCAGATTTTCTATTTTTACATTAATTCTAGGGTGTTAGTAATAATGTGTTGGAGCACTTTTATAACAGCTGCTTTACAGTCTTTATCAGATAAGTTCAACATTTGTGTCATCTGGGTGTCAATATCTGTTGATTGTTTTTTTCCCAAGTGAACTGAAAATTTTCTGGTTCCTCACATGTCAAAGTAATTTTGGATTGTATCCTGAATGTTTTGAATATTTCATTATGAGGCTCTAGGTCTTTTTAAAGTCTTATGGAGAATGTTGATATTTTTAGTAGACAATTGGTCTATTTGGTCAGGTTCAGGCTGCAAGTTCCAACACACTTTCTGTGGGCTATTGTTCATGGGGGATTGGTTTTTAAATCCTTTGTGTGTTACTTGAATCTTTCCCATGCGTGTACCACCCAGAGGCTAGTGTGGGACCTCAGTGGTGGTCTATCTGCTAATTCAGTGCTCAAAGTCTTTGGTGTGCTGATTGGGATCAGATCCATGCATGCAACCGAAAGAGTTCATAATCAATTTTATGGGGTCACTTTCCTAAGCTCTTCCCTGTCTATGACCTCCGTATTACTTTCTGGGTCCCTGGGGATCCTTTTTCTGTCCTTCGGTCAGAAATTAAGGGCTTTATTTACCCTATTTGCCATCCACTTTCACAAGTGTGCCCATGTCGGGGGCCAAGTAGTGGAAAAAGAAAGAGGAGAAAAAAGCAATGCAGGTTCACACTAGTTTCTTGGAACCACAGCTCCACCAATCAGAGAGGGAGATTTCTTTCTCTCTGAGTTGGTTCCTGTGGGGTTCTGTTGCTGCTGCAGGGATCATGTAGGGGCTAGAGTATGAGAGAATGGAGGGGAAAGAAGAGAAAATCTGGGGGAATTTCTGCACTATTCTCTGAGTATTAGGATTTCCCTTTTTTGATCCCCAAGCCAGAGCTAGAGGCTTCTCCTAGAAATCACTGTCTGTGCCCCAGTATCCCTTTTGGATTTGGAGCTTCGAGGAGTTCAGGCTTGGGGATGCCAGATGCAAAAAAATGGTAAATTCATTAGGTACTTTTGAAAGTATTCAAATGGCTGCTGCATGCATTCTGTCTAAGCTTTACACACATTCCCTGGGAGAAGCAAGGTAGAGTGAACTTACTCCATCTTACCTGGAACTGGAACCCTAATCTTCTCCTTCAGATTTAATAATAATGACCATTTCTACACACCGCACTTAACACTGTGTATGACTTATCTTGTCCTTTAACAAGCTGACTACTAGATGGCCTCCTTTTAAAGGAAAAGTATATTTTCATGAACTCCTTGAGTTGATTTAAGTGGCTTTGATCATTTTGTTTCTTAAATATGTACCGACATACAACTAGGTCTCAGCTTCTTATGCTTACAGTGTTTAATCAACTACAACACAAAAGGAAATTTATAAATTAAGTGCAAACAAGTACAACACAAAACAATTCAAATCAACAGCGTTTATTTAATGTGACAGATGATGTTTGTTGAAACTGAATAGCTGTTCGTACTGTGAATTGTAGTGCATGACTGGGGTACAGGTTCTTTTGTCACATCACTGCTCCCTTGTGCTGAGTGATGACTCAGTTCTCCCACAAATTTCTCTATCGAACCACTGTACCACCCTGCAGCTTCCATTTGTGCAGTGTGATAGAGCATCATTTGGCCTATATTTAACTCAAAGTACCATTTACATATAAGTCAGTCTTTCTCTTTCTCTCTCTCTTTGTCTCTCTGTCTCTTTCTTTACCAGCCTAATATCATGAAAATAGTAGTCATTGGTGCCAACACTTGTACAAATGGCATTAAAACCTCTGATGCTGAAGTCTTTCAGCAGGATTTAGTCCTGAGGCCGTCAGCCAGAGCGGATCTGGAATATGTTAATATTAGAATCTTAGGCCTGCTAGCCAATGGAAAACTCTTCCATTAAAAATGTAGTTTAAGAAAATTATTAAGACTCAGAATACATGTTTGTAGATTCCCATTTAAGAAACATTGCAGTATCATTCAATTTAATCCTTTCAACAAAAATCATTACCTCCACTTTACAGTGAGGAACCTGGGGCTTACAGGTTAAATAACTTGACCAAGATCTCATAGCTGATAAATAGCCAAGTTGGTATATATGGAGAGCACCCGGTCTGTCCACCTCCAGAGTCTCCACTCCTAACTGCGACTTATGGCTGTTTTCTCATAAAAGTCATACTGTGATCTGGGGGCTCCTGGGTGGCTTAGTCAGTTAAGCCTCTGACTCCTGATTTCGGCTCAGGTCATGATCTTGAAGTTTGTGGGATGGAGCCCCAGCTGGGGCTCTGTGCTGACAGTGTGGAGCCTACTTGGGATTCTCTCTCTCCCTCTCTTTCTGCTCCTCACCTGCTCATGCACATGCTCTCTCTCTCAAAATAAATAAACTAATTAAAAGAATATTAAAAACATAAAACCTCATGCCATGATCTGTTTTTCCAAAGTGGGCAGAGCTACACGGAACCTCCAAACTACCTCCCATAGCTTCCCTTCATTCCTTGATCTAAGTCCTTTATGTTCCCCTAAAGAAAGACTTGTTGAATTATACCCCCAAGACAAGGAAGAATACAAGGAACATAGAACAGTGTTCGCTTTATTACTCTAAATTTCCTTTATGTCCTTATCACTGCACAGAAATGCACTTTTCCATAGGTGTGATCAGTGCACAATCACACAATCACTCATTTTTCTCTTCAATATACAGTACTCCAACTCACAGGCCACATGTAGCACTTTTTAATTGTATCGTACTTACCTTTCCTTTCCCAAACTGTGAGCACCTTGGGGACAGAGAGTTCATCATCCATATCTTTGTAGCTTTGGAAGAGCAGTGAATAGTTTGATGCACAGTTGCTGAGTTGAATTATGTCATGATCTCATATATTAATTGGTGATATGTTAAAAACCTGATCTCTTGGTTTTCTCCCTGGACGTTTTCCTACCCTAGTCGTGTATGTGTGTGTGTGTGTGTGTGTGTGTGTGTGTGTGTGTGGTGGCTGGTGGCTGTTTCTGTCTTCATGATGATCGAGAGGTAATTTTTGCTAAGGGCTGTCAGAGTGCCAGAGCCAGTAATCAACTGGAGAAAGTGGCCATAATCATGTTTCCTGCTTCTATCAGTGCCTTGGATCCTGCAAGACACCGTAGCATCTTGCTGGAGCCCATCCCAAGTGGGAGTCCCCAGGAAAGGCACAGAAACACAGCTATGGAGGCTTTGTCCACCCTCCTTTGTAGTCTATAGGGTCTGGGCTGAGAAGGCAAAGCTTTTTGGGAACTTGAAGGTTGACTTCTGTGTATATCATTACTGTTACATTGAGGATTGGTGGAGGCAGAGAAATGGGATCTCTATGATTAAAGTTCACATCTGCTTAGAGACTGTCTACCCTGGTGGGATGTAAACTGGGTGGGCAGTGGGTTCTTGGAGATGCTTGATGTAAGCAGTGAGGGATAAAATACTTCTGGGCCCTCTGAGGACACATATAATATCTTGGGAATCTCTGAAATGAAAAGGGAGGAAGGGAGCCTCTGGTTTTACCTTTTTTCTTCACTCTCTCCTTCTCTTCCTCATTATTCTTCAAGAATTTATTGACTGATGATTGGATAAAATGATGTGGTCTATATATACAGTGAAATATTACTGAGCCATCAAAAAGAATGAAACCTTGCCATTTGCAATGATGTGAATGGAACTAGAGGGTATTATGCTAAGTGAAATAGGTCAGAGAAAGAAAATACCATATTATTTCACTCATGTGGAATTTAAGAAACAAAACAGATGAACATATGGGAAGGGGGGAAGGAGAAGAGAAGGAAAGAAACCACAAGAGACTTAACGATAGAGAATAACTGAGGGTTGATGGAGGGAGGTGGGTGGGGGATGGCCTAGATGGGGGATGAGTACTAAGGAAGGCACTTGTTGGGATGAGCACTGGTATTGCATACAAGTGATAAATCACTGAATTCTACTCCTGAAACCAATATTACACTGTATGTTAACTAACTAGAATTTGAATTAAAAAATGTATTGAGTACTTGCCATGTGCTAGAGTTGGGTGATATACCTGTAGAGAAAAACATGCCAAGAAGTTCTCCATTTAGCAGGGGAGATTACAGACAATTATGATACAGAGTGATGATGACATCTATGCAAGGAATCAGGGGAGCACAGTGGGGTACACCTGACTACTTAGGATGGGAGGTAGGGGTTATGAAGGGACAGGGTTTGTGATGGAGCTGGCATTTGTCATGAACACTGGAGGAGTTTGCCAGGTGGTTAAGTGAGGCAGGGTACCCAGAAAGAGGAAGTGATACAAGGAAAGGTTTGGAGGTATCAAGGAGAATTGGATAGGTGTCCAGGAAATAGGGTATGTAGCGTTCCTATAAAATTTATGTGTTAGCAACAGAAAATAAAGGCTGCTCTGTTGCAGACCATTGTCACAGTACACTGGTGTTGGTCTTGGGCATTTTTTTTAACTTTTTAAAAATTTTTATTTATTTATTTTTAACTTTTATTTATTTTTGAGAGACAGAGAGAGACAGAGCATGAATGGGGGAGGAGTAGAGAGAACAGGAGACACAGAATCCAAAGCAGGCTCCAGGCTCTGAACTGTTAGCACAGAGCCCTACGCGAGGCTCAAACCCATGGACTGTGAGATCATGACCTGAGCCAAAGTCAGACACTTAACTGACTGAGCCACGCAGGCGCCCCTGCATTTTGACTATTTGTGACTTTAAGGAAACTGGAATCAATATTAGTTAACATCTAGATAAAATGTGTTAATAAATTGTGAATATATTTCATTAGATAAATGGGTTGTGGTGTATCTGGAACATAACATGTCAGGAGGGTGAGAGATTGGAGAATAAATTGAAGATGCATTGGGCCAACTTAATGTTGACTTGCTACCTGTGTAAAGTTTTGTTTCTTTTTTCCTCTTTCCCCCTTTTTACAATGAAAAAATCTCAAATGCACATAAAGGTAGAGAGATTAGTATAATGAAGACTTACATACCCATAGCCCAGCTTTAGTGACCACCAACTAACTTCCACTTTTGTTTGATTCCTGCAATTTTCTTTTTTAATTATTCGGGCATCTTGAAGCAAATTGAGTACCCATAGATACTTCAGTATAATTTCTTTAAAAAATATAACCACAAATATATACTGGATTAGTTCTTTTAAAAAAATACAACTACAATATCATTTTCTCACCTGACAAAATAAACAAAAATTCCTTAATATCATGTAAAATCCAGTCCATGTTCATTTTTCCCTCATTGTCTGAGAAATGTCTTTTTTAGTGGTGTTTAAATCACAACCCAAACACATTCCACATATAGCGTATGGATGATTTGTCTCTTGTCTCTCAATCTATATTAGTTCTCTATGCACTCACCCTCTGACTTACAACAAATTAAAAACAAATTTTAATTTTAGTAAGAAATTTGTTAAGAAACTGCGTTGTTTTTCCTGCAGAACTCCCAGAGTTTGGATTTGGCTGGTTGTACCCTTGCAGTGCTCTTGAACAAGCTCTTCTAACTGCCACATTTCCTAGGATAGAGCTAGCAGCTGTTCAAATACAGGCTCTTTCTTTTGGCAGGAAGGCTTCCTAGGTGGTGCTTCCTATTGCATTATTAGTTGTTTTGGGGGTAAGTGTAGTTAACTTTAGTTGCTGGGTTCAGGTGATGTCAGGCTAATCCATTTCTTGTAGAGTTTGTATTAAGGTTTTCGAGCAGGCTAGGGAAAAACAAGTTTGCTTTACAAAGACCTGCCTGCTGACTATATGGAGAAAGAGGCTAATGAAGTGATCCTGGAGGCAGTAAGATCAGTTGAAAACAACTGCAGTGGTCTAGGTGAAAAATAAAAATTTCTTGCTAAGATAAGGGCTGTAGAGATGGCCAGGAGACTCCACATTTGGGAGATATTAACTAGGAAGAGCGTGTCTACTGGAGGCAGGGGTAAAGGAGGAGAATGCAGTTAATCAGTTAGCCTATTTGTCTTTTTTTCTCTACATACATCATATCTTAGGTGATTTCACTCATTCCCATGGTTTTTAATCCCCTTATATGCTGTTGACTTCAAAAAGTTGTATCTCTGGCCTTAGAGTTTCATCCTGAACTTCACACACTTATATCTGGTTGCCTGCTGAATATCTTCCCTGGGGTCTTATCCTACCATGTCCAGAACTGTACTCTTGGCTTGTCCCCACCAACCGACTTCTCCCCAAGTCTTCCCCATGCTAGTAATGGCACTTCTAGTCATTCAGACAAAAGTCCTAAGAGGCTCCTTGTTTCTTACCTGTCCCTCATACTCCCATCAAGTTTTGTCAGCTTTACCTTCAAAGCATATGTGAATTTGAACCATTCTCTGCAACATTGGTCTGGACCATAATTTAATCATATTTCAGTTCATCCTCAGATCTCACTGTTTTCACTCTTGCAGAAGACCAGGTAGGAGAGGTAGGCTTGAGGATGGTGCCTTCTAGGATTCATCTTCAGTTCTTGGCAAAGACAAACAGTTCTCATTCGACTTTGCTCATCTTTACCTTCCCTCTAATCCTAAGGCATTCAGTATACTCTCTTCACAATAGTAATGTGGCAGATCACACAGTGGCCCCAGTTCTTCACCCCCACCTGGATCTATGACTTTTGCCACATAACTTGGCAGTGCTCTCCCACTGACCTTGGGCTTGGCCATGTGACTTGTTTTGACCAATGGAATGTTAGCAAAGTTCGATATAAGCAGTGGCTTGAAAAATGCTTGGACAATTGGGCTTGGTCTTCCACTCTTGCACCTCTACCATTACTATGAGAATATCCTTGAACTAGGCTGTCAGGACATGGGAGATCTGTGAAGCAGAGAGGTTAAGACTGGCCTGGATAAATTAACAGCCAGCTGACCCCCAGATACATGACAGAGTTGAGCCAGGATCAGAAAAGCCACCTAGCCGGCTACCTCAGCTGCATGAACAGTTAGAGTTTTGTGTTTGTCACTTTTTGTTATGCAGCATTGTGGCAATAGACAAGCAGGGGATTCCAAATTCGTATCTACCACATGGATCTTTTAACTGCAGCTTTGTATATCAAACTCTGGATATATAATAGATAGTTCCAGCAAAACATGACCAAAGCCTTTGATTAGTAGCTCTTTCCCCAGTTGTTCCCATCTCATGACAACTCCATCATTCATCTAGTAGCTCAGGTCAGAAAGTAGGAATCATTTTTTATTCCTTAATTTTCATTGTATCTCTCATCCAAATTATAGGTTGTTTCTCTTCAGAATATATCTATTCTCTGTTTCTACTACCAACCACTTTAGTTCATGCCCCCATAAACTTCCTTCTGTATCATAGTCATCTCCTACCTGGTCTCTGTTTCCATTCTTGACTTATAGTAAGGTCTCAAAATGACAACTAGAATAATTTGAAAATAATTCCTCAGATATGACATCAAAAGAACAGAAAATAAAAGAAACAGATAAATTGAGTGACATTGAAATTTAAAACTTTTGTGCTTCAAAGGGCACTATCAAGCAAGTGAAAAGGCAACTTATAGAATGGGAGAAAATATTAATAAATCATATATCAGATATGGGGTTAATATCTAGAATATATAAAGAGCTCCTAAAATTCAACAACAAAAAAACCAGTCTGATTAAAAAATGGGCAAAGGATTTGTATAAACATTTATTCAAATAAGGTATACAAATAGGCAATGAGCACACGAAAAGGCATTCAACATAATTAATCACTAGGGAAATGCAAATCAAAACCACAGTGCAAATCAATACCACCTTACAACTATTAGGATGGCTACTATCAAAAAACCAGAAAATAACAAGTGTTGGCAAGGATATGGAGAAATTAGAACCCTTGTGCATTGTTGGTGGAATGTGAAATGGTGCAGCTGCTATGGAAAAGAGGGTGGTTTTTCAAAAAATTGAAAATAGAATCATCATGATCTAGCTACCCATTTTTGGATACATACCCAAAATAATTGAAAGCAGGGACTTGAACAGGTATTTGTACCCTATGTTCATAGCAGCACTTTCAAAATAGACAAAAGGTGTAAGCAACCTAATATTCATCAATAGGTGAATTGACAAATAAAATGTAGTATATACATACAAGGTAGTAGCATTCACCCTTGAAAAGGAAGAAAATTCTGACACATGCTACAGCATGAATGAACCTTGAAGACATTATGCTAAATGAAAGAAAATAATCACAAAAGATCAAATACTGTGTGATCCTACTTGTATGCGAGGTACCTAGAGTAGTTAAATTCATAGAGATAGATAGTAGAATGTTGGTTGTTAGGGTCTGGGGGAGGGGAGAATGGGGAATTATTGTTTAATGGGTGCACAGTTTCGGTTTTAGAGGATGAGCAAAATTCTGGAGATGGATGGTATTGATGGTTCTACAATGATGTAAATGGGGTGCCTGGTGGCGTAGTGAGCTAAGCATCTGACTCTTGGTTTCAGCTCAGGTCATTATCTTACAGGTTTGTGAGTATGAGTCCCACATGGGGCTCTGTGCTGACAGTGTGGAGCCTGCTTGGGATTCTGTCTCCCTCTCTCTGCCCCTCCCTCAATTGTTCTCTATCTCTCTCTCAAAATAAATAAAAATAAACTTTAAAAAACTATTTAAAAAACAGTATAAATAAACTCAATGCCACTAAATTGCACATTTAAAAATGGTTAAAATGATATGATATATATTATGCATATTTAACCCCAATTTTAAAATATTGCATGAAAGAAACTTTCCTCAGGCATTTGAAATACATTTCAATATCTTCTTTTGATCACATCAATAATATAGCAAAAAAGAAACTCAGGGACAATAAAATAAATTATTGGCCCCTTTTTTTTGGTTTACTATAAGATAATATCTGTTTTTAGACTATTAATCCATATCCAGACTCTATTTTATATTCAGGTTACACTCCAGCTCTTTCGCTTCCATCTTACATCTAAATTATTTTCCCTGTCATATGAAGACGGACAACACAATGTTCTTCATGGCTAATTAGTTATCCAATTTTGTATATTTTGAATGCAATCAAACAGATTAAAATTTTAAAAATTATTTAGTATTTGAGATGTACAATTGAATATATGTATTATGCATGTATGAATACATGTATAAATTATAATATGTGTTATACAAGAATATACCTTGTATTTTAAAATATAAATGTCACATATTTTACCCCCTGATCAGAAAACTATGAAAGGTTTCCCATCTCAGCCCTTTCCATGGCCTTCAGGCTCCACAGCACCCAAATTTGGTCTATCTTTTCAACCTCATTTTTTACTATCTTTCTCCTAGCTTATTTTGCTCTGGTGACCTTGGCCTTCTTGCTTGGATTCAGATTCCCAAGTTTGGTACTGCCTTAAGGCCTATGTATTTGCTGTTCCCTCTGCTTGGAATATTTTCCTCCCAGATATCTGCCTGTCTTACGCTTTTGCTTCACCCTGACCTGGATTCAAATGTCAATTCCTCAAAGGCCTATTCTGGCCATTCTATCTAAAACAGACCCCTCCCTCCACGTCATCACTCATGACTTGCTACCTCATTGTTCTGTTTAGATTTCCTGTTAGTACTCATTACTACATAAAATTACATTACATACTCGTACCTTTTCTATCTCTGTCTTTCATCTACCTTGTTGACCTCAGCATCTCCAGCTCCAAGAAGCGTATCTAACACACTGATGACATTCAATTAATGTGTGTTCAATGCACGAACTCTACAAATGTTTACTGAGTTCCTACTATGTGCAGACACTGTGGACTTAGTTTTGGCATCTGTATGGAAGATTATACTATTGCCTGACACAAGATGTTGAGATAGGGAAGACTGGGGACAGTTAGGTTCTTTAGATGGGTTTGTTTTTGAGATACCTTGGACTAGCAAGTAGAGATGGAGAAGGACAGTTGTAACCCTGGTATGGAATTCAGGGCGTCTAGAGAGATTGGCAGGAATGTAATAGAACTTACAGAACTCTACACTGGGACTGACTACCAGTCTGTCCAATCTGGATTCTATCTCTGGTGGGAAGAGAGGAGGTATTGAGGGAAGAGTGGTCATGGTGGTCCATAATATCAACAGTAAGGTCCATCCTAAATGGAGGCTTGAGTTATGTGGCTACAGGACCTATGAGTACATGTCTGTTCCTAGAACCACAGGCTTCCTCACCATCTCCCTGATGTTGGACATTTCCTTAGACAGGAAGGCTGCTAACTTGGATACCAGAGGAAAGATAGAAAGGCAAGCATTCCCATGAAAGGGCCTGTCTATCTCATTTCAGAGACATATAGATAACGTATACTGGAATTTTCCAGATGCCAGGTTTTGGAGGTTGGATGGAGAGAGAGTCTGAAGTCTGGGGCAAAGAGCTAGAGAAATAGGAAGATGGGTCCAGAAATTTCACATACCAAAGAGCACTAACTTCTTACAAGTCATTGCCCACAAATTTCCTATATAAAAACTGCCCTGGGACACCTGAGTGGCTCAGTAGGTTAAGTGTCCAACTCTTGATTTCAGCTCAGGTCATGATCTCATGGTTCCTGATTTCAAGCCTTACGTCAGGCTCTGTGCTGACAGTGCGGAACTGCTTGGGATTCTCTGTTTCCCTCTCTCTCTGCCCTTCCCCCACTCACTCTCTCTCAAAAATAAACTTGCCCTTACATTTGTATAGCCCTTCATAGTTTATAAAATGTTACATTGAAAAGTCTGGTGTCCCTAAAGTTGCATTCCACCAGTGGGATCTTTGGAAAATGAACCTCTACAAATGTCCTCATTTGTAGACCACCGTAATAATGTATTCCTCATGGTATTAAAGGAGACAACTTATGTAAAGTGCTTAGCCTACTGCCAGCACATGCACATTCAATAGCATTTGTTTCCTTCCCGATTTCCTTTACTTTATCTCACTTGAACCTCACACCAATTCTGGGAGGTAAGTTTGGCAGGATTGTTATCATCCCACTTTACAGTTGAAAAACCAGGATCAGAGAGAGATTTATTCTGACTTTCCTAAAGCCATAGAACTTTCAAATAGGAGATCCAGGATTTGAATTCAGGCCTTTCACCCTTAAGTTGTCTCCTCCCACCCTGCTGCTCCTCACTCTTCTCTGATCGTGCTATATTGATGGTGTCCCATGGTGGAGACAGAGTTCACCACAGGGTCTGTCCTGTAGGTCAGGAGGATGCCACCATCTTTGCTTTTATTACAATGTGCTTTTGAAAACATACAGAAGCAGAATGTCTGAAAACTGAACAATGGACTTACATGTTATCAATGGTATTCTGATCAAATTATATAATCTGTAATTACATCTTGCCTTTTAGACATAACCTTTGTGGCTCTATTTCTAGCACCTCAGTTGTCTTCAATTTCACTTTTCCTTCACGGTTGAATGCAGACTTGGCTGGCTGGAGAGCGCTGGGGTGGCCAGTCAAAGCTAATGGTTCATCTTTGCCTCCATTGTCCTAAGTTTATGAGACTTTTCACTTTCTTACTAGTATCAACACTTTCCCCTTCCCTTTCCTGGTTATTAAAAAAAGTGGCAAGTTCAACACAATATTTAGACCATTGCACAGCTATATTGACAACGGTAGTGATCTTGCTGACTCGAATTGTTGAGTGGAGGCAGGGTCATTTTGCCATGGCTCAATGGAGTCTGCTAATTTCCAAAACCTAGAAGGGTGACTGACTGGTGTGTAAACAGAAGATGGTGCTGATTGCACTTTAGAAGGGGGCACATGGGTCATGAACTGCCGGCATTGTCCTGAATTCGTGTCTAGCCAGGAGGTGGCGCTCTTTCTCTGCCCAGTTGTTAGTGGTCGGTCCATACTGTGGGGAGGGAAAAAAAAAAAAGAGCTTCTGTAGCTTGGACTGTCATTTCAGAGGCTCTGAGACTCAGGGCCCAGGTCTGCCTCTTCTAAACAGCCACGTAATTCATTTGATGAAGGAAACTGCATGGGGTCTTCATTTAGCCACCAGAGCCACTTCTCTGTCCCTTAGAGAGTCTCTCCCCTGAGAATGAGCAGTGAGGTCTGGGAGAATGATCAGAACGCAGGTTTGTAATAAGGGAACTGAGAAAGATGACAGGATGAGGGGCTGCCTCCTACAGTGCTTGCTTCTCTCTCTCTCCCTGTTGTGAGTCTCTCTTCTGCTCTTGTTCTGTAGTAACAAAGTTGCTTGTATTTCTGCATGTGGAACTCAGTCCCCAGGCAGGCTTGTGACCTGAGCTGCCATTTGCCCTAAGTCTCTTTTGTTTTATATAGATTGTGGGGGATCTAAGTTCTGAACTTAGAAGAAATGAAGAAAGGAATGGAAGAAATGAAAATCAGAAAAAAACAAAACAAAACAAAACAAAACAGGAGGAAAGAGACAGCCAAACAGACATCAGAGAGAAAAACAGAAAGACACCTACACAGAGAAAGACAGAGATACAAAAAGAGACAATGTGGGACATATACAAAGGTGGGGGCACTGCTTTGGAGGCAGAAGGAAAGATCTACATCCCAGCTCATCTACCTCAAGCTCTGTGAAGTTGGGAAAAATCACCTGACTGCTCTGAACCTCAGTCTTCCCATATGAAAATGGGAATAATTATACTTCATCTGTACCACTGTGATGAGGACCAAAGAAAAAGCATAGAATCTCTAGTTACAGTGGGTATTACCTGATGTCAACTAGGCCTTAAGAGAGAGGGTGTGGTCCTGGCTTATGTTGAATCCTACGGGTGGGGCATAAGTGCTATCAGAGGCTCTGGGAAAAATCCTAGTCCCCTATACCCTAATCCTGTTTTCCCAGAGGATTTTAAAACAGGAAGTTTGTCTGCTTCCAGCTCCCGGGCAGAGACGCCTCATTGCCCAGAGTGACCTTGTGTGTGTGTGTGTGTGTGTGTGTGTGTGTGTGTGTACTTCTAGGTTACTCTCTTCCACACTTAACAGTCATAGCTAACATCTTACTGAGTTTACTATGTGCCAGGTGCTTTTCAAATGTGCTACATGGATTAATATTTAATCTTTATAACTGCCTTATGAAGTAGGGACTACTGTTAGCCTCATTTTTACAGATGGTGAAACTAACGCAACAGACAGACAAAAGGAAATTGCCCAAAGTCGTACAGGAAGTGGCAGAGGAGATTAAAATACAGGCCATCTGATGCTAAGGTCCTCATCTAACCTTTGTGCTATCCTGCTTCTCCAGATGGGTCTTGGTCCCTTACTCTCTCATCTGGCAGGAGCAGCAGAAGGCAGCCTCAGTGGAGACTTTAACTGGTATGTGCATCTCATTCTGGGGAGCTGTCCCTGCACCCAGGGTGTTAGGGGGTGTCCCGGCTTGCGATGCCTCCTGATCAGGCCAGAGGTGCCATAGTTCCTCTATCTTGCAGTAAAGTGGCAATTTCTGTGCTTCGAGACAGATGGAGAAAAGGACTTCACATGCCCTTTGTTCCTGATCAAATGCAGCACCCAGACACTGTCTAGACACTACCAGCCTCCCTGCTTCTAGCCTTGTTTCTGGAAGTGAGAACACCCATTGTCTGAAGGGTCCTGGACTCCAGAATTGAGCTTGGTTAGACAACGGTTGGGAGCAGACAGCAGGGTTTCCAGTGCAGTCGTTCCCACAAAATGAAGGGTACTCCATGATTTTAGTTCCTTTTTTTGGTGCAGAAATTGTGGGTCAAGAGTGAAATCCAATGACAACTTCATTTTGCCTTGTTTAATATTAGAAAGTGGTATGAAAGTGACCAGGTGAATGAGATTCCAAAAAGGCATCAAGGAAGGACTTTGTAGTTACCTCATTTTGCTTCCACACAGATGCACTTGATACTCATTGCCTGAAAACAAGGCTTATGGTTTATTGGTCTCATTTCCACATGGGCTCCTGGGAGATCTAAAAGCCCCATGTAGGAGATATTCCTGAGGGCTTCTAACATACTCCCTGTCCTGGTCTTCTTGTTTCATTGAGTAGTTTTTAAAAGAAGGTGCTGGGATTCTCTATTCCCTGTGTACTACCATGTTTGAGAGCATCTGACTGCCCTTCATTTGTACAACAATCTGCTATAATTTGCAATTATGTCAGACTTGTTTTCCCCTAGACCTTCATAGACTCCTTCTTACTATCTTACATGCATTGAATGTTTCTGTGAGAAGTCTGGAGCCAGTCTGATTGTTTTCCCTTTTGATTATTCCATTTATTCTTTCTTTTTCTCTGAGGTCTAGTGCATTGACTAGGATGTGTTTTCTCGATGTCCATTATAACTTGTTTATTTTGATTATTCTTTTTCTTTGTTAAATCACTTAACTAAGCTCTATTTTGATATGTATTACTCTGGAATAATTGTTTTTGGTATATATGGTGTACCATTTTGATTTGCTAATTTTTGCTTCATTTCAGTGAAATTTTCCTGTATTATATTTCAAAAGATTTCTATTTTTTTTAACCTCAGGGGCACCACTTATCCTTATGTTTGACAGTCTTTGTCTTCTACACCTATCATTCCCTAATTGCTTTAATCTCTATTTTGTTTTCTCCTCATGCACTGTGATTACATCAGGCTTTCCCCAATCCTGTCAATTCTATTTTTCATCTGGGTCGATGCTATTTCGTTCAGCTGCTCCTAATTTATTTGATTTGTAATAAATTTATTTTAGTTCACAATTTGTTTCTTTAGTTCTGTGACATTTCTTGTAATTTCATTTTATTGTTCTATCATGTTCTGTTTACTGATTTTATTTTCCAAGTTCTTCTATAGAATAAAACTCTCATGGGAACGTAGTTCAGTTTGTTGGATTACTTCCTCCCATGCCCCAACTTAGATTAGATTGGGTTTATACTCTTTCTTTTTCCTCTTATCTGTCTCCCTGGAAAAATGGTCAGGCCCAGTGGCCCTTGTTGTCTCTGCTGAGGCTGCTGGTGTGATGGAGGGTCTTCTATTCCCTGGAGTTTTTCTAGTAACTTTACCTAGATCTGTTTCCTTACTCTCTCAGGCCATACCTCCCCAAGATGTAGGTATTTGTCAGAATTCTCAGGAATCCTTGAACTCAGTTACTTTCCTACATTCTACCCTTGTTCAGAATAATATAAGGAACCAGAATATTCTTTTTCTTTTCTTGGCTACCATTTTGGGTTTCTGTGATACAAAGTTCTAGTCCATTCTTTCTTCAGTTGCTGCTTGTGACTTTTTTTATTGGTTTGTTTCATTTTTTTGCTTCATTTCATTGAGTACTTGGAGAGATTCTGTGTACTTGCTCTCCTTAGGTGATTCTGCCCAGAAATCTGACTTATTTTTATAATGAGAAATAAAATGTTATAAGACTATTAAAATAAAATAAAGAGATCTCAGGCATCTCTAGTTTCCCGACCCAACTGTTCAAGTATGCTTTTGAGTACATTAATATCTGCCTGCAAGAATAAGTTGAATAAACTCACCTGTTTTAGCTTGGCTGCTTGTTTGAAAACAGACTGAGACAAATCTATAGAAAGCAAAGTTGTACCACATTTTCTCTCATTACATGAGTTTTACTTTCCTAGACAGTTCTGAGACTGACCTCAGAAAGGGCATCAAGCAATGTTTAGATTTGAGTTTGCATTTCATTATATTGATCTTAGCTAATATTTCTCTTCTTTTGGGGCAGAAACTTTGGGGAGTTTCTTCATCCTCTGGGAAACTTCAGTTTTGATCTCAAAGCCTTTCAACTGATTAGATGAGGCTTACCCACATTACTGAGGATAGTCTTCTTTACCTCAAGTCATCTCATGTAGATGTTCAATACATCTACACAGCACCTTCAACACAACACCTAGATTAGTGCTTGATTGGATAACTGGGTTCTGTAGCCTAGCCATGTTGACACATCAAACTAATCATCACAGACCGGGTGGGCAAGTGGGAAAGCAGAAAGGCAAGATATCAGAGGGGTTGGTTTGGCATATTGCTCCCTCCAGAATTTAATAGGTTAAAAACATGTTCCCACTCCTCCACTCCAGAAGACACGACCAACAATGAGAATACTCACATTTATATAACTCAGCAAGTGAGTTCCTTGGAAACACTCACCATAAAACTGTCCATGCGAAGGTGTACTGTGGGCAACTCTGTACACTGTATCTCCCTGATGGAGACTCATAATACACATCACCATATTGAAAATCATGAGAAATCCCACAGCAAAGAAACTTATTTATCTTTTTTTTAAATCCAGCTTTTCCCAAACTCATTTGACTATTTCCATTCTTTTCCTCATGTGACATCTATCAACAGAACATGCTTAGGGAAAGTCTGGCTTAATCTCTTCTCCCTAAAGTAATAGCTCAGTTCGCTTGGGTACCACTGAGGTTTCCATGATAACACAGAAAGAACAAATTTTTCAATTGCTTGCTGCACATAAACATTTCCTGTTTTCTAGGTGTTCATGAGAAGTGCAAGATTGGCTGACAGAGGAAAGTGGAATTTTGCTGCTTCTGTTTTGTGTATATGGCAAAATCATTTTCACCAACTCTTTGAGCAAAATGGTCTCTAGGAAAGTGTTGTTTTGCATATCACTCCACATACCACAAGGTATCCTCAGGGGCTTCAGAACCCCCGTGGGAAAGCTTGCTCTTGCACACTTGTGAGCTGGTACCCCAGGCAGCAGGGAGCAGTGATGCCAGCAATGTGCAGTTGATCTCCAAAAACAAATTCCTCAACTAGTTCTTGAGTGTCTGCAGAAGGCTCCACCACAGTGCATGTGTGTATGTATGCACATGGGAATAAATAAAGAGCTAATAGTTTGAGTTAATGGACTTTTTGGGTAGGATTTAGTTTAGTAAGAAGGACTCCTTAACTAATAGTACCTTAGACAAGACTACAGTTTACTTTTTTGTGCATGTGACATAGTCTGTAACAGTGAGAATGGCATTCCAAGGTGAAAGGGATCTATGTTCTGCCTTGTGTAAGGTGTTTCTCTTATCTTATCATATAAAATGGCTTAGAACCACATCCTCATTCTAGCTAGGAAGGAGGTGGAAATGCTGTCAAGCAGGGCACATTCTCTCTCTTTGAGGTGCAACTCAGAAGTTTCATACATTACCTACTATATATCCCATAGGTCACATGGCCACATGTAGCTTTAGTGAGGGGAGGCTGAGAAACATAATCCTTATTTCAGGTGGCCAGGAAACCCAGCGAAAAATCAAGGGTTCTGTTATTCTGGAAAATGGGAGAATGGATTTTGGGGAACAACTAACATTTTTTTCTACAGGGCTATATAAAATGTGAAAAGCCCTTGACTTTTTCCAAGCAAGGGTGTGCCACAGGCCTTTCATTCCAAAGACTGGATGAAGACAAGATTTGGAGTCCAAGAGTTGAGAACCACAAGGTGAGTAACATTTATACTTCTGAGTGGATCAGAACCATCCTAGGATATGAAACATTTGAGGCTGATACTCTTGACTGTTTTCAAAGTACTACCAAAGTACTTTTATTCTTAATAGCAACTTAACTTATTGCATTATAATTACTTTTGAGTGTGGATGTGTCTGCCTCCCCAATTATACTGTGCTCCTTGAGGGCGGGGACTCTGTTCTGTGTCTGACTCATGGTAGGTACTTAGTAAACATTGGCTGAATCCAGTGTGGGGAGTTAACACCCACTCCCATTCCCCCTTCTGCCTCCAAAATGACCTGAACTCTGAACTTCTCTTGTGAATTAATTAGAAGAACTGGGGGAGAATCCAAATATTAGCTGGAGATTTGAATTCATAGCATCAAGTCTATTCTTGGGATACCTGGCTGTTGGTTGCTCGCTAAGTGAATCTAACTTCATATGGGGAATATCAGCTCCAGCTTCTGGGTACCACTCATTCCAGCTATCCATTACCACGTCTCAAACTACCCCAAACCTGGTGGCATGAAATAACTGTTATGCTCACAGACTCTGATGATCAGGAATTTGGAAAAGGCACAGTGGGGATGGTTTGTTTCTCTTCCACAATGTCAGGGCTTCAGCTGGGAGACTTAGAGGCTTACTCAGCACCTGGGGGCTGGAAGTATCTGAAGGTTTCCTTGCTCCTATGTCCGACAGGGGATGTTGGCTGTGACCTTCACTGTAGCTGTTGCCAGAACATCTACATGTGGTCTCTCCTTGTAGTTTGGGGTTTCTCACAGCCCAGTGACTGGGCTCCAACGGTGAGCTTCAAAAAAGACAGAGCCAGGTAGAAGCTGTATTGCTGTAGTTCAAACTTAACTTGGGAAGTCATGCAGCATCGTTTCTGCCATATTTTGTTCTTTGTGTCAATTAGAAAGGCACTTCCAAGATTAAGAGAAGAAGAAATAGATTCTTCTATTTCTTGATGGAGTGGTAACATGGGAAGGTTCTGTGAAGGGCATGAGGGATTGGAAATATAGGTGCAGTTGTTTTTTGGAAAATACTTCATCAAATGGGTTCATCCAGAGGACTGAAGAGCGAGGATTCTCAGGTTCATGGAGGACTTCTGGCAGGATGATGCCATCAGCCTCCTTCCAGATGGGCCCACAAAGAGCCAGGAGCTTTGGCAAAATCTCTGCATCCTGACAAGCAGCATGGGGTGGTGGAAATCTCCTCCAAGTGGGAGTCAAGAGGCCTGTGATCTGATTATTGTGTGATATAAGACAGGCCACTTAATCCATTTGAGGCTCAGTTTCCCCTATCTGACAGATGAAAAGTTTGGATTAGATCCATTGTTTTCTAATCCCTTATAGGAGAGGAAGATTCTTCTTCTTTTAAAATTTGTTTTACTGCCAGGGCACCTGACTGACTTATTTGGTACAGCATGTGACTCTTGATCTCAGGGTTGTGAGTTTGAGCCCCACTTTGGGCGTGGAGCCTACTTTAAAAAAAGAGAAAACAAATAAAGTAGTATTATTTCCAAATAAAGGTTTAGGTGGAACACAATATATGAGCTGGATAAAGGTCATTGAAAGGGGTTTTGGGGGATACCTATGCCCACTTGTTCCTTCCCACTCCTTGAGGATTCTCCATGGAAACTCAGTGTTCCTCAGAGCATATTTGGAAAATCTTTGGACCAGGATGTTTCCTGAGGGTCTCTAGGATGGGATTGGGTGGGAGAGGAAAGACCCCTCAACCGTCTCAGATTTTCTGCAGAGTAGTTTGTTTCCTTCCTGCTCCCTGTTTGAGTCCTCACAGCCACCTGTCAGCCATCTGACACTGAATTAAGTAAGAGTCGGGCAGGTGTTCTGGATGAGCTAAAGTCCCACAAGTCCCTGGGGAGAGCACTATTTAAAGAACAGGGGTCTTTGCTGGTATTGTTAGACTCTGTAGCTCTTACAGATTGTAATTTGTGCTGGAGCAGCCTCGTATGGGGAGAGACTGGGGACTCTATGCCAATTGTGGTCTCACATTTCCACTTTTGGGGACTCAGCTGGTTACTCAGGGTGACCCTGCAGTAAAGAGGCTTCCTGGGTTGGCTGTCACATCCCTTGTCTTCTCTCCTGCTCCTGTCCGCTTTCCACCGCTGTCCCTCCATCTGTCCCCTCTCCACCCCCTTCCCAGCCCACTCCCACCCCCACTTTTTCTCTCCCACATTCTCTGCTCCCTATCTTTGTCTCTCCATCCTGTTCCCTCTTTAAAGGAAAAAAAAATCCACAGAGCGATTAGATTTGCAAATGAGCGGGCAGGAAACTGGGAACAAAGGGAACCAGAGCCGAAGAGGGAGCAGGTATAATTACTGTAATTAACTCAAGCAGCAGGGACACATCCCCTAGTCAGTGGTTGCTGTGAGGCGCTGCAGGGGAGGCTGAGGGGAACCGGGGGCCACCAGGAAACTCAGACGGCTCCCCCCTCCCTGGGGCTTCATCTTCGCGGGGGCCCTGGCTAGGAAGCTCCACCTGGAGTGGGGGACCTGTGCCAGGATCCATCTCACCCACTGTCCTGGGCTCACAGAATCAGGGAGGACGGGATCCAGGCTCAGGGGACATGATACGGTCTCTTGCCCAGCACAGTGGGGCCAGAGACAAAGCCCCTATTCCATCTCTTACCTGGACACTTAGCTCTTTATCTGCTTTAGGACATCCTGAGAGCCTGCTCTGGTTACCTGGGATCCAAACATTTCTAGAGGCCTTGGAAGGGAACATGTCTTCGATCCCATGAAACTGTCATTTCTGTGTCCCCAAGCATTCCCAAGTATATACCTCTTGAGGCCTTCCAGGGCACTTTTGCAACCTTACCTTTCACCACTGCCCCTCATCACTCCATCCTCTAGCCAGGTTTGACTGTGGGCTGCACCCTGAACATGCCCACATTCTTCTATTTCTGTGCCTTCACATGGGAGGCAGTCCCTTTCCTGTGGTGCTGCACTTTCTCAAATGCCAGTTGGTAAAAGAGTTATCCACCTTTTGAGGTATGATTGAAACTAAAGCTGCTTCTCCAAAGTCTATACTTATCTCACCCTTCCCATAACCCCATAGCCCTTGTCTCTTTCATGGAGCTCACCTCACTGTACCCACTCCTGCCACTCCTTTCCTTTGAGGAAGGCAGACAGACCCTGGCTTAGGATTTCTGGGGCTTAACAATACCATCTTTGGGGCTCTGTGTCAGTCAGACCCCTTTCCCTTGCCAGTAACAGAAACCCCAACTCAAACTGGCATAAACAAAAAAGGAAATTTATTAGTTGGAGTAACTAAAAATTGTGGGGATATTTGCATGTATGGCTACATCCAGGAACTCCAGCATCAGCTCTCTCTCTCCCTCCTGTCCCTTTTCCTCAGTGCGGGTTTCACTCTCAGACCTCTCTACAGCATGACCCCCAGGATTTCCAGGCTAATAACATTCCTAGAGCCAGTCATCCTGGGAAATTTTTCCTTCCTAATGTTCCAGCAAACACCTGAGTTGAGTCTCACTGGGTTGGATTGGGTCCAGAG
>CM053560.1:23227626-23255436 GCA_028646485.1 Cryptoprocta ferox | reverse complement strand
ATCCTAATTGCTGCAGGATGCCATTCAAAGGCTTGAATCAAGAGAGGAGTATGATCAGATTTTTGCGTGGGGAATAGATGAAAAGGCCAAACAGGCAGGGGAGACCAGTCAGGCAGATGTGGGAAAAATCCATGCCTGGAATTATGAGGGACTGAATGAAGAAATTGGTAGGGATGGGGAGGAGTGAAAGAATGAATTTCCCACCAGACACTGAATCTGTTGGTAAGAGAAGGCTTACAGGTTCATAGAACGCACCCTCTCATTGTTACCACATATGGCAGATTGGGCGAGGGAGCTCTGGGATCCCTTTTATAAGGTCACTACTCCCATTTTTGAGGGCTTCTCCTCATGATCTAGTCATCTCCCAAAGCCTTCACCTTCTAATGCCATAGTAACATGTCTATTCTTGGAGCTGGGGAATGGCATCATGGTCACATGGGTGAGTGGGGCATGTGTTTTTCCCCAAAAGAAAAATGGGATGCTTTTGCCAGAAATATGGGTCATAGGGAAGCAAAACCAACATTTACACAGAAGTGCCAGGTGCTGCTGGTTTTTATATAAACAGTTAATATTCGGAATGTTTCAAAGAAATCCATCCCACTATGAGAACACATAGGCTTGAAGTGTTTGAGTGACTTGCTGGGGTTTATATAGCTCATGAGAAATGGAGTTAAATTCTCACCTTGGCAGTCTGATTCCAGAGACTTCCCTCTTTAAAAAAGTTTTTAAAAAGGAGTACTTACAGACAGAAAAATTTGAAACAGTGTTAAAAGGTGAACAGGCAGGTTTACTTCAAGTCTTGACCCTGAGGCCCAATCTCCCCCTTCCTGCCCCCAATCATCTACCCAGCGGCCCTACTTTTCTGCTTTATTATGCTGGTCACAATAGTCTTTGGTCTAGGGCTAACATGTCCCCATTTCTGGGGGTTTTGCCCCATGCTCCATGGATTTTGAGGTCTTTCCACTCTGCCTGGCTTGGAATATAAACCATCTTCACCTCCATGGGAAGTGGGGACATTGCTGGGCTTACTGCTTTGCGGTGGGTCTTCCCAGCCTCTGGTGGCTTCTCACATGTGTGATGACCAGTAGTCAGGGCACAATTAGAGGGGACCCCTCTGCAAATTGCAGGAGTTCTCTCTTCTCTGATACTCTTCCCTGGCAACCTGGCTGCTTCGCCACCCTGAATGCCATCTCCGTCTCCTGAGGTCAGGGAGACTGTCAGGCTGTGTGCTTCATGTCCTCCTCCCTGATTGGTGGCCAGAAATGACCCACCAGCAGTAAGCTGGGGCAGTGTATGGCTCGCCTCCTCCCTCTCCCTCCTCTCAGATATCAGTGACCCTTCCCACACTGTCTGCTGCTCAGTATTTAAAACCATTGTTTAATTTTGTCTGTTTTTTTTTTTTTAAGAGCTATTTAAGGAAGTAGGGTAAATCTGGTTGGATGGAGTCCCGAGTACTCTATCATGGCCAGAAGTAGTGCTACTTTCACTGTTTTTTTTTTCTTGGTGACTCCTTCCAGTGATAGGCTATGCATAAACAAGCATTTATACCTCCTCTTCTTTAAACATACCTTTGTGTACCTTTGCTACACACTGTTGTGTACCTTACTTCTGTCACTTATCATCCTACAGGTCATTTTATATAGACAGACCTCATTATTTTAAAGGCAGAGTCTGCACTCCTAACCCCTACACTATTCTGCCTCAGTGAATGACAGCTGAGCTATTAGTGGCTATAATTGATGCTTGGTAAATAGTTGATGAGTTGAATAAATTATGACAAAACTGCACACAGGTGGCTGGACTCATGTTCTGATGACGGGAGGAAACAGAATGCTCCATATTCAGTTTGGGGTCCTGTGAATTCCAGACTCTTCTGTTGTCTTCTCCCACTTCTCGGAAGAGTTTCCCATCATCTGGTCTTTGGTAGGCTGAGACATATTTAAACCTCAGCTCTTGTCTCTTCTCTCCCATTTCATAAGAATTCAATTTACACCAATAAAAAAACACACTCATTCTATAAGAACGGTACACCTGTACCCATTCTGGGAGATACTGTATGATGATATGGAGTGCCTGGGTTGCTAGTGCCTGCCATCTAGAAGGTCAATAAATGGTCATTGGATGAATTTGGGGTTGACCTGTATCTTGTGCAATTAAAATCTAGCTCTCCCCACCACCCCACAGAAAAGTCCTGGTTGTCTAATATCTAGTTAGGACCTGTTAAGTGATGCTGTCAAAGATGAGTATGTAGAGATATAACCTGACTCATTATTTATAAAAGTAAAGCTTTGGAAATCATTAAATGTTCATAACAACAGAATAGTTAAGTGGTGAAAGATTAGCAAATAACAGTATTGTCTTAGTCCCTGTGGGCTTCTATAACAAAAATACCATGGACTCAGCAGCTTATAAATGAAAATTTATTTTGCACAGTTCTGGAGGCTGGGAAGTCCAGGATCAAGGTGCTGGCAGATTCTGTGTTTGGTGAGACCCACTTCTTGGTTCACAGATGGCTGACTGCTTGACACATCCTCACATGGTGGGGGTTAGGGGGGACAGGGGAGCTCTCTGGGGTCTCTTTTTAAGGGTGCTGATCCCATTCATAGGGCTCCACCCTCATGACCTAATTGCCTCCCAAAGGCCCCACCTCTTAATACTGTCACATTGGGGGGTAGAATTTAACATATGAATAGGGGAGGACAAACATTCCAACTGTAGCAAGTATTTAACTCTTAAAAATAAGTGTCTGTGTGTGTGTATAGGTTAACCTAGCTCCCTGAACTGACTCTTTCCCTTACCACTGTTTTTGGAAGCATGAGACATAAGTTCACTATTTATCACCTATTCTGGTTCTCACAGCAGCCTCATAAAATGGCGTATTTGCCTCATTTCTACAGAACTAGTTCCAGGCCATATGTATGTATGGAGGAATTCGGATTTAAGTTCATGTCCTCCTGACTCTAAAACCTGAGCTCCAGCTGCCCATGGGGTTAGAACATTGTTCCCAAAGTGTGCTCTGCAGAACTTCACTCCTACTGAATGTTATAAGGAAAAAGAGTCCCCTGTTCTCAGGGGATATTTGCATTTGTTCTTGAGGTATTTGCATTTCTGTTGTGATCTGAAGTGATTTGCAGCTTAAACAGTAGTTTCTAGCATCTGCCTGTGGTTCAAAGAGGTTTTTTTTGATAGATGGTGGCTGGATTGATGCCTTGGAATTATTCTAGATTCAATACTTGATATGAGTATTAGGTGGCCCTTTCTACAGACTGTCTGGATCATAGAAATTTGGAATATCAGAGTGAGAAGGGCTTTAGAGGGAATAGTTTAGGCCATTTTACAAATGAGGAAACTGAGACATAGGGAGAACTATCTTTTCAAACCACTTGGTTTGGCAGAGGGAGGGCTAGAACCTGGGATGTAGGCCTCCTGACTCTTAGTCCAGTGCTCTTTCTTCCTTCTGTGAATAGGAGAACTATTTTGTAAAATTTCTGGCAATCAGTTAGTGGTTTTATCTATATTCTCCCTCTGTTGCCACTTCTCTGTTTTAGCTTATGTTCTTACTCTGTCTCAGGGCCTCTTCCTGATTGTGTTTGAGGTCATAGCGAGATGGTAGGTGGATCCCATAGAAAAGGGGACTAGAGAATTGAGCAGAAGGAGGCTTAGGGTATTGGGTTGTGGCCTAGCATCAATTCTGATAGGGATAACTGCACATAAACTACCTTATCCATTCTATTTCAAGAAATTTATCTTATAAAGACGTGACTAGGGATCTTTTAAAAAAATTGTCAATTTAAATATCCAATGATGAGAGGATGGTCATAAAACCCATGGTACACCCAGGCAGTTGAGAACTGCACAGTCATGAGACACAGTAGGACAGACTGTATGGGCTGATAGCATGTAACCTATAAGATATATCAAGTGAAAAAATAAGGCGTGTGCATATCTTGCTCTGGGGTCCCTTGAAAGCAGAGCCTCAAACAGAGACTTGGGTGCAGGTGGTTTATTTGAGAAATAATCCCAGAAAAAAATCAGTGAGAGGGTGAAGACAGTGAGATAGAAAATGCAAAAATGACAAACAAAAAACCCCCTAAAGGCCCCCAAAACAAACAAAAAACCCCACCCAAGTTGTACTATTGAGTTGGTGCTATAGGTAAAAGAAGCCTAAGTCCAGACCTTTGAAAAACACAGAATGCCGGTCTCCCAGAATCGTCTATCTGTTGGCAAGAAGGAAGACTGGGGTATTTATTCACCAAACCTGTCCTGTATTAGTCGGGGTTTTCCAGGGATTTAATTTAACTCCTTTTGCTTCTGGCTGCATCTCCTGGTAGGCTGACCAGGCTCCTGTGACTTTGGAGAAAGTGGTAGGGTTCAAGGTGGGACTCTGTTAGTGTGCAAGGAAGGGACTGACCATGAGAGTTACAGCAGAAATCAGAGATGCTCTAAGGGAATATTAAGCACCAAAAAGCATCTGCTATAATAGAAATGATGTCTACTTGTATATAAACAAAGTATATGTGTGCATTTGTACGCACATACCTATATAAATATCCATATACAAATACCAGTGTAGAGATGTATACACATATACACACAGACAATTTTCGAATAATGCATAAAATCACTAAGGATAGTGGTTACCTTTGGGTAGGGAGATGGGGTATTTGGAGGTCTGGACATTTGGTGAAAGAGTACTAATTTTTCAATGTTTACTTGCTGTTTTTTAACCATATGAATATATTTTTAACAATGTTTTAATTGCTTTTATTGAGGTATAACTTACATATAATAAAATGCAACTATTTTAACTGTAGTTTAATAAATTTCATTGAGTGTATGCACCCACACAACCACCCCCACAGTCAAGACATAGAATATGTCCATCAAGTCCCCACTGGCCTTTTACAGTATATCCCCTCCTCTTGATCTTTTTTATGTCAATATTGTGTTCCTTTTTAACACTGAGCTGTATTCTGTTGTAGGGATATTACACAATTTATTCACCATTCACTTTTTGATGGGCTTGCAGATTGTGTGTACTTTTGAGTTTTTATGAATAGAAGTTATCATGAAAAAGTTAGGAGCACATGCAAGAAGTCTTTTTGCAGATCTATGTTTACATTTTTCTTGTGTAAATACCTAGGGGATTGCTGGATCAGCTAGTATGTGAATATTTAACTTTATGAGAAATCACTGAAGTTTTCCTTTTTTTTTTTTTTTTTTTGCATTTCTACCGACAAAGTATGAGATTTCCAGTTGTTCTACATCCTTGCCAACTCTTGGTATGGTTTTTCTTTTAATTTTAGCTATTCTAGTGGGTGGTGGTAGTATCTGGGGGTTTTAATTTGCATTTCCCTGATGACAATGATGTTGAACGCACTTTTCATTTGTATATCTGCCACTTATATTTTTCTTTTGTGAAGTGTCTGTTAAAGGTTGTTTTTTTTTTGCCTATTTTTGAGTTAATATTTTATTATTAAGCTATAAGAATTTTTTATATATTACAAATACAAGCATTTTGATAGATATGTATTACATACATTTTTTCTGCATTTTCTTTTTTTAAGTCGATATTCTTTTTTTTTAATGTTTATTTTTGAAGGAAAGAGACAGAGTGTGAGTGGAGGAGGGGCAGAGAGAGAGGGAGACACAGAGTCTGAAGCAGGCTCCAGGCTCTGAGCTGTCGTCACAGAGCCCGACATGGGGTTTGAACCCACAAACTGTGAGATCATGACCTGAGCCGAAGTCGGATGCTCAACCGACTGAGCCACCCAGGCGCCCCTGCATTTTCTTTTTGATTGTTTTTAATGCTATTTTTCAAAGAATAGGAAACTTTAATTTTGATGTAGTCCAATTTATCAATTGTCCCTTTTGGAATAAGTGCTTTTTGTGTGTTGTCTAAGAATTATTTGCTTATACTGAGATCATACCATTTTCCTTCTATGCTTTCTTCTGGAAGTTTTTAGTTTAGCATTTATACTGAGGCCAGTGATCAATATTAAGGTAATTTTTGTTTATAGTGTAAGGCAATGTTCAAGGTTATCTTCTTCCTGGGATATTCAATTATTCTAGCAACATTTGTTGAAAAATTTTCCCTATTGGATTTCTTTGGCATTTTTGTCAAAAATTAATTGACCATATATGAGTGGGCCTATTTCTGGACTCTTTGTTCTGTTCCATTGATCTATATGTCTATCCTATGTTAATAGCACACTGTCTTTATTATTGTAGCTTTATGGTAAATCTTAAAATAGTGTAGTTCTTACACTATTTTAGAATGCAGTGTAGGAGGTAGTCTAAGTCCTCCAACTTTGTTCTTCTTTTCAAAGTTGTTTTGGCTATTTTAAGTTCTTAACATTTACATGCAAATTTCACTATCAGTTTGTCAATCTCTATTAAGAAAAAAACCTGGTGTCACTGTGATTAAGATTACATTGAATTCCAAAACGTTGAAAAATATTGACATCTTAATAATATTGAGTCTTTCAATCCATAAACATTGTATATATCTTTATTTATTTATGTCTTCTTTAGATATTGCAGTAATTATTTTGTCATTTCAGTGTAGAGGTTTAGCACGTATTTTGTTAAATTTATCCAGAAGTGTTTTATGTCTTTTGATGCTATTATAAGTGCTATTTGTGGTAGCCAGCCTCCAGATTGGCCTGAAATGCTCCTTCCCTCCTAGTATTCATGCCCTCATATAGAACCCCTCACCCGCCACACACCTTGTACCAGGGTTGATCCGTATGATGAATAGAGTATGGCAGAAGTGATGGAATGCCACTTCTGACTAAGCGATCAAAGGCATTACAGCTCTTTCATTGCTCTCTCATATTGTTTGCTCTGAAAGACATTGGAGCAGATCTGTTGGAAGGTCCAATGTGGTGAAGAAATGAGACCTTCATAAAGGAGAAACTGAGGCCTCTACCAGCAAGATGTGACTGAGTGATCTTGGAAGTGGATCCTCCAGCCCCAGTCAAAGCTTCAGATGAGTGCAACCCTGGCTGACATCTTGATGGCAACCTCCTGAGAGACCCTGAGCCATGCTACTCCCCGAAACTGCTCCCTGATTCCTGACTCTCCAAAACTATGTGAGATAATCAATGTTTGTTGTTTCAAGCTGCTAATTTGGTAATTTGCCTTGTAGCAATTGAGAACTAATACGTTAGTGTTTTTTTTAATGAACACCATCTATTTTATTTCAGTTTCTAATTCTTTGTTTCTAGAATATAGAAATTCTGTTTTTTTTATAGACCTTGTATCCTGTGTCCTTGCTAAAATCAGCTCTTTTACAGATATTTTAGGATTTTCTGCATAGGCAATCATGTCATCTGTGACAAAGACAGTTTTACTTCTTTTCAAATCTGCATGCCTTTTATTTATTCTACTGCCTTATTAAACCGGCTAGGAATTTTAGTATAATGTTGAATAAAATGGTGAGAGCAGATATTCTTGCCTTGTTTTTGATCTTAAGGGGAAAGCTGTTCACTCATTCACCATTAGTATTGATGTCAGCTGTATGTTTTCTGGAGATGCTCTTTATCAGGTTGGGGAAGTTTTCTTCTGCTCTTAATTTACTGAGAAGTTTAAAAAAATGTTTCCCCCTAATTCCTGTCATCAATACTAGATTTATAGTTTTATTATAGTAACAAATACTTGTTATAGTGAGATCTACACTCATACACAGAATTACTATATTTAAATTGATATAGAACAATATTTACATTTTTAAGTTACACTTTTTGAAATTAGATGATGAAGTGTAGCTTAAGTTTTACAACATAGAAAAGAACACATGAGACAAAAATAGAGGTAACAGTAAAAATATAACTATCTGTTCTTGAGACAGCATGTGGAAATCTTTTGTCAGAAAGCTGTGTCTTCTCAATCAGATTGTCCAAATCATAAAATATGGATGATTCAATGTCATTTTGCCAGAAATTTGTTTGTTGGGATTAACCTGTCAGTGTACTAACATTTTTGAAAGCAAATCCAACCCATTTTCAACCAAGTTTTTCATATGGGATGCTGGACTTCCAGGTTTCCACTTGGGAAATTTACTCTTACAGTCTTCTAAAGATTCCACTTCTGCCCCTACCCTTCATTATTGGGGGTGCCCAAAGCTCTGAAAATCCTGAAGAGTTGATACATTTCTGAATCCCCATGGAAAAGTGGCTTATTAGTTGCGATTTCTGCAAATATGGTCAATTGGAGTTGAGTAGAGAGTTGACCCGAGCAATACTTGTGCAGATCTACACCAGAGTGTTACTACCTCAGGTATATATACTCTAATAGGTATTCCACAAGTTCTGGCAAGGCCCAGACCAGCCAATTGAGTTGTTCCTTTGTGGTCAATAGATTTTTGAAGTTTTAAGTCTTTGTGAAGAGCTCTTCTAAAGGGACAAAACAACATCCCTTGTATGATTTGGTACAAATATGTCTTTTTTTTTCCTTTTCAAATTTTTGTTTAAATTCTAGTTAGTTAACACACAGTGCAATATTGGTTTTAGGAGTAGAATTCAGTGATTCATCATTACATACAACACCCAGTGCTCATCATAACAATTCCCTCTTTAATACCCATCACCCATCAGGCCCATCCTCCATACACCTCTCCTCCAGCAACCCTCAGAACCCTTTGTTCTCTATCATTAAGAGTCTCTTGTGGTTTGTTTCCCTCTCTTCCCCCTTCCCACATATGTTCATCTGCTTTGTTTTTAAAATTCCACATACGAATGAAATCATATGGCATTTGTCTTTCTCCGACTGACTTATTTTACTTAGCATAATACAGTCTAGCTCCATCCACATCAGTGCAAATGGTAAGATTTCATTCTTTTTGATGACTGAGTAATATTCCATTGTATATGTATACCACAACTTCTTCATCCTTTCATCAGTTAATGGACATTTGGACTCTTTCCGTAGTTTGGCTGTTGTTGATAATGCTACTATAAACATCAGGGTGTGTGTACTCCTTTGAATCTGTACTTTTGTATCCTTTGGACAAACAGCTAGTAGTATAATTGCTAGATTGTAGAGTAGTTCTATTTTTTTAAGTTTATTTATTTATTTTGAGAGAGAGAGAGTGAGCATGTGCATGTGTGCATAAGTGGGGGAGACAAAATCCTGAGCAGGTCCTGCACTATCAGCACAGAGCCCTATGTGGGGCTCAAACTCACGAACCTGTGAGATTATGACTTGAGCCAAGATCAAGAGTCTGACACTGACTGAGCCACCCTGGTGCTCAGGGTATTTCTATTTTTAACTTTTTGAGGAACATCCATACTGTTTTCCACAGTGGCTGCACCAGTTTGCATTCCCACCAACAGTGCAAGATGTTTCCCTTTCTCCTTATCCTCACCAACACCTATTGTCTCTTGTATTGTTAATTTTAGCCATTCTGACAGGTGTGAAGTGGTATCTCATTGTGGTTTTGATTTGTATTTCCATGATGATCAGTGATGTTGAGCATCTTTTCATGTGTCTCTTAGCCATCTGGATGTCTTCTTTGGAAAACCCTCTATTCATGTCTTCTGCCCATTTCTTACCTGGATTATTTGGTTTTTGGGTGTTGAGTTTGATAAGTTAGTTATAGATTTTACATACTAACCCTTTATCCGATATGTCATTTGCAAATATTCTCTCCCATTTGGTAGGCTGCCTTTTAGTTTTGTTGATTGTTTCCTTTGCTGTGAAGAAGATTTTTATCTTGATGAGGTCCTAATAGTCCATTTTTGGTACAAATAAGCCTTAATGAGTAAGCGAAGAATCCATGAACTGACCAGGAATGATAGGATCCAAGTATTTCTTAAGACCCAAGGAATTCAAAGATGTGATATAACCTGGAATTCTGTACAAGCATATCTTGAAGACTGACTATATTTAAATGACAAACTTCTTAGAGAAATTGCCTGAACTACTATAGTTCTAGGAACCTCTTCCTCTTTACTTTCTAGTCTGATTTTCTTCATGGCTACCACATGACTTTTAATTTTTTGTCTACCCTTATATATAACTCCATAGGTACTTTCTCCAATTTTCTCTATTTTGGTATAATATTCCATACTTACCCCACAGGTATGGTGGATACTGGCTTATTATTCTGTGATGGTGGGGTTAGGGAGTTGGGGGCATTGTGGAGGCAGAGGTGGAAGCTACCTTATCTATGTCATTCTTTCTTAAACTTCCAAGAGCCCTGAGAAATTTTATTATGAATCATTTTCTAATAATCTTTCTGAGTGTATTGAGATAATCCTGTTTTCTTTTTCTTTTTCATTTTGTTAATATGGTGAATTACATTGATTGATATTTGAACCAGCCTTGGGTTCCTGAGCTAAACCCCACTTCGTCATTGTGTATGAATTGTTTTTGAAAATATTTGATGAATACTTTTCACTTTTCTACTATTTGAGGCACATCTGCATTTTGTGCATCATCAAGAGGTCAGGAGACTCTACTTCCCATTGGCTGCTGTTGGATTACAGTGGTGCCTCGGTGCCTGAATGTGGGTGGACAAGTGTGTTTTGTAACCCTCTGGGATCCGTGAGGGGAGTGTCCAGACTGAGACACATGGAAATCTTGGTGTACTGTTGATAATTTCTTGCCCCCTTGTATCAATTTATTTATTCAAATCAAATATTTGTTCAGCTTTAATTTGGAGGAGGAGCTGAAAACTGAGATAATAAAGGGAGAATCATAAAGTGAGAAGAAGGACTACTAGTAGAATCCTCAAAGTAGGGAGAACACCTAGATCCTGACTCCCCTAAAATGACAAATATTCATGATCAAAAGCATGGCTCCTAGGGGTCTTAGTCACATCTCCAGGATCATCTTATGGTATTCCTTCTAGTTTTTCTGAGAAGTGTTTTGAATTACATTTTTTCCTCTGTTGCCTTACGTTTCGTGGTGTACAAGCACCGTGGTGACTGATAAGCATACTTTTCCTTATGTGTACCAACACATAAGGAAGCTGCTTGGTGGACCCACTCCTTCATCTGATGCTGGCCTATTTCCTTTTAGTGCTTTGAGGTCATTAGGAGTGTGATAAACCTCAGTGTCCCCCTTCTTTGGGACTCCAGGAGATGGGTATGAGATACTATGAAAATTTATTTTCACTTGAGAGCATTAAGAACAAGCATTTAAAAATCCTCTCTTGGTCTGCCTTGGAAGCTGGGGTCACTGTCCATATGCTCTGAGCAGGCGTACTGAGACATGAGACTGGGAAAAGGAAACTTCCAGTAGATAAGAGGATAGGAGAGAGCCTGAATGGCTCCACTAAGTCCCAAACAGCTGCAAAATTCTCAGGGAAATATGTGGAGAAGGGTGAGAACCTCTTGGCTTTTTCTCACATCCACTCAGCCATGGATCTTGGAGTCTGTGAAAATAGTTGGTGAGCAGACTAGAGCAATGCAGTCCCTCTTTCTCTCCACTATCCCATTTTGCATTCTCCCTCACCTTTCCCCCTCTAATCTAGACTGGGACAATCAGAGGACAAAAGAGTTCTATTTTAAAACAAGTGTAGGTAGGTATTTTATAGTAGGGAAATGGACTGAATGAGCCAGCTGCTAAAAATAGGAGATCTGACTTAATCCATTCAGGAAGATTGTGGCCCAATGCATTTAGGGATAAAATAAATCAATTCGGATCTAATATTCAGAAAAAGTAGCCCAGATTGGGATAGTTGGCTTCTCATGAGAAATGATACAGATTTTTCCAAATTGACAGTGATGGTGGGGAGGAGATTTGCAGTCAAAAGACTTGACTCTTCACCTGGACATCAGAAGATCTTCTAAAATCTGTTCTAATTTTCTTCTGGGAAAATTGGTCAAAGCCCTCTAAGCTCTGCACTACATAAATTTCAGTCAAGCTTGCTGAACCCGTAAGGGAGGTTTGGAGCTCTGACTTATGTTTGGGGAATATTAATTCTCTGTCAATTTTAATGGTGGATGCTCATTCCATTTTCCCACATGTGTAGGTTCTTTGAGTGAATAAACAAATGCACAGCATTTATTGAGCTTTTATTGAGTGCCATGCACCATGCTAGGCCCTTCTCATGCTATTTTATTTAGGCCTCACCACAGCCCTGCCATATGTTCTCCATTTGGATGATATACAAACCAAGGCTTAGCTAGGATTTTCCAAAGCCATGCTGTTTGTGGATAGAAGGTTGAGATTTGAACTCCTTTCTAGCACTGGAGATAGATACTGAGTCTTACAGTATTTATGCAGTCCTCTTGGCATTTTATTCTGGGTTGTGCACTTATAGGCCCTCAGTTAGTGTTTGTTTTTGATGAAAGCTTTGTCTGTTTTACCTCTTCCTACTTTGAGTTCAACAGCTTACTTGTACTGTTCAACATCACGTCTACTTTATGTTATCTTATATCATCTTTTCTATCAGTTAAGAGTGTAAGTTGCAAAAAAAAAAACACCTTATCTGAACCAATGTGATGGTTTAAATATACGACTGCAGGGGTGCTTGGGTGGCTCAGTTGGTTGAGCGACTGACTTCAGCTCAGGTCATGATCTTGCAGTCTGTGAGTTCGAGCCCCACATCGGGCTCTGTGTTGACAGCTCAGAGCCTAGAGCCTGCTTCAGATTCTGTGTCTCCCTCTCTCTCTGCCCCTCCCCTGTTCATGCTCTGTCTGTCTCTCTCTCTCAAAAAAAATTTAAATAAACATTTAAAAAAATTAAAAAAAAATATGACTGCAAATTCTTTGATACTCCTCCCATTGAGAGATGGGGTCTGTGTCTCCTCTCCTTGAACTGGTGACTGTTTTGACCAACTGAGTACTGCAGATGTGACATTGCATGACTCCTACAGGAGGCTAGGTCATAAAAAGCCATGCAACTTCCACTTAATTCTCTTGGGATGCTTGCTTTCTGTGCTGTGAAAAACCAAAGCCATATGGGAAGGCCACATGTAAAGACACTCTGCTCATCAGTCCCATCTGAGTCCAGTCTTTGGTCAGTCTAGCCCAGATACCAGACACATGAGTGAAGAAGCCACTGCGAGGTAGTTTCTCCAGGTCTAGCTGTTCTAGTTCCTAGGTGTTTGAGGAATTCAGCTGTTCGTTTCCTCTGGAGAGGCCCCAGACATGGTGAAGTGGAGACAAACCATTCCCACAGGACCCCACCTGAAATCCTGACCCACAGAACCTGAGGAATGTACAGAATATTGTTACATTTTACTTATGAGCTTCTCTTAAATCATGTATTAAAATCATATAGTGGTCTATCATTCACAATGATTACTTTGAAACTTTTTATTTTATTTATTATTTAATTTTAATTCCAGTATAGTTAACATACAGCATTATATTAGTTTCAGGTGTACAATACAGAGATTCAATAATTCTATGCATTACTCAGTGCTCATCATGATAAGTGTACTCTTAATCCCCATCACCTGTTTTACCCATCCCCCTTCCCCCTCCCCATGGGTATCCATCTGTTTGTTTTCTAGAGTTGAGCATTAAAAATGATTTTTAATCTACCAGCTGACAGCTCAGTTAGGTCCTCCTTGGATTATGTGGATCATAATCCAATGATGTTTTTCTGTCACTGAGTTTTGGGTTAGCTTGTTACAGGTGAGAGTAACTGGAATATCCAAATTGGTTAAACTAGATGGTGAGTTTTGAAAACAGAGACAATGCTGATTACTTCTCTGGAAAGCTTCTTAGTGTCCAATTCAGCACTGAGAACACCATTTCTGTTTAATATGTTTACTTATTGAAGAAAGAGAAGAAGAAGGCAGAGGTTTTCTAGAGCAGAGGTCTTCCGATTTTTCCTTGCATGTCCCTTGAAAGGACTTTGAGAGACAATGTACCCCCTTACACATTTTAAGTTGATAACTAGTTTCCCGTTATAACTTTACATAGTTGCAAAGAATGTAATTTTTGGCATATTGTAAATACTGACATTTAAAAATAAACCTTATTTTGCTCTTTTCAAGTTCCCAATGGTCTAAATATCATAATACTACACCTTCAGTTTATAAATACCCAAACAAGATTTTCTTCAGTAGTCAGACATTTTTACATCATTTCTTTTCTCCTTGACTTATATTTTCATTCTGCTTTCCCCACAGAATTTTATCCTAATGTAATATATTTTTATGCTTGAAAGTTTTTTTTATTGATTTCAGTATCATATTTCTCTGCAACAATAACATACATATAAATTGAAATAGCATTTGAAAACATTTCACGTGGCTAACAGCCTTTAAGTATTGAAACATTTTTTCTGGATTGAATTATCATTATAATTATTATTACTATGCAGTTGAGAAACAACATAAATATACATTTTTATGTATAATTACTAAACACAAAAAGTGAAATTCATTAGAAATCCATCTGTAGGGGATGGATGGGATTTTCGAAAATTATTTCATCTACCTGTGGATGAATACTACTTACTGCTAGAATGAGACAAGTATAATTACAATTCTATTTTTTGTTTATTAAGACACAAATGCTAAAAATGTTCACATAAGTAGATGGAAAATCTTCATAGCAGTAGATGGAAATATAAGGAATATTGCTACATCTGAATTATTTTGAGTATGTACAACTCATATATTAAAATCACATCATGACCTATCATCAAAAATTATTTTTAATAATCTATCAGCTGACAGCTCATTTAGATCCTCCTTGGATTATGTAGAAAAGACCTGATTTGGGAAAGGACTTGTAACCAGTCATTTGAGTTGCTCAAATGGCTTTGTTACCTGCTCATTAGAGACATTCACATAAGTATGTCTATTCACTCCCTCTGTTTGGAGCCCTGAAAGTTTATATTCCAGGACAGATCGTATTTAGGTTTGGGATGAGTGAGAGTGTCTTTCTTTTGATCAGTGGGAGGAAGACTTCCGTGAAAGAGAAGGTCAGGAAAGAGAACTCACCTGATGCCCCCAGTTCAGGCTGATCAATTTTAGGAGAGTCTGCCAGAAAACTGAGGGTTTGGAAATTCAGCCTCATAAATCTATTAATGCTCCCAAACCAAGTCCACTTATACTCCCAAGGGTCTGTGTACCCCAGTTTGAAGACAGCTATTCCAAATGGTGCTAAAACTGTAGAGATGTTGACACTCTTGGAGGGGACAGACTTGCTTGAGTTTCTTCCAGGGTATTGGCTCTCAGTGAGCTGCTCTGTGCTAAGTGCTTTATAGGAAACATATCACTGTGTCCTGAGAACAACTTGCAGATGATGCAGGGGTTAAAGGAAGTAGCAGCCACCAAGTACCAGAGCTGGGGTTCAAGCCCCAGGTGGTAGGTTTATAGAATATGAGCTCTTCAGCCTCTGTGGTAAATGGCATAGCTCAGTGGGTATCATGAGCACAGCTCTTCATGTGAGCTTCTGCCTGGACTCCCATTGCTTTTATTTTTGTCTCCTCCTTGGTAAGTTTCTCCAAAGCACTGGTTCTCAAACACACATGGCTGGGACACACCTCCACAATTTCTGATTCAGTAGGTGTGGGTGAGGCTGACAGTATGCTTTCTCACAAGGTCTGGGAAGTACACTTTGAGAACCACATCTCTAAAGCATGTCCAGCCTCAGGGGAGAGATTCTATTTCTAATGCATTTGGGGACTGATGTTTTTCCTTTAAATTTCTTTCAGGGCTGAGGTTTTTATCTGCCTCGAAGTGAATATGTGTAGCTAGGCATATTGCATGTATATTCCAACACCAGAAATGACTTTGGAAAAACTTGTGCTGCAGGAATTTTTGCCAGAAATTAAAAAAAAATGTTTGTTTACTTATTTATTTGAGAGAGAGAGAGAGAGAGAGAGAGAGAGAGAGAGAGAGAGAGAGAATCCTAAGCAGGCTCTGCGCTAACAGCGCAGAGCCCGACTTGGGGCTTAAACTCACAAACCATGAGATCATGACCTGAGCCAAAATCAAGAGTCAGATGCTCAACCGCTGAGCTACCAAGGTGCCCCCCAAGGTATACATTTTAAATTGAGACTACCATACACATGTATACACACACACACACACACGCGCGCGCGCGTGCGCACACACACACACACACACTTAGTGGAAGCAATACGTATTATCATGTGTGATGCATTCTTATATCTCTATTTCACTTTAAAAAAATACTGTTAACCCCCAGTACATCTTACCACCTAATAAGGAGAAAGGACTGGTTATTTGATAAAACTACTGCCTGAAGAGAATTTCTTCTTTAATGGACCCATTCCATCCATAGATATGTTAATATTGCCAGGCAGGCTTTGCATATCTTTGCCCCCGGCTGTAAAAGACAGGCTCATTTTCTCATTTTCAAGTTCTTGGGTGGCTACATTCTGGTCAAGAGAGACAGGTTCTCCTGTTCCGGGGCTGGACACATCTCTGGGCTGGGGCTGGCCTTGAGGCTTGTGCTTCTTTCTGGTGGGTGCAGCTCTTCTATGAAGCTCTAACTTTCTCAGGGCTGGTTGGACTGGAGCTGCCTCCTGAAAGTAACTGCATCAAAGGCCATGTGCCATTTGGGCAAAGTTTGGACTTGGCTAAGGCAATGCTGTCTTTATGACTTCCTGGTCATCATTTGAACCCTTTCACCTAAGGTTGGTGGGTGCCTACCATGGGGAGGGCCTTGATCTTCCCCTGCCTCTCTACCCATCAGATTACCACTCTTCCTCCTGACATGGGCTTTTGGCTCTTGGGTCCCAATTCTATAATATATATGGGCTACATATAGCCCATATTCCTGAGTTTTTGGTATCTTCAAGGGTGAGCAGGAAAATGTGTCTTGCTGCTGGAGAACTGTGATGGGCTGTGCTGTGCTGTGGTTGAAGCGTGTCCTGAAGTGGGTTTTAGACCTGTAAACTCTAGACAGAGGTACTTTTTGAAACAGATCAGCCTGAGCTCCATTTGCTGCTCTGGATCTGGGATCACTCTCAGTTTTGTCGAGCGAATGATCAGGATAGAATTCTTGGGTAATTTTCTTGTCAAGTCACCAGCTTGGTTCTTTACAAGGCTTCTGTATAAATGCCATCCATGATACTAGTTTAGATCCAAGGAGAGGAAGGAAAAAGGTTATAGGGCCAGGGGAACTTAATATGTCAATGATAATACTAAAAACTCCTGCTACTATTTATTGGGTAGGGTGTCTCTGAGCTTTGACACCGGTGGATTCCATCCCCTGACTCAAAATGGTAGCTGTGTCTCTGCTGTATAGCTTGTGTCCACTATTCATCTTTGTTGTTCAAATATTTTAAACTCTATTCCATCGTTTCTTGGAAATGCTAGAGCTAGCTTTCCTAAACCATGGCCATTTAGGGCTCTTGTTTTTTCTGGCTTAAGACAGCAAATACCTCCATCTGTCTTCCCACATTCCTTTTATCCTTCTGTTCCCCATCACTTTTCAAAAATGTTAGAGCATTAGTATATTCCCCCCAAAGACTCAGTAATGCAGACTCTTACAATTTTCTGGTTTGTATATGTTGACATTTTCCAAGTATTCCCTAGTCTATTTGTTGTCAATAATTATTTTTGCAAAGTCTTCATAACTTCCAAATTGTTTAAATGTGTTTCTTGCCCTCCCCCCTTCCCTTTCTGTACATTCCCTATTTAAGCAGTAGGTCCTAGATTTTTGGATTTCATGCAGTAAATTTTTTTTTTAAAGCAAAGCGTACTTACATAGGGTTGCTATCTTTTTATTTTTTCAAATAAAGACAACCATTGTTTACTTTACCATCACTTCATAAAAGAAGATGCCCAGTGGAAACTCATTAGATATCAATTGCCTTCATGGAGATATGGTCTTACAGAAGCTCTGTTTCCTCGCTGATTCCAGTTCACTGCAATCCATTGGGCACCTGCCGAGTTCTCAGCACTGTGATGGACATGAAAGAAGGATTAGACTTTTGCATTTATACCCAGGGAGCCCACAGAGGAGACAAGACAAGCAGCTGTGTAGGGCTGTACCTTCTGGGTCTATCTTCCCCTGAGACTGTGGACTTCTTAAAGGGAAAGATCATATCCTGTATCTCTGTGTCCCACTGCACCAGCATGGTGTCCGACATATCATATATGCTCTATCAATGTTTGCTCACCGAAAATGAGTTACAGGACAGTGCAAGATCAAATATACATAGATGTTCAATTGTGGTCGATCATGCACCTCTGCTAACAGTGCTGTACCATGAATCATAGGATAGAGCAGGAAGGTGAAGGTTCACAGCCAACTCAAGTTGACAGGAAGGCTTCAGGGAAGGAGTTGGTGAGATTTGAGAAGGGCCCTCATGAATGAGCAGAAGTCACGTGACCTGGTAGTAAGCACTGGGAAGGCAGTAAGGGGTTGAAAGGTAGCTTGAGGCCCAGGTGACAATATTCAGGAGAGGTCGTGTCTTTGTTTTGCAGGTTAATTACTTATTTGGAGTTTATTTGGTAGCATGGTGTGGTGATAGATGCCAAAGAACTGTTTAGGGCAGTGGTTCAAACTTGGAGGTGATTCCCTTCCATTCCCCACCCCTCACCCCAACCCTCCACCCCAGGGGACATTTGGCAAAATCTGGAGACATTTTTGGTGCTATTGGCATATAATTCTGGGATATGGTAGAGGCTAGGGATACTGTTCAACATCTTACAACGTATTAGACAGTCCACTAAACAATTGGCTCACCCAAGTGTCAAAAGTGCTATAGTTTAGAAACCCTGATATGGGTGATTTGATAAGGAAAAAGGAAATAAATACAGTGCTATCAGTAGGTATTTATGACCACAGCAGTGCCTGGACGCTACTGCTGCTATAAAAAGGTAACACTTAACCTCTCTCCTCTCCAAGGAACTTCCCTTTTTTGACCAGTTCCTATCTACTTTTCTTCCTGTCTTGTGTTGCCAGATGTCCTTCTCTTCCCTTATTGTGCCTTCCCTCTCTTTGACTGAATATCACCAGAACTTCTATTGGCTTCCTGTAAGTCCAGACCTCAGAGCTACCCAGGAAACTATGGAAGATTGCACAAGAATTAGAATTTGGAGCTGAACCCAAGCTGGCTTGGCCCAAGATATATCTTTACCTTCATGTCATCTAGGGTAAAAGTCCTTCTGTTAAGCCTCATGGTTATGTATTTATTCAGAGGACATTTTGGCTTGCTCACATTTCTAACCTGCTGAGTCCACTTTAGGCTTTTTTTTTCTCTCAGGTGTGCCATAGTGGCATTTGTTTACCTTAGGCATGAAAGCAGGGTATAGAGAGGTATATATTCCTGTAACGTTGATTCTCTATATATTAGTAAGTACTCTTCGAAAAAAAGAGTTCAGAGTGGAATCTAGAAACACAAAAAACCAAACCAACCTAACAGACAAAAATCAACTACATGGATACAGAGAACGGAAATGTGGTTGCTAGAGATGGGGTAGGGAGGAGATCAGGGTGAGTGAAATGGGGGAAGGGGTGAAAAAATATAAGCTCCCAGATCTAAAATAAATCAAGGGATGTAATATATAGCATGGGGACTATAGTTAAAATACTGTATTGTATATTTGAAAGTTGCTATGAGAGTAGATCTAAAAAGTTTTCATCACAAGGAAAAAAATTATAATTATGGGTGATGATGGATGGTAACTAGATTTATTGTGGTTATCATTTCACAATGTATACAAACATCAAATGATTATGTTGTATAATGTTATGTCAATTATATATAAATTAAATTAAAAAGTTAAAAAAATATTTCAGTGTCCACTTATGTCTAGGACACTATTGGGTTAAGCAGCTATTTTATTGCAAGACTTCTTCAAGCCTTCATTATGCATATGGGCATTTTGAATTTCCAAGGGGAAAACATGGTATTCTATATTTTCAAACTTATCTGACCATAGGACACCTTTTATATAGCACAAATTGATAACTTAGTTTGGGAAGCATTATTATAGTGGAAAAGTATGGACTTCAGAGCTGTCTCCTGAATTAAAATCTCTGCCTCAATCATTGAGTAACTCATTTCATTGGGTAGGGTACTTAACTCTTTGAAGCCTCAGCTGCCTCATCTGGAAAATATAGTCATAGGCAAAGAATACGCCCCTCACAAAGTATTGGGTATTACCTCCCAACCTCAGGCTGCCATTATTTGTCATGTGGTTCTGCAATTTATTGTTGATATGAATATTCTTCCTACTGAACTAAAATCATTGAAGGGCTGGATGGTATCTTATGTTTGTATTCTCAGTTCCCCCAATCCTGGCACATCATGATGCTCAATAAATGTTAATTGAATGAATCAATGTATAATGTATATAATGTGCCTTATACAGTCTCAATAAATGTTAGTTCTTGCCTAGCTCCTTTCTTTATCCTTTGTCAGTGGGTAAAAGCTTTTTGGAAGAGATAGGAGGGAGGTGGAATGGGGCCATGAAGTGATGGTGACTTTGACCTTGACATTTTGATTGGCTAAAAAGGCTGCATGAGGATCTATGCTTTGTGCCTGTGACAGTTAGCCAATGTGCATCAGAGGCTTGCTTAAGGAAGGGATGCTTATTTATTTGTAACTTCATACCACAGAATGGGATTGGTTAGTTCTCATCTGGAGCATTGTATTCAATCTGGGACGTCAATTATTAGGAAGGAAGGAATATGGATTTCTTCAATACCCCTAATGCTGACAGCTTCGTGAAAGGACTATGGAGGAGAATCAAAGAGACATTCACAGCTGATGAGGGTCTTCCTGGAAGGATACTGGAACATCTGGATGTCCCAAATTATAATAACAGTGAAGGAAATGGTAATGTGTATAAAGACACATTTTAACCTTCTGAAGAAGAGCATGTCATAAAGAAAAATACTTTGGATTGGTGTACTAAACCTGGGGTTCAGTGTCTGTGTGACTGTGAGTGAGTTTTCTGCCTCCCAGGTCTGAATTTCCTTGTCTCTAAAACTAAGGCTTGAGGGTACCTGGCTGTCTCAGTCAGTGGAGCAAGTGATTCTTGATCTTGGGGTTGTAGGTTTGAGCCCCACGTTGGGTATAGAGGTTACTTTAAAACAAAATCTTGATAAAATAAAATGAAGGTTTGGGGGGTGCCTGGGTGGCTCAGTCGGTTAGATGTCCAACTTCAACTCAGGTCATGGTCTCGCAGTTTGTGAGTTCGAGCCCCATATCGGGCTCTGTGCTGGCTGGCAGCTTGGAGCTGGAGCCTGCTTTGGATTTTGTGTCTCCCTCTCTCTCTCCCCCTCCCCAACTCACACTGTCTCTGTCTCTGTCTCTGTCTCTCTCTCAAAAATGAATAAATGTTAAAAAATTTTTTTTAAATGAAGGTTTGGGACTGCAATATGCTTGCAGGTCTCTTTGGATTTGATAAAGTGTAACTATGAAACATTTGAGGGCATATTGGAGAAGGGAGTATAGACTCCAGATTTTTTTCTGTGGGTTTCAGAGGGCAGAACTGAGACCAGCGTTCTGAGTTCTCTAGGTGAGAAGAGAAGAGGCCATTTTGCTGCTCAATGAGAAAAAGTCATTTCATAAGGAGGGAGAGTATGGACAAGTCCTGTCACTAGAAGTGTCCCCAGAGCCACCTGCTTGGGCTGTTTTAGAGATGACCTTTAAGACCCTTGCCTTCGATGGTTTTAAACAAACATTTTATTTTAGAATAGTTCTAGATTTACAAAAAAATTGTGAAGATAGTACAGAGAATTCCCACATACCCTCCATCCAGTTTCCCCTAATATTAACATTTTACATTAGTATGGTATATTTATTACAATTGATGAACTGACAAGGAAACACAATTGTTGACTAGAATCCACTCTTTATTCAGATTTCCTTAGTTTTTACCAAATATCCTTTTTTGTTCCAAGATCCCAACTAGGATATCCCATTACATTTATGTTCCTCTTGGCTGTGACAATTTCTCAGACTTTCCTTGTTTTTGACAACCTTGACAGTTTTGAAGAGTTCTGGTCAGGCATTTTGTGGACTGTCCCTCTGCTGGGGTTTCTCAAGAGTAGACTGGGGTTGTGGGTTTGGGGGGGAAAGACCACAGAGGTGAAGTACCCTTCTCATCACATTATGTCAATATGACTTATCACTAACGATGCTGACCTTGACCATGTGGCTGAGATAGTGTTCATCAGGTTTCTCCAATGTAAAGTTATTATTATTTTTGTCCCTTTTTATACTGTGTTCTTTGGAAGGAAGTCATTAGGCACACCAGTATTGATGAAGTAGGAAGTTATGCTCCACCTCCTTGGGGAGAGTCCTCAGTTTTTAATGAAAAAAAATTATTTTGACTTTTGCTTGCCTCCCAGGTCTGATGCCGAGCCCTAGGCACAATGAGTGAGCCCCTTCTTATTTCTTTGTCAGAGTAAGACAGCTAATCAAGGCACAGGGATTTACTTAAGCTAACAAATGATTATCCTTCCCCATAGAAGGGTTACCAGAATGCTGAATTTGCTAATTACTCTTCTCTCTGCTTCTCCCAAGCAGTGATCTTAAGAGATGAGATGAATCTATCTGAAATGAGGGCTGCATCTACTGAGGAATCAGGAAGGCTGAGGAAGAGGGAGGGCAGCCACTTACCAAAAGTGGAGGGGGTGGGGCACACGCAGAACTCAAGTGGCCTGAAGAGAAATGATGTGGGTAAGAGGGAATTAATGGGGAGTTTGGTCTCTGGGTCTAATTGAAATTTCTCAGTCTGTGCTATCCATCAGCATTTCTTCTGGATTACTGCTTGTACCTCTGCTAATGGGGGTTGAGGAGAAATGTTTATCTTGGGGCAGTGGCTGGAAGGAAAGGCTGCTTGGAAGGAGTCTCTCGGCCTCTGTTCTCAACTGACTGCCATTATCCTCCAAATCAGGCTTTTGCCAGCCTTGTTTTCTCTTCTGCTCATACACAGAGTTGATGTTTGTGTTCAAGACTCCCATTAACTGGCTGTATGATCTTTGATCTCCCACTCCTCATTGGTAAAGTGATGTGTTAGTTTGAATCAGAAAGGATAAGTATAGGCACTGGTGATGCTTTATTCCTTTTCACACTTTTGGCAGATATTGCTAACTGATCACGCCACTCTCTCCTGCTAGCACAGATGTGATCTCAGAATCCTTCTCATCACAGTGTTCTATGTATTAGCTATATATCAGTTGGGGTGGGCAAGCAAGTCAATGATTTGGAGCCTGAAGATTTTCAAATTCAGTTTTGCACAATTCAGCCATTATTCAAGCAACAAACATTTTTTTGTGTGTATGTGTGCCAGGCACTGTGCTAGATACTGAGTGTACATGGTGGATAAAAGAGATGTGGTCCTTGCCTTTGTGGACCTTATAGACTGTAAGTCCTTTAATAAAAGTCACATGTTATATCCCTGGAGCTCTTTGCACAGTTGAGGGAAGTCAAATCATCTGATGGTGAGAGAGGTAGGAAACAGATTTTATTAAGCTCCTTGGGTAAGGTTCAAATGTATTTTCTCATATAATCCACACAGCCATCCTCTAAGTGGGCTAGCAGAAGGAGTTGCCCAAGGGCCAAGAATGGTAAGTAGTAAAACAGATACTGGATCTTTGGTCAGTGTGATGCCAACAGCAATGGTTTTTATACTGTGCCTCACTCATGGTACCCAACTTTTCTGTTCTTCAATAAGGAGGGTGTCTTCAGTGAGGAAGCTGGGAGGTAGAGTCCATGCAAGGGAGAAAGTAAAGGCTGGACCCGTTTAGGTGCTGACCTGTAGTTGCTGGAGGCTCTGGCTGAGACTGCTGTGTGGGGCTGATTCTGTCAGTCAGCTCAATGGCACAGGGCTCTGGCTAGAACGATGCTAAAAATGAGGCCAGCCCAGAGAATGTACCTCCTTCCGCCCCCTGGATCATTTATCACATCACATCAGCCCTATTTCTTCCTAGGCATACCTTGCACTTTGGGTATAGCCAATCCTTTCCTGGTTTCTAAGCTGCTTAAAGCTCTAAGATTTCTCCCCATGCTCTTGTGCTGCCTTGAGATAGGTGGTGCCCTGGGAAGATGTGTTTAGGGAAGAAGAGGAAAGTGGCAAATATTGGGTGCAGCCAGGTTGAACTTGCTCTCCTGGATGTAGCTCTGCTCCAAGCCTAGACCTTGATTAGGGCCCGAGCACCCAGCCCAGACTTGTATGGTTCTCATGCCTTGTACAAAGGTTTCCACGAGAGCTTTGCAATTAAGCTGCTGAACGCCAGAGCTTCATTCACAGAGACTAATGATGTTCAGTGTTTGGAGATCCAGAAGGTCCTCCTTCAATGGCAGGTTGAAGCTGGGTTTAATAAAGGACTTCCTTGAAAAAGAGATAGGGAAAAAAATTCCGAAGGCTTCATTCAGATATTTCCAGAGACTACAAAGACTCCCTTGTCTCATAGAGAAGCTCTCCTTTTCTTCTTTTCCTAAATAATTTAGTGGACTGGGGGAATCTCTTCTTTTGAGTGAGCTAAGCATCCCAATTGGTCCCAGTTGTTTTTAGTTTGGTTTCCCTGAGAATAAAGCTTGAAGCAAAGACTTGTGTGCAGGTAGCTTATTTGGGAAGGGATAGTGAATGGTGGATGTGCTGCTCAGAACTTCTGTCAGGAATACAAGGCTGGGAGGAGGGGCCAACATGGCGGAGGAGTGGGGGTATCTGAAGTTCCCTAGGCTCTCAAACACAGCAGTGTTGAGGGCAAAGGACTTTGAACTTCAAGAGTCCGGCGGCAAAGTGACAAAGATGCCTCCAGGGACCCACCGGGACCTTATGGCCATAGGTGAGTGATTGCGAACTTGGAGAGAGAAAAACGAATGGAGGGGAGGGATCCTCTTCTGTGGAGAGACAAAGGGAAGAGAAGGAGAGGCTGGGGAAGTGGAGGACTGTATATGGACAAGAGAAAAGCCACAGACCTGGACGGGGAAAGATCCAATCTCTAACTCCGGGGCTTTCTCTGGACCGGGACTGGCTGCCCTGTTCACGCACCTGGAGGCGGGGAGCCAGCACCGGCTAGGTGACTAGTCAGGAGGCACAGTCCGCAGTGGGAGAAAGCGAGCCCCTCCCTGGAGTGCTGTGGGAAGAAGGTATATATCTGCTCAAAGGAGTAGCATTTCCCCCAAAACGGGGCAGATGGAGTGGGAACCTTAAAGACATCGGGGTTGAAGCCCCAGCCGAGCACCAGGGAGACGCTGGAGTTGGTGGAGTGGGACAAACTGCGCATGGCACTGTGAGGTGGCCAGGGGGCTCTTCCCCGGAACCAGGGTCATGGAGCGGGACCCTTAAGACGTCGGGTTTAAATCCCAGCTGAGCTCCAGGGAGGCATGGGAGTCGGCGGAGCAGGACAAACTGCCTTGTTTGTGCCCACAGCACAGTGAGGATGGCTTGAACAGAGTGGTTTGGGTCTCTTCCGGGTTGTGGAGGAGACACTGGGGCGTTGCCATTTTTCTCCCCACCACCAAGGTGGGGCTTCAGGGAAGGGAGAGGGCCACAGTGGAGGCGGGACCCGCCCACATCAAACCACGCCCCTTCCCACGGGTAACTGCACCTACTGGGGCGGGATTGACACTGATGATCCAGGCAGCCCGCTCCTCCAGACCAGTGCTGTTGCATTGCCTGATTTAATTCTCCGAAAATTCTTATTATAAAGATATATTCTTCCTTTTCTCCTTCTTATCTCTTCCCTCCTTTAGTCTGGTTACTCTGGTTGTTGGTCTGTTTAAGCAGACATAGTTAATCCATTCTCTTGATATATGTTCACACCTCCTTCTTTATTTTACCTTCTCTCTCTCTGGATTAAGCCGTATAGTTTGTCTGGTCAATTTTCTTTTCTTTTCTTTTCCCCCACCTCCTCCTTTATTTTCCTTTCTCTCCCTGTGGATTAAGCCATATAGTTTCTCTGTCTGTTCAATTTTTTTCTTTTTTTTCCCTCCACCCCTGCCATTTCTCTTTGTATGGGATAAGGCCTCTTCCATCAGCACCACCTCCACCCCGTGTTTAGTTGTAGGTGGTGTTTCTGGTTTTGTTTTTGGTGTGTGTGTGTATGTGTGTGTGCGTGTTTCCATGTTTGCATGTTTTTATTTTCTGTTTGTTTTTTGTCTGTTTGTTTTCCTTTCCAGGGCTACTTCAATGAACAAATCAAAGCACACCTGGTGGAGGGTCCAAAACATCACTACAGTAGGGAGATAAAGAAACCAAATCACAACAACAGAGAGTGAGTAACACTCTCCAAAAAACACCTCCTGAAGAGCCAGGCCCTGGACAGTGTGTGAACCTTCTTTAATATACTAGTGCTCACAGGAGCAGGGCATATAGCAAGCTTTTAAAACACAAAAGGGACAGAAAACTAGGCAAAATGATGAAATGGAAGAATTCTCCTCAAAAGAAATTCCAGAAGAAATGGAAGCTAAAGAATTGATCAAAATAGATATAAACAGTATAACTCAACAAGAATTTAGATTAATAGTCATAAGATTAATTGCTGGGCTTAAAAATAGCATAGAAGACAGCAGAGAATCTATTGCTGCAGAGATTGAGGAACTAAAAAAGAGTCATGATGAATTTAAAAATGCTGTAAACGAAGTGCAAAATAAGCTAGAGGCAGTGACAGTGAGGATTGAAGAGGCAGAGGGGAGATTAAGTGAAATAGAAGATAAAATTATGGAAAAAGATGAAGCTGAGAAAAAGATAAAAAAATTCTGGACCATGAGGGGAGAATTCAAGAACTCAGTGATTCAATGAAACAGAATAATATCTGTATTATAGGCGTTCCAGAAGAAGAAGAAGAGAGAGACAGAAAGGGGCCGAGGGTGTACTTGAACAAAGTATAGCTGAGGGTGTACTTGAACAAAGTATTGAGAACTTCCCCAATCTGGGGAAGGAAACAGACATTGAAATTCAGGAGGCACAGAGAACTCCCTTCAGATGTAAATTGAAAGGATCTTCTGCATGACATATCATAGTGAAACTGGCAAAATACAAAGATAAAGAGAGAATTCTGAAAGGATCTAGGGATAAAAGGGCCTTAACTGACAAGGGTAGACACATAAGGGTAGTAACAGACCTATCTACTGAAACTTGGCAGGCCAGAAAGAAGAGGCAGGAAATTTTCAATGTGCTGAATAGGAAAAATATGCAGCCAAGAATCCTTTATCCAGCAAGCCTGTCATTGAGAATAGAAGGAGAGAGAAACGTTTTCTTAAATAAACAAAAACTGAAGGAATTCATCACCACTAAACCAGCCCTACAAGAGATCCTAAGGGGGACTCTGTGAGTGGAATGTTGCAAAGACCATAAAAGAATTCTCCTCAAAAGAAATTCCAGGAAGAAATGGAAGCATCATTTCCATTGTAGAGACATCACTACAATCGAAACCTACAGATAACACAATGACTCTAAATCCATACCTTTCAATAATAACACTGAATGTAAATGGACTGAATTGTCCAATAAAAAGCCATAGGGTATCAGAATGGATAAAAAAAAAAACAACAAGACTCATCTATTTGCTGTCTACAAGAGACCCATTTTAAGCCTGAGGACACCTTCAGATTGAAAGTGATGGGATGGAGAACCATCTATCATGCTACTGGAAGTCAAAAGAAAGCTGGAGTAGCCATACATATATCAGACAAACTAGATTTTAAACTAAAGGCTGTAACAAGAGATGAAGAAAGACATTATATCATAATTATGGGGTCTATCCATCAGGAAGAGCTAACAATTATAAATGTTTATGCACTGAATTTGGAAGCACCCAAATATATAAAATAGTTAATCACAAACATAAGCAATCTTATTGGTAAGAATGTAGTAATTTCAGGGGATTTTAATTCCCCACTTATAGCAATGGACAGATCATCTAGACAGAAAATCAATAAAGAAACAATGGCCCTGAA
>CM053560.1:22974329-23221690 GCA_028646485.1 Cryptoprocta ferox | reverse complement strand
TACTGTTTTCCAGAGTGGCTGCACCAGTTTACATTCCCACCAACAGTGCAAGAGGGTTCCTGTTTCTCCACATCCTCACCAGCATCTATAGTCTCCTGATTTGTTCATTTTAGCCACTCTGACCAGTGTGAGGTGGTATCTCAGTGTGGTTTTGATTTGTATTTCCCTGATGATGAGTGACGCTGAGCGTCGTTTCATCTATCTGTTGGCCACCTGAATGTCCTCTTTGGAGAAGCAGACACAATTTCCTTTATGGAAGAGTGAGTGGGTCCGGTTAAAGATGCGGAGTCGAGGGGATGCTGGAGGGACAGGCCTGAGAAGCTGAGTCAGACTTTTCTACCTGGAGGACATTCTTTACTGCATTCCAAGAGAGCATCAGATTTTGGTTCAGGAACCTATGAAGCAGGCTGGCCATTTCCAGGAGGGCCGGGAAGGGTGCAATTTCAGCGTCTGAGTCAGCTCCTCCAGAAGTGACTTCCTTAGAGCACAGTCCTGGGAGGCACTTTTCTTCCCTTGTCACTTAAGCTTGGCAGACAATGTATTCTGCGTCCTTATCTTGAAGAGTCATTAGCAAGTTAAGCGTTCTTAGAAACCATGCAGTGAAGAAAGCGATCTAATTTTACCTAGCTGTTTCCCCCTTTTCCCGGCCATAGAAAGCAGGAAGCCCATCTGTGATAGCAGACTGGGGTGGGGGGGGGAGGGTACAGACAGTCCATAACCGGAACTGTAAGAGATTGTGGATGGGTCTTACTGTTATGCCCACTGCCCGTCCGGCTGTACTGATTCTTGTGTTTCTGGACTCTATCCAGCTGTTCTGGCTAGCAAGTGCCTTTGTAGGAGCAGTTTAGCTTGACCTTTGTGCCAGAACACCCTGTCCGATGTCCCTCTCCCTCCAGCTCTTCAATGGTTGGCTCATTCTTGCCTCAGCTGTCACCTCACCTGCTCGCAGAGGCTCTCCTGACCACGCTGGCTAAACCGGCGTCTGCCAGAGATTTTATTTCCTTTATAGTGCTTGTCTTCTTCTGAAATTTTCTCAGTTTATTTACTCGTCCTTCTGCGAGAATGCAGTTTCCAGCAGAGCTGGGATCTTCTCTTCACCACAGCATGTCCACAGTGTAGACCAGCATCAGGTGGCTTCATACATGATAATAGGTCATAGCCATCATGTCTTACTGAGTGCTTCTGGGAGACAGGCACTGCTCTTGGAGGTTTCCCTGTATTATCTCATTTTCAAGGTTTGTTCAGAAAAATAATGAGGAGAGCCTCTCCCGACCCCCTTACAAACCTAGCCCACATCTAGTCCTACCTTGACTAGGAAAGTTCTGGCAGCACTGGCACTCTGTCTCTGACTATCACACTGCTTACTGCTTGGGACCCACATGCATGTGTGGATCATAATTGGTTGTTTCCCTTCTTACCAATGGTTAATATTTTTAAATATCAACTTTGCTGCTTTGTAACGTTTATTGTGGTAGCATTGCTGGGAGAAAATCATTCTGAACTGTGCAGCAATGTTGCTGAAAAGCCTCTCACTGGGCTGGTAATACCCAAATATGAGCTCTTTGGTGGCAGGAACTTTCAATCACTAGATCTTGAGTATGAAGCATTTGGCAGGTGCTGGTCAAAGTGCTGGGGACAGTGTTGAACAAGGCAGGCACCACTCTAGATGCCCTATACTTACAATTTAGAGGAGTTTTATGTCTTCTGTACATCTCATGGTGTTAACACATGAGTGGACATTCATTTATTCACCTGTTTGCTCATTCACCAATATTTGAGTGCCGATTAGGTTTTGGGCACTGTGCTTCGTGAGTACCAGTAGGCACATAACTCACAGGATGGTGTGTGAGGGGAGGAGACAGATAATAAAAAATCCTAAGTCCTATCAAGCTGTGTGAAGGGGTTGGATATAGTCTGGGGTACCTCATGGGGATTGCTTTTCCCTACCTCATAGGAGAAAGCCATTTCTATGAGAACTCAGGGTAGGCTAGTGAGCCCGGAGCTCTGGAGAAGGGACATTAGTAGGGGCTGGTGTAACACTGGACAAACAGAACAAAGACTTTTTTCCAATGTAACTTAATCCTAGGTTTGCAGTAAATGGTCCCCCATCCCAGGTAGCGTGAGACTGGAGACCAAACTGCCCTTTGAAGGAGGCCTGCAGCCTGGCCCCTGCTGGGTGTGGTGGGCCAGTAGCAGAGGGTTGGTGCAAAGCGGACGCGGAGCCGCTAGCATCCTCTGGAATAAATACAACCAAGGAATAGACTATTATCCACTGCCTCCTCTGAATCCCTTCCCGCTTGCAGTGGGTCGGGGCTGTTTGTGAAAGTCAATCATTGATTCGGCTGCTGATGGGAAGGGGTTCAGGTGGAGGGGGCGGGGCCGGGGGAGGGGAAAACTGTCCGGGGAGCAGAGTTGGGGAGGCCCACTCAAGGGTTAATTTCTCCTGTCTGTGTCTCTACCCCTCTCGGCTCGCAGGCTGTATTTATAGATGGGATAATTGCCGAGGCTTTGAAAGCAGCGTGCTGGCTGCAGGGGGCTGGTGCGAGGGGGCGGGGAGGCCTGGGTCCCACCTGCTCCTGGGAGCTGCCCCTCCCCCACTCTCTCTTCCTCCTTAGGGCTGGAAACCAGACCCAGCTCCGGATGGGGCCTGGCTAGCTGCGTGTTCACCAGGTATGAAGTCCCTCACATGTAATCTCCCAAACAGCCCGAGGCGGTGCATACAATCATTTGACCCAACTCTTGGGTCAGGCCTTTCCTGACCTCCTGAGCTAAAGGGGCCCTAGAACTTTGTCATACTTTTTTCATAGTACTAATCATAATCAGAAAATTATGCTGTTTATTTATACAAAAAATTATACTTGTTCATTTAGTGTCTGCTTTGTTTTCCTTGTTTGCTGAATGCCTGGCTTAGAATAGGTCTTTAGTAAATATTGAAAAGAATGTTTATTTAACAGAAGAGGAAACTGAGGCTCAGAGGGGTGAAGTAACTGGTGGGGTCACAGTGTGAGCAAATGGCAGAGCTGAAATTAATGTCTGGTGTGATCGTGTTTAGAGTTTAGTGTCTTACTAGTGGACCAGGAGTCTCAAACACAGGGCCCAGGCTGCTGGGGGAAGTGAGGGTGGGGAGTACGTGAGTGTGTGTGTGTGTGTGTGTGTGTGTGTGTGTGAGTGTGTACAGAATTACCTTACTGTTCTGGATGAAGGAGCAAGTGCTGTTCAGCTCTGGCTAATTGGTGCTGGATCTTTTCAATTTTTCAGGACAAGCCAGAAATCTGGATTGTTAAGGGAAATTTCCTGGTTTTTAAATGCTGGCAACAAATCCATGTTAAAAAACAAAAACCACACCAGGAAGCATGGGGCCAAACACAACAGGGCTGCAGGCTGGATGGGGCATGCAGTTTGCAGCCTCTGCCCCCCCGCCCATCACCTGCCCTGTATTGAAAAAGCAACATTGATAACAGGGACACTGGACTTTGGGCATTTCAAAGCCCTTCCTTACCTAATACTTCTCTTAATAGTCCTGATGTTCCAGCAAGGAAGTAGGGGAGATTGCTGCACCCGTTTTCGAGATTAGCAAACAGAGACCTGGAGGGATTCCTGTGCAGTCACAGGGCAGTGGCTAAGAGTTCTCACTCTTGGCCCTTTGCCTTCTAGCCCAGTGTTGTCTGCCCTGCCCAGGCCCACCTCTCTCCATGTGTTTTATTTCTCTCTCTATCCCAGTAGAGGGGAAAGAGAGGCTGTGGGGTGGATGGGGATGAAGAAACCCCACACTGGGCCACCCACAGGTTTGGAGGCCCCTCAACAGGATTAATTGCCAGCTCCATATAGAGTGACCTGAGCTAGATCTTGTTTAGAGATGCAGTTATCAAAATATTGTCTTGCTGAGTAATCAGAAAGCTTCATAATGCACTGTAATTCTGAGTGGGCTCGAACCAGCCTCCATCAGCCCAGAGAGAGAAGGGGAACCCTTGGCCAGTCTGCAAGCTCTTGCATGGTGCAGTGCCTGCCCTATTCCAGCCCAGGGCTACACCAAGAGTGGATAGGAAACAGAAGACTGCTGCATGAGTGAATGAATGAATGAATTTCTGAGAGCCAAGGGGAACAGGGAGGAGGACCTCTGAATAGTAATCATGATGACGACGACGATGTCATAACCATAACTAGCATTTATTGTGCACCTATATATTCCAGACACTGTCTTAAGCCTTTCCCTTGTCAAGGTAATCCGTAAATCTAGAACAGTGACTGGTACTTTGTAAGTGCATAGAACAATGTTACCTATTAATACTTCATTTAATCCACACAATAACCCTAAGAGGGGGCATTATTACTATGCACATAAGGAAATCAAGTCACCAGAAGGTCAAGCAACTTGCCCAAGTAACCCAGCCAGTAAGTGGTGGGCCCAGGGCCCGAGCCCTTAACTCTGTGAGTCCAGAGCTTGTCCTCTGACCTACTAGGGAAATGCAGAGGAGGGAGATTGCTAGAGAGACAGAAGAAGTGAGGAAGAACATCCAGGAGTCTGGAAAGGAAGGGTTCATGTGGGAACCAGGCTGAGAAAGGGCAGCACATGGGGGCCTCAGGCAGAACAAGGGCATTGTGAGCAGAGGACTGGAACACAGTTCAAGGCACCCACTCCCCAGCCCCCCTGTTTCCCGTGTGAATTGAACATGATGCAAGCTGACAGATTCAGGATTAATCTAAAGGTTGCAGCTCTCCGAGTACCAGGTGGAAATTTGCCTGAAGCATGGCCAGAGCGTGATTTGTAAGCGGGGCTTGACCTCGGCTGCCAGCCAGACCCTGTACCCTCCATGCTTCTCCACGGAGGCTGGCAGGACCAGGGCCCCTTGCTGAGACAGGTCAAAAGGGTTTAAAAACAGGCAAGAAACAAGAGAACAGATCAATTTTTCTCAGTGAACTTAATGCTCTGTGAAGGAAATGTGTAATTATATGAACTTCTGTGTATAGGGAGAGACCTGCACCTGTCTGTTTCTCTGTCTCTCTTACCAACTTATTACCTTTGGGTGGTCTGGAACCTTTTCAGTATGTGTACCCACAGCTCAGGGTTTTAAGTAAAGGCGAGCAGGAGCATGTACTTTGAATTTTTTCTTCTTCTTCTTCCTCTTCCTCTTCCTCTTCTTCCTTCCCATTTCCCATAGTAAGAAAAACCTTTGATATCATCTTACAGTATACAAATACAAAATGGTGGTAGAAGCCACGGTCTTCATGATCCCTCCAGGCCTGGGAGGCAAAGCTGCTGCTGGGGGTGTTGGGGGCCACATCAAAGCCCAGCCCTCACCTTCAGGGCAGCTGAGTGGTCTAGTCATGTCAGGAGATGAGTAGGAGGAAGTGGTGGTTGGAGCCCTCTCCTTGAGCAAGCCAGGCCAAGTGAATCTGGGAAGGTGCCTCAAGTAAGATCAGGGTAGAATAATTCCAATTCTCCTTCCCTGCTTGATAGTCTATAGTGACCACGCTTTGGTCAGTGAGCTGTAGGAGTAAGACTGTTGGGGACTTCTGAAAAGATGTTTCCTTCCTGATAAGTGAGAAGTATGAAGGGATAAAGGCTTTTTTCTTTTCCTGCTCTCTCTGTTCTGAATGCTGTTTTGGATACTGTTGTATGAAATGATGCTTGGGTGTGTGGCAACAGATGAAGTTTTGGGGTGATGGGGAGGCAGGTCCAGAGGGGACGGTCAAGAAAGAATTTCCGAAGACATCTTTGGTGCAAAAAGGTGATTTTATTAAAGCACGGGGATGGGACCCATGGGGAAAAATGCTGCACTGAGTTTGTGGCATGTAACTGATTATATACTCTCAGCTTGGAAGGGGGTTAAGGATAGAGTAATTCTCCAAGGTATTTTGGAAGCAAGGTTTCCAGGACCTTGAGGGGCTAGGTTAGTAAAACACCATTTATTACCATTTAGTAAAACCTTAGTCATGAGATCCTTCAGACATATATCGGGGGGCCATAAGCTTGGAATATGATTGCCAGCATATATCTTGGGGGAGTTGAGATAAAGGAGATTCTCCAAGGAATTTTTAGTTAAGGTAGACTTCTAGGTTCCTGGAGGGTGAGGATAATGTTAAGCCAAGATTCTCTTTGTCCCGTGGCAAAGTGTCATCCTTGAGGCAGTTGAGCTCCTAGAGGGAGGTCACTCTGCCTGTTTTAAGGGCTTGTCAATGGGCTGTAGGCAGTAAGAGAATTTAATTTTTCGTTTGCCTTAGTTTCCCACATCACTATGGCAAACACTTAAACCTCTTTCCTTTGTTCTTGGGTAGCCAGGAGTGTCCGAGGAATAGCATACATACTCCACCTGGGAGGTGGTACTGTTAGCCTGTATTTTGCCCTCGGCTTGCCCCACGCTCCCTCATCAGCAGCCATGTTGTGGAATGAGGATGCAGAGGCTTTATGGAACTCGGTCCCAAAGACATGGCTGAGTTGGGGTACTTACTTTGGGACTACTTGTTCAGTAAGTAATAACCTTCTTTATAGTTTAGGCCATTGTTGGTCATATTTTTACTCTATGTAGCTGAGGTACTCTTGATTTAGAAGCATAAACTTGGAGGCTGTATTCCTGGGTTTTAGGAGGTCCAGACTCCTTGAACTGTCTTCTAGAGTTGATGAGGGACCATAAGGCAAGCTGAGAGCAAAGCACAAGCTAGCATACCTTACCCCCCACCCCCCAGGTGGGATATGTGTGATACTCCTCGGTACTCCTTTCTGCTAAAGGAAAGGGGAAAACAAATGGTTAACTGATAGAGATTATAGTCATTCAAGACACAGCCTCCATCAGTTTACAAATATCTTAGTAAATTATAAGGAAAAGACCATCTTATCAATAGCCTAATCTCCAGAAAACTATAGACTCAGTTTCCTGGAGCCCCAACATCACCCTCCCTTCTATAGTGATGTAGGGAACAAAAGCAAGAGAGAAATGGCAGGTAAAGTTAAATTTCTTTATAACCTGAAGCCCATTGACAAATACTTGAGGCAAATACAGAGTATAATTTTTCTCTAGGAACCCCCTGCAGTCATAAAGTTAATGCCTTACTAGAGGAAAAACAACCTTAATTTAACAATAGCTAGGCCTCAGGTATCTTATGAGTCCTCTTTAGCATATGAAAGTCCTTCTGGAGGCCTCCCTTTTGTCTTTACCTCCCCCAACTCCATAGGATATGGACCAGTCTTCACAACCCCAGTGCTTCTGCCCACAGTCCTATGCTTTTAATAAAATCACCTTTTTTGGGGGCACCTGGGTGGTTGAGCGTCTGACTTGGGCTTAGGTCATGATCTTATGGTTCGTGAGTTTGAGCCCCACATTGGACTCACTGCTGTCACCTGTCAGCACAGAGCCTGCTTTGGATCCTCGGTCCCTCTCTCTCTCTCTGCCCCTCCCCTGCTTACCTGCTCTCTCTCAAAAATTAAATAAAAAACATTAAAAAAATAAAATCACCTTTTTTGCACCAAAGACGTCTCAAGAATTCCTTCCTGGCCGTCAGCTCCGAACCCCCACCATTCCAAAACCCCCATCAGAACCACTGTTGGATGATTCAGACCCGTGGGTTGGCTTGCACCTTACATCTTTTGTATGAGGGAAGTTAGTGTGGGGGCCTTGTGGTCTTGGCTCTGGACGTCTATTCCTTGATGTGTTTTGCTCTACTTGATTTCCTTGCTGCTTGCCTTATTTATAAGGCAAATAAAAAATTGCCTTGAAAATGAAACTCCCCTTGTCCATTCCATCAAGAAATGTCTGGGGCACCTGGGTGGCTCAGTTGGTTAACCATCGGACTTCGGCTCAGGTCACAATCTTGTGGTTTGTGAGTTTGAGACCCCTGTAGGGCTCTGTGCTGATAACTCAGAGCCTGGAGACTGCTTCAGATTCTGTGTCTCCCTCTCTCTCTCTCCCTCACTCTCCTGCTCATGCTATCTCTCTCTCTCCCCCTCTCTCCCCCTCTCTCCCCCTCTCTCCCCCTCTCTCCCCTCCTCTCCCCCTCTCTCCCACTCTCCAACTCTCTCCCACTCTCCAACTCTCTCCCCCCTCCCTCTCCCTCTCTCTCTCCCTCAGAAATAAATAAACATTAAAAAAAAAAAAAAAGAAATGCCCTGGCCAAGTTCATTGGAAGAGCCACAAATATGGAGCTGAATCCCCATGGCCCTGGTGGGAAGGGAAGGGGAAGAGGTCCTCTAAATAGCTAACATTAATTACATACCTACATACACCAGATACAAAAAAAAGTTTTTCTGGAAAAAAAATTTTTTTGGAGTCTCAATTTTATTCCACCAATCTATGTATCTAATCTTTGAAATTGGGAAGTGTAAGTCTTCCAACTTTGTTCTTTTTCAGGATTGTTTGGCTATTTTGATCCTTAGAATTTCTAGATAAACTTTAGGATCAGCTTGTCAATTTCTGCAAAAAAGGTAGATGGGAGTTTGGTAGGAATTACATTGAATTTGTAGATCCATTTGGTGTATATTGCCATCTTAACGTATTAAGTCTAATGATCCATGACCACAGATGGGATAGCTTTCCAATTTTTAAAAAGTCTTTGTTAATATCAACAATGTTGTGTAGTTTTCAGAGTATAAATTGTATACTTCTTAAGTTTATTCCTGAGTATTTTATTCTTTTGATGTGATTGTTAATAGAATTGTTTTTCTTAATTTCATCTTTAGATTGTTCATTCATTGCAAATGTATTGAAATACAATTGATTTTTGCATTTGATTTTGTATCCTGTAATCTTGCCAAATTCCTTTCTTCTGAGTAATTCTTAAGGGGATAAGTATTTCTTTTTCTCCTTAATTCTACCTGTTTCTGAACTCCAAGCCTTCTGAGATAACTTTGGTTTCATAAGTGCTTTTTTTTCATTTTTAATATAAATAAATAAAACATTTAAAAGGCAAGGAGACATGATGAACGTAGACATTCCTCCATTCTTTACTGGTGCCACTTTTGCTTTTCTGGGATCTAGAATGAGATGGGGGATCCCTTTAGGTACCTGGGGAAGGAAGGAAAAGGAGATCCGTTTACTAAGGGAATTAGAAGAGAGGGTTTGAGCAGGAAAAGTAGAGGAGAGAGAGGGAGAAAGGGGAAATACCCAGCACCATGAAACTCGTTCCCTGAGGAAGTGTAGGGAAGCATGCAAAAGCCCAATTGGTGAGACAAGAGTGAGAGTGGGTAAAGTGAGGGCCGGGATTAGAAAAAGGCATATCAGTGTATCTGTCCCGGAGCTTGCCTGCCCAGGGTACGGCGTGCCAACAACTGTCCCAGAAGGACTCTGCTGTTGGTGTGGCTGGGAGCGAACCAGTTCTCCATATCGACATCAACGACTATTGCACATCTGCTATGTGTCTGGAACATTCATGACTCCTTAAAATGACTCTGCAAGGTAGATCATGGTATTGACCAAGGGAACTGAGTCTCAGGCAAGTTCAGGAATTTTCCATCAGTGAAAGACAAAGTCAAAAGCTGAGAGGTGGCTTCTTTGACTTCCAAGTCTGCCGTCTTCCTGCTGTGCTGCATGATTTCATGAGACCTGGTGTGGGGAGGTGTGCTCTGCCGGCCCTGCCCTGAAACTTTCAGGACAGGTGCGTGTGCAGGTGTGTGCACATGCTCCCAGGTCTGCTTCTGTCACCATTTTGCAAAGTATTCTTAACTCAAACTTTAGTAATAACAGCCAGAGTTTTCTACCTCCTTCAGCACTTTCCTAGGTACTGGTAGGAGAGTGCTGGGTTTGGGAAATGTGAAACATACCCTGTCGGTTGCCCTCAGAGTTCTACAACCAGTTCTTTAAATCGGTTTGGAGGTGAGCCTTCTCCTTTGTATTTGTGCAGACTGGCCTGTTGGATGCAGGTTTGTGAATCTAGAAGCCCCTGGCCATCCTACCACACTTTGGCTTGGCTAATATTATAGACCACCTGGAAAAGCAACTGGGACACAGTAGGGTCTCAAATGTTTGTTGAATGTTAAATGGATGGATTCTAGTCCTTGCCCCAGCACCAGCATTATTGGGGGGCTGGAATCTGTTAGTGATTTTCAAAATGGGAGGCGGGTCAGGGTGGGTTTCCCTGTTGTAATAGATCCCATTCTCATAAGCTCATTTGTCAGTTGAGCGAACGGATATTTCTTGCTTTCTGAGGAGGTGCCAGGGACAGACCAGTCAATGAGCTTCAGTACTCATGGAATTTAGACTTTAGAGGGGATAACAGACATAGTTACAAGTACCCGAATCCTGGACAGTGCTTTCTTCTGTTGCCATGTACCTTTTCTTGACGAAATGTCACCTGTCATCTTGCCTGCTCCTTTCTCTTTTTTCCTTTCCTAGGCTTTCCAGGGTACTTCCTCTCTTGCCTCCATGCTGGATGTGGCCTTTCTTCCTGCGGCAGAAGCTTCCCACTCTTTCTTTCTGAGGAACTCCCAGCAAACTGTCTGCATAAGGCTCTTGTTAGTTTCTGTCTGGTGGAGCTCCTGTGGTCAGGATGGACTCCGCAGAGCACTTTCTGCCATTGAAAGGACAGTTCCAGGGAGAGAGGCCATGCGATGGCATCATCTCAGGCTTAATTGTGCCGGGGTGAATTGCATGTGACTGAGTTCCCACCCTTGGAGGGAAAACTGTTCTTATCATTTCCATCACTGTCCCCTTCACTGAACCTTTCTTTGAAGAAGCGGTCCAGCTATGGGGCCAAGCTGGAGATGTGTGTTGTGATTAGTCCCCATCCCCATTCTTGTCCTTTTGGTGGAACAGGAAATGCCTGTCAAATGATAGCTAATGACACAGGGAATCCTAGAATCTCAAGGTTAGACGGGACCTTATCATTTATTCCAATACCTTTCAAATTTCTTTGATTATCACTAGTAGTAAAAAATATATTTTACATAAGTTTTTTACATGAGCCAATATGCATTATATACATTTATTACATATGCTTGTACATATTAAGTACATAAAGTATAAAAAAATTTTACAAAGCAATGCTCACCCTTAGTATGCTTATATTTTCTATTACATTTAAAAATGCTGACCCTACACCTGACTAAATTGGTTTTATGACTCAGGATCTCAATATTAAGTTTTAAACTGCTGCTTGGAGAACACTAGTTTATTTTTTATTTTTTTATATGTTTATTTTTGAGAGAGAGACAGAGAGAGACAGAGAGAGAGAGCAAGCGAGCAAGCAGGGAAGGGGCAGAGACAGGGGACAGGGAGACATAGAATCCAAAGCAGGCTCCAGGCTCTGAGCTGTCAGCACAAAGGCCAACGTGGGGCTTGAACTCACAAACCGTGAAATCGTGACCTGAGCTGAAGTCAGACGCTTAACCTACTGGGCCACCCAGGCATCCCAGAAAACACTATTTTAATCTAACAGCTGATGTGCTTTCTACTTGTCAGATAGTTGTCTAGTCTTTGCTTGGATTTCTCTGATAGGTAACTTGGTACCTACCTAGGAAGTCTATTCTGTCTTTGGACAGCTGTGTCTGTTAAAAAATTTTTCTTATAATATTAAATCTGGTCTTCTACCTATGACTGACTCCTTGTCCTTCCAAGTAAGAGCCCTCCAAAATAGTGGTTGTGTCCTCTTTCATCCCTTTGTCTTCCATAACATAGTAGTTCTGGATCAGTGGTGTGCTTGAGCTGGTGTGCACCAGCTTGTGAGAGCCAATTTCCAAATTCTTAGGGATTTTGGAAGCTGATTTTTAAAATCATTATTAAAAATTAAATTCTATAACTTACAAATCTATTAAAAACAAAGGTACTAAGTACTCAGAGCTCATCACTTCTTGTTTTCCTGCTTTGACTATTATCTATGCTCTTGAAGTTATGTCTGTTATATCTCTATGGTGGAAATATATTTTTAACAGTTTATTTTTTGAGAGAGAGAGAGAGGGAGTGCCAGTGGGGGAAGGACAGACAGAGAGGGAGAGAGAGAATCCTAAGCAGGCTCCATATTGTCAGTGCAGAGTCTGAGGTGGGGCTCAAACTCATGAACCATGAGATTATGACTTGAACTGAAATCAAGAGTTGGATGCTTAACCAACTGAGCCATCCAGGTGCCCTTGTGTTATATGATGGCGTGCTATTGCCCATCTCTTCCTACCTATGGGTTCAGTCATGTCACCTTGGTGGCTTGATCTTGGCCATGGCAGGAGAAAGTACACCATTGAAATTGGCAGATACAACAGGGCCCCCCTCCCCTTGGAAAGCCGGTTACTAAGCATGTACCGGTACACCATCGCTCTGGGGTCATACTGCTTGGGTTTAATCTTAGCTTCAGCACTTGCTTGCTGTGTATGACAGGCAAATGACTTAACATCTGTGCCTCAGTTTGTTTATACAGTGCACACTGAGGGTTGCTTTGAGAATTGAATGAATTAATGCACATGAAGTGCTTAGAACAGTGCCTGGCACATGGCACCTTTATAAGTGTTAGCTGTCATCTAGGCTTACTGTTGCTAGATTATTCCATTCTTCCTGGTGGGATTTGGTTTCCATGAGTCACTCAGCCTAGTCATTCTTCTTTATTTTGCCTTTGTATTTGACATATGGGTTTGTTGCCTCTTCCTAGCCAGATCGCAGGGTCCCTGAGTAGGAGTAGTTGGCTTTTTCTTTGGGAGTTCTAGGTCCCAACCGTTAGCTGGCTGCCAGATGGAGGCTCAGTATCACTGACCATTGGGGACCCTCAGGACTCCCCAGGAGCCATGTTTCCAGTGTAGTGTCCTTCTCCTAGTGGAGAGCTCCTGGGCTTGGCTGCTTGATGGAAAGATGAGAAAGGATTTCGGTCGAGGCAGCCCTGAGCTGGCTGGCCACTGCAGATGGCCCAGACGCCACCAGGTGGTTGGCCTATAAATCACTAGGCCTTACCCTCCCTGAAACTAGATAAAACTGAAGCATAAACAGCATCTTGCGTCAGTGATGAAGCATCTGGCTCCTCCCCCAGCTCTGGACATGGCCTCATGGAGCTCACTTAGACCCTGATTCTTTCTTATGGACAGTTGCTGTGCTATTTGAAGAAGCCAGGAGACTCTCCTGTCTTGAAATAGCTCTGCTTGTGCCTATATTTTACCATTAGGGATTTATTCTTCTGGAGTAAACAGTGCTTTCTCCATAACATTCTGTTTTGAAGTGGTGGTACCTTGGGAGAGTGGCATATTATTAAACCTTTAAAATATTAGTGTGAATGAACTTGTACATTAGCTGTACATTGCTCCCTGCTCCACTGCTATCTCTTATCAAAGTGGGTATTAATTCTGAAGAAATGCTGGAGGTAGCACTGTGTGTGTTGAATTCCTAAACCTGCTGTACTTTCAGAATCACCAGGAGAGCCTTTCACTTAATTAGAAAAATTTTAATTTGAGAGCTACTGACCCTTCCCCCATTCAAAGTAAATGTCACTCACACAATCTCATTACTTAAATATATGTTTATATATATTAATAAGAAACAAAAAAAATTTCCCCTCAACTTATCCACTTCTATCCTGGGAAGTCTTTAAAAAGTGTAGCTTTCTAAAGTCCATCCCTAACTGTACAGAAATAGAATTTTCTGGAATGGAGGGAGGTCAGAAATCCTTATTAAAAAATATCTTCTGGTGATTATAAATGTGCAGACACGTGTGGGACTGTTGGACTAGTGCACCGTTTCTCAGTGGTACTGTATTTGATTCATTCCTGTATTCTCCAGCTCCCTGCCCAGGCTTGGTGCATAGCAGGCACCCAGTAGGTGCTTAATAAGTGATGTTTAAACTGAAAGAGGCCAGGAGTGGGGCAGACCTGGATTTGAGTCTGAGCTCTGCCAATTCCTGTGTACCTTGGGCAGATGACTTCCTCCTTATCTGGGAAATCAGGAAGGTAATGTGCACAATTAGAGAGTTAAGGGCCAGTGGGGTCTTCCCATCCTTTATAGGCCTCCCTTCCTGGGGCCTCCAGGGGAAGGGAGGCAGTCAATTGCAGGGTTTAGGCAAGTCCCACGGGGTTCTCTATTAATTACTCAGGGGGCGCTTGTAAGAGCCCTCAAGCACTGGTCTTAAGACACTGCCTTTGGGCACAGGATGAAGAGCTGGGGCCATAGGCAGTGCGGGAATCATCCTCTCGCTGCATGCCTGTGTCTGGATTGATTGGATTCCTGCTTGATATCTGCCATTAGGAGACCAACTAAAGCCAATTTCCAGCTCAACTTGCCCCAGCTCCTGAGGACTGAGGGGAGGTGGTGGCAGGGGGCTTGCAGGGGAGGTCTAGGGCCCAGGCTGGGGGTGGCAGGGGTGCAGAGGACACTGCCCTGGGAGTTGAATGGTGGAGGGGCGTGGACTGCCGGCTTCCTGTTGAGGGGAGGGAGCTATGACCGCCTTCCCCACAGTTTCATTATGTCTTGCTGACACCCGCTTCTTCCAATCCTTTTCCATCCTAGTTTTAATAATAAAGTGAATGCATCTTCTTAAATATTTTATTGAATAGGGAGACTGGACTGCCCAGGGGGAGGGAGGGCTCAGGCCTTAGCAAGCATCTTTGCTTTGTGGCCTCTCCTTTCGGAAGAAGGGATTGGGCTTGTCTCGCCAGGGTCTTGGTTTCTGGTGGGGCTCTGGGGCCAGGTCTTGGAGTGAGGAGATGGAAAACAGTAGAGAGCTTGGCTGCTCTGGATTTGGTTACTCTGGGCTCAGCTGTTCTAGGAATCAAGGCTCCCAGAGTTTCAGTTTCTTCATCTGTAAAATAGGTTAATGATATCTGCTTTACAAGGGGGAAGGGATTTAGTGAGAAAACCCATGAGAGTCACCTATAGCACTAGTTTTGGAACTTAGTAGCTGCTCAATAAATTGTTGCTGGTGTAATTTTTCTTATTCTATTCTAAGACCCTCCCCCCATTTTAATGTATCTGTAATCCTGTCCTGTCTTACAGCTAATGTGTATGTTTTAGGTGTAGTGTTTTGTTCTCTTCCTCCCCTTAGAGCTATTATTAAGTCAGTGATGACTTTTATAACTAAGAGTTTCTCAGACCTGAGAAAATGTGCTATCACAGACATCTGCCTCCCATCCCTCAGCTGGGACTGCAGTGATTCACAGATTTGTTTGGCCAATAACCTCTTTTTTAAAAGGGAGATTAGCAAGTGTTAAAAGTGTATTAGCAACTAATTGAGAAAATTAAGACAGCATTGGAAGAAAAGGGAAGGTTTGCAGAAAAGTAAGTAGCTGGGCAAAGCCTCACAGGGGCAGGAAAAATATTTAGGGATGTCTCTGATCTGGGAATCTCTAGAACCCATGTCTCTTGTCCCATTCTGCTCATACACCCACCTCTGCTTTAGAATATTCCCTTTCCTTCTTTGTTGTGATCTGCCTTAGAGGCGCCACTAGAGCCTGAGTGGTTGAGGGTGTTTGCCCATTTGTGACAGGGTGTCTTGGATCCCTGCACACAGATCAGTCTCTATAATGCACTCAATTAAAAAAAAAACAATTTAGGGGCCCCTGGGTGGCTCAGCTGGTTAAGTGTCTGACTTTGGCTCAGGTCATGACCTCACAGCTTATGAGTTCGAGCCCCATGTCGGGCTTTGTGCTGACAGCTCCGAGACTGGAGCCTGCTTCAGATTCTGTGTCTCCCTCTCTCTGCCCCTCCACTGCTCATGTTCTGTCTCTCTGTCTCAAAAATAAAATAAAAACATTAAAAAAAACCAATTTAGATAGAGACTAATCCCTGAAACATGAGGAAATAGCAAAATGTGGTGTAATTCTGGCCTCTCCATTCATAACTACTGCATAAGGAATTTGAAGCCTTCCTCAGTCTCTAATTTCATGTGTGCGCGCGAGCGTGCATTGTGCTGTGCAATTAGGGGACCTGATATTTCAGAGAAAATTTCTTGCTAAAATCATTCCAGAGAGGTAACACCTTGCTTCCAAGGCACCCAGCAACCAAAAGAAGGTTCTAATCCCACTTTGGTTTCCCGGTGCTGGGCTGTGAGTAGAGTCCTTCTGCAGTCCTGCCTTTCATTGCCATGTTTCTGTCAGGGTAGGAAGCCGGCGGCTGCTTTCCCTAGAGGGAGGCAATGTGGGTTAATGGCAAAGGCTATTATTATTGATTCCACCACCACGCTGCTGGGAGCTGGCTCTTGTTAAATGCTTACTATGTAGCAGGTACTGTGCAAGCCATGTAACTTGGGCTACCTAGTTTGATTCCCACAACATTCCTCTTAGATTCCATTGTCAATACCATTTTGCAGATGAGAAGATAAAATTGCAGAAGACTTGCTTTGTAATTCCCAAGTCTGCCTGACACCATACTACCAAGTCCTGAGTTCTCTGCCACAGTCACTGTCTTCTAGCAGCCCTGGAGAAGGGCACTGAACATGAGGATGAGTGTTGCTTTGAGGGGTTTTTGGGGTCCTGAGCTGTGTGAGCCCTGCTTCTGTCCTGAGTGGCCGCTGCCTGCAATCTCTGCACAACTCTATGAGGCTTCATTCATGTCTCGGTACTGCAGAGGTTGGCAGACTTGCAAAGGGCCAGATGAGAGTTTTGGCTTTGTGAACCACACAGTCTCTGTTGCAAATACTCAGCTGTGCTGTTGTAGCATGAAAGCAGCCATGGACAGTTCGAAAGTGGAGGGACCTGGCTGTGTTCCAGCAACACCGTATTTACAAAACTGGGTGGCAGGCTATAGATTGCTGACCTCAGGTCTGTGGCAAAGGGGTGACCTTCACTGAGACAACCACGTGGAGGGTGCCTCTGGGAGGGAGCCCTGCATTTTGGAGACTAAGGAGTATTTTGGGGAGAGTGGTCAGCTGGGTGAAATGAAGCTTTTGTGTGTGGATGTGGGGGGGGGGTGTATGTGTATATTCAAAAGAATCATGTTCCTTATTAAAACCATCCTAGTTTAATAAGCCTTATTAAAAAACCCCACAATTTCAGCATTAGGAAAACCTTGCAGTTAGGGAAGGATCGTGTAACTCAAGAGCTCCCTGAGTTTCCCTTCCTTTTGTGGGGAGAGATTCCCCATGATCGCTGAAACCGTGATTCCAGGGATGTGCTGTTCCTCCCTTTTGGGGCTGGAGCCAGCAAAAGCACAACTTTTTTCTCAGTCCTTTTTAGTGCAGCCAAGAGGTTCAGAGATTCAGAGGAAATAGGAGGGACAAATAGATACCAATATAAGACACAGAAACATATCCAGTTTACATAGAGAATTCTGACCCTACCCCAGCCAGCTTGTCTCCCTGGGTCTCAGACTCTCCTGTTCTGTACACTCTTCTGGTACTTTCTAATTAAGTCTTGCTTCGGGCCCAAGAATAATCCCTGTCCCTAGATAATTTGTGCTATGTGGGGTTTGTCATTATGAATGACCTCGATGAAAGACCTCATTCTCAACAAAGGGGGCTTGTGGTCATGACATGCCAATTAGTTTTAAATAAAAGGAAAATAAGATATATTTACAAAGAAAGAAAATAAAAATCAGGTGTAGTCCTTCCATTCAGGGATGACCACTGCGTATTCTCCATGCCCTTTTCTGTAACAGGCTCGAGGTCTTTCTTGAACCTTAATTATGCATCCATACAACAGTAATGACAGTGCACTGATGGAAGGGTCATTCTGTCACAGCAGAATAAGCGCTGAGAGATGTTTGATGAGGTAGAGGGGAGGGGAGACAGACTGTAGGGGCCTGTGAGGTGCTGGGTGGGTGGTGTGGCCCTCTGGTTTCCTGGGTGTCCTGGCCTGGGTGCTCAGCCTGGGAACAGTGATGAGGAGGGGGTGGTGTGGGCATGCCCCACTGTCTGTGTTGTCCTTGCCCTCCCCTGCCTTGGAAGGGAGGTGGTAACAGTTCTGCCAATGAGATGGGAGAGGGGTGGGAGCTGGTGCCTCCTCCTGATTATCTGCAGCTGCCCATCCACCCTGGTCAATGATGCTTGTCCATCAGCGCCGAGATCCAAGTCCAGCCATGTGCGAGGGGAACATCTGTTCCCACGGCTGCAGGGGACTGCAGTCCTAGAGTTAGAGTGACTGCAGAAGCCAAACATGGGGTCACTGGTAGTGTGGGTGTTGGGAGGATAGAAAGGGGGAAGAATGGTGCAGAGGGTGGGGATCTGGTGTCATTTAGGGGGCACTGCTTGTTATTCTCTGGGAAGCTGGCACAGTCTACTCATTGGACATTGGGGCTCTGGGTACCCTGGGGCAGACCTGGCAGAGGGAGGTGGACAATGGCTCTTTGGGAGCTCAGCAGGCTGTGTGTGGGTAGAGAGTGAAACCTAGAAGGTGCTGGTCTCCTGATCCCCATGCCACTCAGCATCAGTGGTGTAATAGAGGATGAGTTTCACCTGCTACCATGTTAGGAGGGCTTCATGGACACAGATCCTTACACCTGAGAGCCTGGGTGTTCCCAGCAGGACTGGATTCCATTTTTTCATTAGTTCTGTCACCAGAGCTGCACGGATAGTACAGAGGTTGAGGACCTGTGCTCTGGAGTTAGACCAAAATGGGTTCCAATACAAGCTCCTTTGTGTACTGGCTGAGTGACCTTGAGCGAGAGATGACACCTCTCTGTGCCTGTTTCCTGCCCTGAAAATGAGGATAACCATGTCTGTCTTTGGAGGTGTGGGAAGGATTAGTTGCATTAATGTGCATTAATCACCCAGCTGGACTGTAGCTGCCAGTGGGGTAAATGTTGATTGCCTCCTCTCTCTCAGTTTGATTCACATCTGTAGACTGTGGCTGTGCTCTCTGATGTACCCACAACATCTGCCTTTCAGGGAAGGATCAAGGTCAGTGCCTTTAAGCTCCCTGTTTGATCCTGTGATGGCCATCTGGTCACCACAACTCACTGTTCACCCTGCCAACCTATTTCCCAGGCCTTATAGATATGAGAGTGCTGATGGGTCACGTGGATGGCCATGACTGTTTCCCTGGCTCCTGACTCTACCTGCTTACCTGGGACCTCAGTCCTCTATCAGTGATATGTCTAGGAGTGTCCAGGGGCAAGGGTCTTGAGCAAGTGTATCAGAGCTGGTCTGGAGCCTCAGGGTTTGCCTGAGCCTACTGGGCTCTTCCCCTTGCCAGTCTCCCCCACTGTTTGCCAGTGGATGCTCCCGCTGCTTCCCATGAATATTTCTCCATGACTGTCCATCCTTCCTCTGAAGCCCATGAGCCACCAAGGCTGTCCCTGCATCTGTTCAAAGCATGGATTGATGACAGTAGGGTGAAGACAGAATTCCTTTGAGTGTACTTTTGGGGTCATGCTTTGATGGAAGGTAGCATCTGTCCTGATCTCATAGACTTTCTCTCGAGATGTCTCTCTTCAGTTTTATTTCTAGCATGCCCCAGCCCTCCGGACTTCAGACCCAGGTCCCATGAGGACTGGCCAGGAGTAGGTCTACGAGCCTGCCTAGATTCATCTCTCCTTCCCAACCCTGGGCTTCCATGGAACTCTTTCCTGAGTTCCCCCCAAAAGATCCTGAGACCCCACAAAAAGCTCTGTCAGGCCTGCCCCACTAGGTTTCCCACCAAGCCAGATGCCCAGGCTCAGGCAGGGAGGCCTCCTGCCCACACAATTGCTCATTGTTTGCCTGCAACACCATTGTGGGTTATCTGGCTGCCTGTTTTCCAAACTCAATAATCATGTTTCCTACAACCGTCCACTTGCTAACCTGCTTATGCACTTTGTGATCTTTGTAATGCTCTTTTGATCCTTTCAAGTTCACTGTTTTCCTTGGTGTAAGTCTAGTGGTGGCCCTGGGGAGAGTCTGAGCAGTGCTGAATAACATGGGCAGTTGTAGCATACACTTTATGCCATGTTCTTTCTACTAGGTGAGTCTCATGGGAAGCATGCCATGGTTGGGGGCTTCTCTGGAAACATGGGGTGTTCCAGGCAGACAGTAGAGCCCTTTCCTCCTCCCCCTAGCCAGCCAACCCCAATGCAGGCTTGCTCTGGAGACCCACCCTCACTTCTCTGAATGCCAGTGGCCCAGCTGTGGTCAAGATCTGGTCTGAGGACCACTTCACCCACCTCACTGGGTTCACCCTTGGGTCCTATTAAAATGCAGAGCCCTTAGTTTTTCCCTGGCTTACCACCATTGTATCCATTCAGTGCTTCTGGTAGAAAAGCTTATAAGGAATTCAGGGGCCTACAGAAACATTTGAGCCCTGAAAGGGAAAAAAAATATTGGCCACAATATATAAAAAAAATTGTAAAATCAAAATTAATAAATGTTTAATTAAATATTAGAAATGTAACTGGCAACTCATCAACTGCAAGTCTGTTCATTCTCACATGGTTATGTGTCATTTATATTTAATGTGGGATGCAGATGGCTTTTAATCTGTTCATTGTGTGGGGAGCCTGGGTGGCTCATTTGGTTGAGTGTCCAGTTCTTGATTTCGGCTCAGGTCAGGATCTCAAGGTTCATGAGATGGAGCCTTGCGTAGGGCTCTGTGCTGACAGTATGGAACCTGCTTGGGATTCTCTCTCTTGTCCTCTCTCTCTGCCCCTTCCCCCCTACTAAATACATAAACTTTAATCTGTTGATTGTGAGATGGGATGGTGCCCCCAAAGAGTACCTGGGGCCTCCTGCAGTCTTCAGATGGCTCTGTCCAGACCTTATGAAATCTGAATCTCTGGGGGTAGCACCAGAAATCTGCATATTTGTCAGGTTTGCCTGGTGATTCCCAGGAATGCTAGCCTCATGGCCTTCTTGAGATTGTCACAGTGCTGAGAGAAAGGTCATTGAGGGACAAGAGCTGTATGTTGTAGGGTGGCAGTTCCCAAACCCAGCCGATCACAAGAATCTCCAAGGAACTTAAAAATAGCACAGCTGCCTGGGCCCCTCCCCAGGCCTATTCAATAAGCTCATTTGGAGTGGGGCCTGGGAATCTTCATTTCTAAAAAGTTATCTAGGAGATTTGAATGATCAGCTATATTTGGGAACCATGGAATTGTGAAAAGATACCAGACCAGGGCTTCTCAAACTTTGATGTGCAGAGTGATTCCTGGGGGCCATTTGGGTAAACCTTAGGTTTTGACTCAGTCAGTCTTGGCTGGAGCCCCAATTCTGTGTTTCTGATGAGCTCTTGCCATGTTGCCATTGCTTGTCCATAAACCATACTTTGAGCATCAAGGACCTGGATCCTGGGCTGGAATCCTGGTTTAGCTACTTACCAGAAAGGAAAACATGGTACATTTTAGTAACACCTGGAAGCCCTAGAAAAGAATGTGCAATCAGCTTACCCTGTGCCTGGAGTTTTAATATAGGGCCCAGGAGTAGATAAGGTTTGGTTGGTTCAATTCCCTCTGCTTGGCTTATTTGTGGATTGGAGTGATCTCACCATGGCCAAGGTCATTCTGTGGATTTCTCAGGTTTCAGCCAGGGACAAGTTTGCTGAGCCCTTCTCCTGGCTTCCTAGTCCCTTGTCTTCAGAGACAGGCCTGCTTAGAAATTCTGTGAACTACCAAGCATCCTTTAATAAATTCCTTTTCTTAAATGAGAGTGGATTCTAAGAACCCTGATTGATTAGTGCACGAAGGGGCTAGGGATGAAAGCCATAGAAAATACTAGACGTGGCTGCTCCATTTGCCATCTGTGCTAGGTCAGGCAGCTTGGAGTTTTGAGTTCTTCTCTTTGTCCTCCAAATGGCCCTATAATTTATTTCCTTATATTGTGTGAGTGTTTTCATCTTGATAATTTTTTTGAAAGCCTCTTGAGGGTAGGATTGGGTCTTTATTCACATTTTCATTGATTCAGTCAGTCAGTGTTTGTTGAATGTCAACTCTGTGCCAGGTACCAGCAGCCTTAACCTGGGTTTCCCAGAAAGCAGAACCTGAGATGGATAGCTTATGTGGGAATCCTTTAGTGGGGAATGATCTGGGGCAGGAATGAGGGACAAGAACAGCAAAGCAAGGAAGGAGGGGAAGCTCAAACAAGACTGCACTATTAAAGTTGGCCACAGCTATGGGTGACTTAGTGATAGACACCGTGGAACATCTGACCCTATAAAACACATCTCAGGACCACCTGTCCAGGGTGGGTGAGGAAGAAGCATCTATCCATTCACCCTGATACCTCATGTGCATTCATTTCCTTGGGAGCCATAATAAATTACCATAAACACAGAAATACATTACAGTTCTGGAAGCTCCAAGTCTGAAATCAAGTTGTTGGCAAGGCCATGCTCCCTATGGAGGCTCTAGGGAAGCCTCCTTTCTGGCTTCTTCTTTGCTTCTGGTGGTTGCTGACACTCCTCTGCTTGTGGCTGCATCATCCTGATTTCTGTCTCTCTTCACGTGGCCTTTACCCCTGTGTGTGTCTCCAAATCCTTCTCTCTTTATAAGGATGCCATCATTGGGTTTAAGAGCCACCCTAATCTAGGATGACTTTATCAGATTAGGACTTGATTACATCTGCAAAGACCCTATTTCCACATCAGGTCCCATTTGCAAGTATGGGAGTGAAAGGGGTTAAGCTCTGTTTCTCCTGCTCACAGCACCACTCTGAATACTTCACTTCCGATGCCAGATGTGTCATTCGAGGCAAGTCTCTGACACCACTGGGTGTCCTACAATTTAACTCAATTCTGGCACTGTCCACCTAGGGATAGAGTTCAGTCCCACAGGTTAAGGGCTCAATCCCATCCTTTAGAGGCCAGATGCAATCCAGGTTGCCACCTGTGCTTCTGACTGACTGGCTATAAAGAGGGAAGTTCCATGCCCTCCTCCTTTGGGTTTGATAATTTGTTAGAGTGGCTCACAGAACTCAAAAACACCATTTACTTCTAGATTACCAGTCCAGTATAAGAGAACACAGCTCAGGAACAGCCAGCTGGAAGAGATGCAGAGGGCAAGGTATGGGGGAAGGGTGCCTGGCTTCCATGGCCTCTCTGGGCATGCCACCCTCCCAGCACTTTTTTTTAAAAATTTGTTTTTTAAATTCACATCCAAGTTAGTTAGTATATAGTGCAACAATGATTTCAGGAGTAGATTCCTTAATGCCCCTTCCCCATTTAGCCCATCCCCCCTCCCACAACCCCTCCAGTAACCCTCTGTTTGTTCTCCATATTTAAGTCTCTTATGTTTTGTCCCTCTCCCTGTTTTCATATTATTTTTGCCTCCCCTCCCTTATGTTCATCTTTTCTGTGTCTTAAAGTCCTCATATGAGTGAAATCATACAATATTTGTCTTTCTCTGACGAATTTGCTAAGCATAATATGCTCTAGTTCCATCCATGTAGTTGCAAATGGCAAGATTTCATTCTTTCTGACTGCTGAGTAATACTCCATTGTATATATATACACCACCACATCTTCTTTATCCATTCATCCGTTGATGGACATTTGGGCTCTTTCCATACTTTGGCTATTGTTGATAGTGCTGCTATAAACATTGGGGTGCATGTGCCCCTTCACAACAGCACACCTGCATCCCTTCCTCCCAGCACTTCTATATGTTCATCAGCTCAGGAACCAGTACTTCAGGGATTTTTATGAAGGCTCCATCATGTGGCATGATTGAGTAAATCATTGCCCATTAGTGATTAACTCAACCTCCAACCCTCTCCCATCCCTGGAGGTCTGGGGGTTGGGTGATGGGTGGGGCTACCATTTGTAGCCTGTAATCAGGTAGTTCCCCTGACAACCAGCTGCTGAGGTTCTTCCCAGCCTCCAGCCACCAGTCATCTCATTAGCATACAAAAGACACTTAAGCCTTCTGGAGATTCCAGTGATTTTAGGATCTGTGTGCCAGGAAAGGGAGCATATGTATTTCTTAAGTCTCATGGGGTTAGGACTTCAACTACCTTTTGATGCAGTTCAACCCACAATATCATGGCTAAAGGTTCTCCCCATGATACTAGCTCCACTATGTTCCAGGTTGCATATACATGGATGCCAAGGTGATCTACTTGGCACAAAGAGAGGACCCTTAGGGTGGGGGGGGGTGCAAAGTTCTAGACATGGCCCTAAGGTGATTGGACTGTCAGGCTGCACCTGTGTGAACCTGTCAGCAGCCACACTGAGCTGTGTGCTGCAGCAGGGGCTGGAATAGATGAGGCCAGAGGCATATAAAGTGGTGCATAGGAGGGAGTCCATACTGGCAGAAGTAATGCTGGTAGTGGACTTTCAGCACTTGTTGTGTGCCAGACCCTGTGCTAAATACATTAGAGGAATTTTATTTAAATTTAAATTTCACAACATTACCACATAGCAGGTGCTATTATCCCCATCTTACTGATGAAGAATTTAAGGTTCCAGAAGTGTGGCTTACTCGGAGCAAAACCTCCCCTGCTGTAGAATGTAAGCTTCATAGGAGCAGAGACTTTGCTCAGTGCGATAGTCTCAGGACCTAGAAGAGGTATACAGTATACAGTTGGTGCTCCATAAATGCTTGCTTGGAAATTATAGGGCTTGGGTTTGAATTAGGTAGTCTGATGCCCAGGCCCATGTGTTTAATCTAACAAAGAATCTGTGATGAGCAGAAAAGAAAGGTGCCACCTATTTCATGAGTTACAACCCCTTTCAGAGACAGGCCTAAGTGAGTAATTCTAAGTATTTTGTCATAGGATGGCTCTTGCTCAGGTGACAGATGTGCAGCGGGTGCCACATGCACGCTTGATGGGCTGGTGCTGGACTCACATGCCACAGGATTTGCATTTTCTGCCTGGTCTGGCCCATCCTCAAGCACTGCAAAGACCAGTTCTGGTCTCTTCTGCAAAGGCCAGACTTGGCCTGCTGGATGCATTTCATGACACTAATAAACATTCACACCTACCCAGAGCATTTAGACATTTAGAAAATGGAGCCTAAAAGCTTCATGCAGCAATGTGCATTTCTCCTGCAAGCCTGGGGAACATTAACTGAAACACACACTACGGAAACTGGCTGCATCATTATTGGAACTGATGCACGCTCACTCCAACCAATCTATTTTTATTTGAAGCACTTACGTTGCATGAAACAGCATAATAACTACAGTCAATAGAGATGTATTTGTTTTTATTTAAACTCATAAATGTGCTAACGCCAATAAAGATTTTTTTCCCTCTGAAAAGTAAGACAAGTATGGAGGAGATGGAAATTTATACATCCATCAAGCCAGAAAAGCCCATTTTCTCAGAAACCATTTTTTGAATTGCCAGTGATTTATGGTGGCAGACCGAAGATGGAGTTGGTGAGGTAGGGAGAAGGAGCGGGAGAAAACCCATCCATGTAGTTAATTTAATTTACTCCGTTTAAAGAGCAGAGGACTCGAGAGAGTGAAGAGCAGGGGTGGGGTATCTGCATGAAGATTGGATTCTAGGAATAAGAAGTTAGACCCCCCAGTGTCATGAGTTTTGCCTAAATATACTTCGGGAATTTGGAGATCAGATGGAATGGTTAGACCAGCACTGGCTTCAGAAGGTCTAGATTTGCTACTATCTAGCCATGTCACTTTGACAAAGGTCTTGGACTTCCTCATCTGTGAGCAGGACATCAGTATTGGTGTGACTTGGTGGTGAAGGGCACAGGTTCTCTAGAGCCAGACTAGACTGCTGAGATTCAAATCTTGGCTCTGTTCCCTACAACTGTGTGGCTCTGGGCAAGTTACTCTACCTCCCTAGGCTCTGGTTTCTTCCTTGCTCTGAGAGCGGATGATCATGCTACATACCTTATAGCCTGGTTTTGAGGTTTAAAGAAGTAATACCCAGAAAGGACTTAAGAACAGGGTCTGGCACATGATGCATACCTGATTAGCTCTTTTCATCAGGACAGTTAGAAAAGGGAGTTACAAAGTAGTTCAGAGCACTTCTTTTTACAGCCGAGGAAACAGAACCAGAGAGGTCCTGTGTAAGTTTTGTATTACTTCTGTAACATCCACAATACAGAGGACTTAAAACCACACACATTATCCTCTTGCAGGCAGGCCTGGATGTCAGAAGTCCAGTGACCCTTACAGAGCTAAAGTCAAAATGTCCGCAGGGCTGGTTCCTTCTTGGGGTTCCAGGGAGAATGTTTCTTGCCCCCTGTAGCTTCTAGAGGCTTTCCATATTCCTTGGCTTGCAGCCACCCGACTGCAGGCTCTGCTGTCATGGTCACATTGCCACCTTCTCTTTCTGGGCTCCTGCCTCCCTCTCCTTGCAATGACATCAGGCCCACCTGGAAAGTCTACCATCAGGATACTTAACTTACCTACAGGGTCCTTTTTACCATAGGAGGTCCCAGGGATGAGGTGTGACTTCTTTGCAGCCTTCCATAAGTTAAGGTCACATAGCTGTTTAGCAGCATGGACTGATTTTGAGCAAGAGATTTCTGCATTCATGTTATTTTCATGACATGGTGAACATGCTTTTGGCTGCCTTAGCTCTTGAGATGACAAAGTGACTGGCCTGGAGGTAGCTGGCCAGGGAGAGGACAGGCACTTGAAGGTCTGAAGCCATTTGGAGCTTCCTGAGGGCATGTCTCATAAGTAGCCTACCATTCTTGAGGTTGGCATATGAGGCAGGCAGGCTGGATCCAAAGCTTGGCTGGTGTGGAGCTGGGGTCTTGCCATGATATCCCCAGTGGGTGGAGGTGAAGAGTAGGGAAGAAGAGCTCACTCAGCCTGGATCTGATGGGTCAAAGAGTGGATGCAGTGTCAATAGGATGACAGGGCGGCTCAGGAAGGTGAGAAGGAAGAGACCTCTGAGTGATTTAGAGCAATGGTATCCAAATATAACCAGCTGTGGCTTTTTTTTTTTAAATATACTCATTAAGATGACTATTATCAAAAACAAAAACAGAAAGTAACAACTGTTGTTGAGGATGTGGAGAAAATTGGAACCCTTATACACTCTTGGTGGGAATATAAAATGGTACAGCCACTGTAGAAAACAGTATGGCAGTTTCTCAAAAAATTAAAAATAGAATTACAATGTGATCCAGCAATTCCATTTCTGGGTATATGTTTAAAAGTGTTGAAAGTAGGGACATAATCATATATTTGTATATTCGTGTTTATAGAATTTTTCAGGGTGGCTAAAAGGTATAAGCAACCCAAGTGTCCATAGAGGGATTAATAAACAAAATGTGGTATACACACAGAATGGAATATTGTTCAGCCTTAAAAAGGAGGGAAATTCTGGGGTGCCTGGGTAGCTCAGTTGGTTAAGCATCTGACTTTTCATCTTGACTTAGGTCATGATCTCATGGTTTGTGGGATTGAGACCCACATGGGGCTCTGCACTGACAGCACGGAACCTGCTTGGGATTCTCTCTCTTCCTCTCTCTCTCTGACCTTCCCCTGCTTGCATATGCATGCTTCCTCCATTAAAATAAATAAAGAAGTTTTTCTGAAAAGGAAGGAAATTCTGATACATGCTATAGCACAGATGAACCTTGGCGTCATTATGTTAAGTGAAATAACCCAGTAACAAAAAGACAAATACCAGATGATACCACTTCCATGAGATACCTAGAGTGGTCAAATTCATAGAGACAGAAGATAGAAAGGTGGGTGCCAGGGGCTGGGCAGAGGGTGCCGGGTAGTGGAGACTTAATGTTTAATGGGACAGTTTTAGTTTGGTAAGATGGGAAAGTTCTGGAGATAGATGGCAGTAATGGCTGCATAATAATGTGAATGTACTTAATGCTACTGAACTATATACTAAAAAGTGGTTAAAATGATAAAAATAAATAAATAAAACATACTGCAAAAAATCCAAATCAAAACCCTAGAGACAAATATAGCTCGTCAGGGAGTTGCCTAGGATGAAATGGGACAAGGAGCCGATGCTCTGATTTTCCATCTCCTTTTCACCTTCCATGGGGGCCCTGAGATAGCTCCCTGTAACCCTGGAGCTCTTTAGGTGGCCATCAGGGTAACAGCATTTAAATTCTTGTCACGTTAATTGAGTCATGGAGTCCAGTGTCCTGTAACTCCCATCCATGGCACCTTGTTTGCACTACAAATTCTCTCACACTGTAGGAAAATCATTTCTATTCTTGAATGGGCAATGGTGGTGGAGAAACACTGGCCTGGGAGAAGATTGGGACAATGCTGTGTCTCCCAGAAGTCCATCTCTGGGCTCCTGTAGTGCCTTGTGGTGGCTGTATCACATCACCTTAGTCTCTAGTGGCAGTAAGACTCTGGGCCTTTATAGGAGGGGGATGCTGAGGGCATGTGGAACAGACTTCTGCTCATGGCTGTCAGCTTCCCCAGTTGGACTTGCCCCCCTCTGCCTCCTAAGGTGTGCTGACTGCTAGAAGCTGTCCAAGGCTCAGCTGGAGTGGGTTCTGAAAGGGGAGTTTAGATCATTAGCTCAGGATGACCTCACAGGCTCTGCTCCTCCCAGGTTCTGGTAGCTGCCTTAGCCTGTACCTATGACCACTGACCCAGGTGTTGGTTTTAGCAAGTTGGGATGGAAGGGATGATGGGAAGGGATTGGAGGCCCTTTGCCTGTATAAAAAGGGTCAAGAAATACCTGTCACTAGACTGTGTACTGAAAGGCTCCTATGAGTGATACAGCCCATGATATTATAGGAAATTAGAGATGAGAGCTGTTGCCATGGCCTGGAGGCCTTGAGGAGGCATCAGGGCCTAAAAGTGGGCCATGAAATGTAGGTGGATGTATTAGTAGTCTTAAAGTTGTATAGGGGTAAAAAAGGATCAAGCAAAAAAAAAAAAAAAGGTTATAGCCAAAAAGTCCAGATGTAGATTTAACTTCGCCTTATCTTGGTCCCCAGGTGATATCACCAGGAACCTCTTTCTCTCCACCACTCAGTTTTTGTTTCTCTGTGTTGGTTTCTTTTTCCCCACATGTTGGAAGCATGGCTTCTAGAAGCTCTAGGCTTACACCGATCTGCTCAGCAGTGAGACAGGCGAATAGGCTGCTTCTATGAGGGTAGAGGTTTCATGCAGGAGATAAATTTGGAAGAATAAAGATCAGTTTTAAAAAAAAAGATGGGGTTCAGATTGTAGCTATTGTCAAATGCCAATCTAAGGGTTTGGGCTTTATTGCAGGTTTAGGAATAGGAAAGTACCATGGTTAAATTGACATCTTGGGAGAAAGGATTGGTGTAATGAAGTTTGGACTAGGAAGCAAGAGGCCAGGGACTGAGTCATCATTTAGAAGAGTTCTGTAGGTGTCTAGAGTGAGTGGGGGGCCTAGGGCAACCTGAAATTGATATCTCACCCCTTGTGTTGTTGGGACTGGCATAGTCTCCTTCATGTACAGTCTAGAGGCAAAACCAAGGGCTCGGTAAGTTTTAAAGCTTGAGTGGGTGGGGGGATGGATGGATGGATGGATGAAGACATGGTGGAGGGATGGCTGGGTGGATATCCCAAGTCTTAGGCAAGGCCATGCAAATGGATGGAGGTTGCATGAAGAGATATGTAAATGTGAGGAACCACAGTGAGGATATAACTGTGTGAAGTTCTACTTGGGGTAAGCAGATCTCAACAAGACGAGTACCTGTTGCCTCCAGCCTGATCTTGGCAGCCCTGAGGATGTTGCCCTCATGGTCCAGAGATTAGGACCCAATATTTCCCACTTCTAACTTGCTGGGCATCTGGCATCAGGTCATTCTTTTTGCTAGAAAACTTGAGCACCTTCTCCCCTTTCAAGGAAAACCAGAAGTAGTCTCTATATAATTTGTTGTGACAGGAAAGATTGGCACCAAAGAATATTTTCCTCTCTACCACAGGGCACTCTGTTGTTCTTATTCTTATCTCATGCAGATTGGGAGGGGTGAGTTGGCCTTTCATAAATTAAGAACAAAGGTCTGGAGTGTCTACCATGTGACCTATTAAATCTTGTGGTAGGTGCTGGGATCAAAAGATGAATAAAATAAGGTTGTATTATGTTATTGTTATTATTTTGATTCTTTTGATCATAATTAATAGAGACCAACCCTGGCTAATGTAAACCAAATGGGCAATTAATAGGAAGGGTATTGGGATGGTCACCAAAATCTGCAGAAGAGACTGGCCAGGCCTCTGGAAGAGCAAGAAGCAGGCTTGTCTAGGGTTCCTCAGTTGCCCCTTATCAGAAGTCTTGGAGGGATCCCAAAGATCTCTAACCTCATATCTCCTTAAGTCTCAAATTCCTAAGAGAATCTGGCTCAGGCTTGGATCAAGTTTCTTTCTTGGGACTGATAAACTGTGACAGGAGTTTAAGATGATTTGTCACATAGCAAAGACCCAGATATCCTTGCGAAATAGACCATTGCCAGAGAAAAGAAAATAAACTGCTGTTGTGAGTCAGGCAGCTACTCAAACTGGTATTTACTACAAAAGCTTCTGTTCCAGAGGCCTCTAGACTAATTCCACTCATTCTTGGTCTGGGGTGGTTGAGGAAGGCTGATCCAGTGTGCCCCTTGATTCCTCAGTTTTCACATTTGTGTAATGAGTTGTCCCATCTCTTGACAGGAAATAATTTCCTCCAGACATTTGGAAATGCTTAGCTCATCTTTGAGCAAAACAAGAAGAATGGACCTATTTCATTGATTTCTAGGTCACCTATAAGGCTGGAAATTCTACATAGTACCTCGATGCCAAAAGGGGCAGCTTAGGTATTGCCCACATTTCCATAACAGCTCCCCTCAGGACATCTTGCAGTAGCATCAGCAGTAGGTACACCAGTGAAGACTTTCTTATCATTCTTTTAATTTACGATCAGTTAAATTTGTGGTCATTTTTTTCCCCTTCTGGACAGTGTTTGTGATTGGTATTTCTGTTGCAAGTGGGTCAGAGAGCCTAAATAGGTCATGTTGGCTTTCTAAATGTGGTAATCCTGAAATGAACAGGGCAGGGGAGGGAGAAGTGCTTAACTGGTATCCAAAGGGATAAGGAAGGTGGGCTCAGGGTGCCAGTGATGTTTTGGGGGCCAGGAATCCCTAAGTGAACTAAGGGAGAAATGGCTCTAGGCTTTGGACAGGGGAAGATGGAGTGTGAGAAAGCAGTTTTGCTTCCTTCTGATCTGATCTGTGAGCGTGATAAGAACTGGCAAGGATTTGGATCTTTCAGAAGCAGGGGGAGTAGCCATGGACTAAATTGTGTCCCTCTAAATTTTTATGTTGAAATCCCAACCCTCAGTACCTAAGAATGTGAGTGTATTTGGAGACAGAATGTTTACAGAAATCATTCAGTTAAAATGGGGTCATTAGGGTGAGCCCCAATCCAATATGACTGGTGTCCTTATAAGAGGAGATTAGGACACAGGCATATACTGAGGGAAGACTATGGGAAGACACGGGAGAAGATGGCCATCTATAAGCCAAGGAAGAAAACAGCTCTGCTGACACACCTTGAAAATCTTGGATATCCAGCCTCTGGAATTTTTGGAAAATGTTCAAGCCACCCAGTCTGTGACTTTGTTAAGTAGGCTAACACAAGGGCCTTTTGTAAGGTGATAGGTTGTATTACTCTGCTTTCTCTCCCATAGACAGACTTGGCTTTCTGGATTCTCTGTTTTGGGGGGATAGGCTCTGCTCTTGGAACTTATGGGCCCAGAATTTTGGGGGACAAACTCTCCTTTTATCTATAGGTTCCTTTTTTCCATGGCTTAAAGAACTTTCTTATTTGATACTTCTGCAGCTGGGAGAGACTGTGAGGGGCTGACCTTGAGCCTGAGGACTTGGAATCATCTTTTTTTTTTTTTTTCTCCTGCATCCCTACCATACTGTCATACAGAATGGCCATTTCAGGGCAACTGCAAGAGGAATGGCCGAGGTCATATCATTTTTGTAGATAGAGAAACTAGAATCATGAAGGAACCTCCCTTGTCAGTGAGCTAGAGACTTTACTGAGATGAATCTTGGCTCAGCCTGGTCACTTTTGATTCCTCTGAGATCAGAACTTGGATTTCAGACACTGCCCAGCTGCAATTCCCTTGTGAAATTCCATGCCTGTCTGAAATTCCATGTTTTTTCAGTTCTTCTGGTTAAGGGCTTTTGAGAGCCTTGCAAAACTATCTGGGACAGCTATACAGTTTTTTTTTTCTTTTCCCAGTTTTATAAAAACAAAGAAACACAAAACTCAGCATCTGATTGTTCATCACTGGAATATAGAAATATCATTGATTTTTGTATATTTATCATGTATTTTTTTTACATGTTATATAACCTTGGTTATTAGTTTTTGGAGATTCCATTAAACTTCCTACATCAACAACTATATGTTGCATAAGGACAGTTTTACTTCTTCCTTTCTTATTTAGAGAAAATTTTAAAATTTCTTTTTCTTGTGTGATTGCATTGGCTAGGACCTCCAGGAGAATGTTGAAAACAGTGCCGGGACATCTTTTTCTTAATCCTGATCTTTGCAGGAAAACTTTCTGTATTTTACCATTAAGTATGTTAGTTTGCATCTCTTTTATAGATGTCAAAGTTGAGATGTCCTCAACTTTGTCAGGTTAAGGAGATCCCCTTCTATTCCTAATTTGCTGAGAGTTTCTTTTTTTTTTAAATTCAGGAATAGATGTTGGATATTACCAAATGCTTCTGTGTGTATTGACATCATATAGTTTTCTCTTTTAGTTTGATAAATATAATAAATTTCATTGAATTTTGAAAAAAATACTAAATCAGCCCTGTATTCCTAAGGTAAATCCCACATGGTTATATTATCTTTTATCATATTGTTAGATTCAATTTACTAAAATACTGTTTAGAATTTTTCCATTTACATTGATGAGGGAATATTAGTCTGTAGTTTTCTTATAATATATTGTCTGGTTTTGGTGTCTGGATAATGGTCACCTATTAGAATGAGATAGGAGATTTTCCTTCCTCTTTAATTTTCTGAAAGAGTTTATATATAATGATGACTATTTCTTCATGTTTGGTACAATTAACTCACCAGTGAAGCCATCTGTACTTGAATTTTTCTTTTTAATCATTTTTAAATGTTTATTTATTTATTTTGAGAGAGAGAGAGAGAGAGAATGTGAATGGGTAAAGGGCAGAAAGAGAAGGAGAGAGAGAATCCAAGCAGGCTCTGTGCCACCAGCACTGAGCCCTACTTGGGGCTCGATTCCATGATCTGTGAGATTCTGACCTGAACCAAAATCAAGAGTAAGACACTTAACCAACTAAGCCTCCTAGGCACCCCTGGACCTGAATTTTTCTTCCTGGGGGGGGGGGGTTTAAACCACAAATTTCATTTCTTTAATACATATAGGACTATTCACATTACCTATTTCTTCTTGAGCAAGTTTTAGCAATTTGTTAGAATCTGTCCATTCTAAGTTGTTGAATTTACTAGCATAAAGTCATTCATAAAATTCCCTCTTTATTTTAATATGTACAAAATCTGTAGTGCTATCATCTGTATCTTCATTTCTGGTATTAGTAATTTGTGTCTTCTCTTTTTTTCTATGCAGTCTAGCTAGAGGTTTATGAATTTTATAAGTTCTTTAAAAGAACCAGCTCCATCCTGCCTTCTTCCTCTTCTTCCCCTTTGTTCTACATCATTGATTTTTATTCTAATATTTATTACCTCTTTTCTATGCTTACTTTAGGTTTAATTTACTCTAGTTTTTTAGTTTCTTAAGGCTGAGATCATTAATTAGAATCCTTTATCTTGAGGCACCTTGGTGGCTCAGTCTGTTGTGTCTGATTCTTGATTTCGACTCAGGTCGTGACGCCAAAGCTGTAGGAGGGAGCCCTGTGATGGGCTCTGCACTGAGCGTGGAACCTGCTTAAGATTCTCTGTCTGTCTGTCTGTCTCTTTCTTCCCTCTGTGCCTCTCCCCTGCTCATCTCTCTCTCTCTCTCTCTCTCTCTCTCTCTCTCTCTCTCTCTCAGATAAAAAAAAATCAGGGGTATCTGGGTAGCTCAGCCGGTTGAGTGTCTGACTCTTTATTTTGGCTCAGGTCATGATCTTGCTGTGAGATCCAGCCCCGTGTCAGGCTCCACATTGACAGCTAGGAGTCTGCTTGGGATTCTCTCTCTCTCTCTTTTCCCTCTTTGACACTCTCTTATTCTTGTGTGTTCTCTCTCTAAAATAATAATAAATAAAAAAGAATCCTTTTTTTCTTTTCTAACATAGATGTTAGTGCTATAAATTTTCCCCTAACTACTGCCTTAGTGCCATCCCACAAATTTTGATATGTTGTATTCTTATTTTCATTCAGTTCCAAATACTTTCTAATTTTCCTTTTGATTTATTTGTTGACCAATAGATTACTTATAAGTGTGTTATTTAGTTTATAAATATTTGAGTATTTTCCAAAGATCTTTCTCATACTGATTTCTAATTCAATTCCATATGTACAGAGAACATGCTTTGTATGACTTGAATCCTTTTAAATATTGAGAGACTTCTTTATAACATAGGATATAGTTTATCTTGCTAAGTATTTTGTGTGTGCTTGAAAAGAATGTATAATCTGTTTGGGAGAGTGTTCTCAAAATGTCAGTTAAGTCAAGTTGGTTGATAATGTTCTTCAAATCTTTTATATTTTTATTGATTTTCTGTCTACTTGTCCAGTCAGTTATTGAGAGAGGGGTACTGAAATCTCTGACTATAAATGCATTGTCTTTGTCTATTCTCCTTGCAGTTTTATCCATTCTTAATGTATTTTAAAGCTCTGTAATTAGGTGTATAAGTGTTTAGGATTATATCTTCTTTTTTTAAAAATTTTAAAAATGTTTATTTATTTTTGAGACAGAGACAGAGCACAACCAGGGGAGAGGCAGAAAGAGAGGGAGGAAGAAGGCTCTAGGCTCTGAGCTGTCAGCATAGACCTCAATGTGGGGCTTGAACGTGTGAACTGTGAGATCATGATCTGAGCTGAAGTTGGCTGCTCAACTGACTGAGCTACCTAGGCACTCCTAGGATTTGTCTTCTTGACAAAATGGCTCCTTTAGCATTATGAAATGAACTTTTTTATTACTAGTAATATTGTTTACTAAAAAACCTACCTTGTCTGATATTAACATAGTCATTAAAACTTTCTTTTTATTAGTGTTAACAAATGATTTTTCCATCCTTTTATATTTAACTTACCTATGTTTGTTTGTTTATTGCGAGTGCGAGAAGGGGAGAGGGAGAAGGAGAGGGAGAGGAGGGAGGGAGGGAGGGAGTGAGAGAGAGAGAGAGGAAGAGAGAGAGAGAGAGAGAGAGGGAAGAGAGAGAGAGAGAGAGAGAGAGAGAGAGAGAGAATTCCAAGCAGGCTTCACACCTAGTGCCAAGCTTGATGCAAGGTTCGATCCCATGACCCTGGGATCATGACCTGAGCCAAAATCAAGAGTCCGATGCTCAACTGACTGAGCCACCCAGGCACCTCTGTGTCTTTATATTTAAAGCACATTTCTTATAGACAGCATATAGTTGGGTCTTGATTTGTTAACCAATCTTACAATCTCTGAATTTTTTATAAATGGTGTTTAGACCAATTTTAATTAATTAATTTACCAGCATATTTTAAATATGAAAATTTCACACTTTGAAAACAGTGTGATCCTTTCAAGTTTTTAAATTTTTAAATTTTTTTTATTTTTGAGAGAGAGACAGTGAGAGAGTGTGAGTGGGATAGGAACAGAGAGAGAGGGAGACACAGAATCCAAAGCGGGCTCCAGGCTCTAAGCTGTCAGCACAGAGCCCAACACTTGACTCATGAACCACGAGACCATGACCTGAGCCAAAGTCAGACGCTTAACTGACTGAGCCACCCTGGCACCCCATCCTTTCAAGTTTTGATTTTAAGATTTATTACACAGAACTTGAGTAGTGATTAGTCTAGGGCAAATTATTTTCCACTGCTGAGGCAAGACCCTTCTGAGTATTCTGTTCAATGCCTGATAAATTTTGTTTTTTCTAGTCTGGCTGGTAGGAACAGGCACTATTGTGAGCCCCAAGTGGATGTTGGGTGCTGTTTCCTCTAATCATTTTGGGTGATTCTTTCCCCAGCCCTTGTTATTTTCCTGACTTGATGAAAACTTGAGGAAGATGCTTTGTAGATCTTTGGAGTTTTCTTTCTGAGGTTCTCTCCTTCATGGTAATTTGACTTTCAAGTAGTAGTTTTCTTAGGACTCTCAGCTGTCTCCTCAGCTCAGGGAGTCTGTTAGTTTCCATTGTGGTCTGGAAACTCTCTCAAGGCAGGAAACCAGGATAATGTTAGAGTTCACCTCATTTATTTCCTGACTTTCAGGTGTCACTGCCTCTCATGGTCTGATGTCCAGGGTCTTGAAAACCATTTTTAAAAATATATACATTTTGATTGCTTGGTTGTTTTAGGCAGGAGGGCAAATTTCCCTGTTACTCATTTTGGAATAGAAGCCTTGAGTAGTGGTTTGTCTCCCTCCCTTCCTTCCTTCCTTCTCTTTTAAATTACATATGAAGGTTCTTAGGGAGGATTTGTGTTCTCAAGTTGCCATGGTCCCTGCCATTTTCTATGGCATTTCTATTTCATTACTTTGACTCACTTTTTTTCATCTATGTTACTTGTTGTTCCTCCTAGCTGTTTTAAATTGCAACACCTGAAAAACATGGGACATGGAATAGATGACTTTGGTAATGGTGGGTGTGATAGGGGATAGGCATTGTGTTCTTTGAGTGGGGATAGCAACATAACATTCTAATCTTTGTATTCCTAGTGCCTGGTACACATATGTTTTTACTGAAGGAAGAAAGGAAAGATCAGGAAAGACTGAATTATTACTTGGCTGGGTGATTTATGGACTTTTATGTAAATAATTTCTAAAGGTCCTCCAAAATGTTTGTAGTGATTTATACTTCCACAAACTGTGAGACATCACACTTTAAAAATATTGGTGGGTGACTTTTTGAGTCGTTTTTCCTTCAAATTAAACCTTTTGAGCTCTGCACAGGGTAGCGTCACAGATGCTGAAGGTTTACTGCCAAATCCCTGAGACCTACCCTGAGTTCAGTTTAATGGAGTTCTTGGACATAATGCCTTCCTGTGTCTCTGTTTGCAGATATTCTCAGGCCTCAGAAGTACACTGCCTACTTGTACAAGATGGAAATGCTGGCAAAATAATACCTAAGAGTGTCCTTCAACTAATGAGTGGATCAATATCCCAGCTTCCTCCTGCAGTGGGCGATCAGTTCTGCTGTGTGTTCTACGTCTCTCAGAGGGTTCCCGGGTGGGATTTGAGCTCCACTTTTCCCCACAGCAGTGACCTGTTCATTGACACACCTTTATTGGTTCCTCCCTTTTTTGTTTTACTTCGTCATGCCCTTGCTGTGCTTCCTGGGATTATCTCCCAAATAAATGACCTGTACCTGAATTCCTGTCTCCAGGCCTACTTTGGTGAGGAATCTAAACTAAGGCAGGTGGTCTTGGTAAGGAACATTTCTGCAACTCAATGCATCCCTGTCCCCACTCCCTGCCCCCAATACAAACACCTATGTGTGATAGGGGAGGTGGCAGGGAGTCCTGGGTGCCAGTGGGCCCATACCCATGGTGGCCCTGTTGACATTCTTTCTGTGTTTCTAAAGATGGGTAGCTTGGAGGAGCCCCAGGTGGGCCCTCAGTCCTGAGAGAGCCTTGCTATGTTCAGATACACAGGTGCTGACACAGGAGGCTGCAAGCAAGAGGAGATGTAGGCAAGCCTGTCTTGCCATGGGTTCTGACGATTTCATTTTCTGCTTAAAACGGGTTCTTGTAAGTGATGAATCACTAAATTCTACTCCTGATACCATTATTACACTATGTATTAACTAACTTGGATTTAAAAAAAAAAGTTCTCATTAGGGCATCTGGGTGGCTCAATTGGTTAAGCATCCAGTCTCCTACTCTTGATTTCGGCTCAGGTCATGATCTCATGGGTTGGTTTGTGAGATCTAGCCCCACATGGGGCTCTGCCCTGATAGTGTGGATTCTCTCTCCATCTCTCTCTGTGCCTCCCCCACTCTCTCTCTGTCTCTCAAATAAATAAACTAAAAAAAAAAACAAAACAGGTTCTTAGTTTTAGGGCACCATTAAGTTGAGCTATAGTAGGTCTTTTCGTGTGTGCATCTATATGGTTATTTACAGGTACTCTGCAAGCTCTTTGAGGTAGGATCTGTGTCTTAGTAGTACCTTTTGGAAGTTCTTGTTTTAAATATGTAATATATTTACGAGATTCAAAATATTCTTGCTTCTGCCTTCAACCTGGACATGCACTGAATTTCAACTTCAGCCCCACTGCAAGCACTGCTGTCGTTAGTGTGTTAGAGAAGCCTCCAGAGTTTCTTTATGCTTACACAAACGAATGTGATAAAGATTCCTATGCCCTGCTTCATAGTCATGTTTGTTATATAGGACGTAGTTTTATGCTTATTTCTTCCTGTGATAGAGCTTACGTCCAGATACTTTGATATTTGTGAACAGAAGGCATCACCATTCCTTAATAGCTTCATAGAATCCCACGGTTTGGGTGTACCATAATTTATTCAGCCAATCCTTATCAGTGGTGATTTGGGTTTGCTTCTGATCTTTGCTATTACTGCAATATTGTCTCAGCAAATAACCTCGTGTATATGTAATTTTGCATGTATGTAAGCATATTTATAGAATACATTCCCAGAAATGGAATTGCAGAACCATAGGGTTCCTTCATTTATAATTTTGATCCATTTTATTCAGTTGTCCTCCACTGGGATTGTAGGAGTTTATATTCCTACCAGGAAATAAGAGAGTGCTTGTTTTTCTATGGCTTCATCAACAAAGTACACGATCAAACTGTTGGGAGTTTTGCCAATCTGATGGGTGAAGAATGGCACTGTAGTGTGTTTTAATTTGCATTTCTCTTATTATAATGGTGATTGAACATCTTTTTATATGTCCAGGAGTCATTGTATTTTCTGTTAACTCTAATATTTTCCCATTTTTCAGTGGACTTTATTGTTACCCATTCTGGTAGTTCTTTCTTACAGATTCTGATGGGTCTTTATATATTGGGAAGATAAGCTCTTTATCTGTGACCCGAGAGGAAAATATTATTATGTTTTTGCTGTTTATTGTCTTTTGGCTTACCTTATTGAAGTTTGCTTTTTGCCATGATACTTTTATTTAAAAAATTTTAAATGTAATCATATGTATCAACTTAAAAAAGTGCCTTGTGGATTTTCAAGCATAGTTAGAAAGACATCTTCCACTCGGTATCCTTAGCTTAGTGCTAGGGCAAGTTTAGAATGCTGTAATTAATAGGTCACCAAGGCCCTCTGCAAGTGCCTTTGTTCTAAGGTCTCTGCAGTCCCTCCTCCACCCTCCCCCAGCCATTTAGCCAGTTTCATCAGGTGAGTAACAATGATTTTATACCCAGGTGTGACTAACTGGTAGACTTAAATTTCTCCAAAGTTAATTCTATTTAAATAAGGAGTTGAAGTCAAGTCAATGATGTTCAAATTGCTAGAAGGTTGGGAAACAGGGGAAAGCGGTCAAAGATGCTGTGGTGAGTTGGAATGATAGCTGTTCTGTACTTCAGGTTTCTAGTCCCTCATTCCACCAGTCTACAATCCCAAGAAAGACTCAATTTTGGAGGAGAAATGACACTTCCTTCTTGGGCTCCATTTCTAGCAATAGTAGCTGTGATGCTTATATGGCCTGGTATCTGGTTGGAAGGTAGAAGCACTGGGCAGCATTGGGCAAATGTTGATTAAACTGAATTTATCTTTTGTACCTACTGCTACCTGCTTCGCTTCTTTCCCCCCTCCTAATCTTGTCCCCTAGACCCAGGGGCCTAGTGGAGGTTATTGGATAAGAGGGGGCTGGACAGTAAGGCAGTCTTGTAGAATTCTACTCAAGAAGGGAGTTCTATATTCTTCTGGGCCCAAAGTCTGTCACTAATTGGCTGTGTGATTATATGTGAGTTCCTTGATCTTCCTGCTCTCAGTTTTGTCAATTATTGATCAAGAGGGACCTTATTGTTAAAGACCCTAACATTTTTAGGCTTTCAAATCAGGTGGTTCAGGTATTTGGGATTTCTTGGTTGATGGTGGGTGGGAAGGAAGTTAGAAGCCCTCTCAGATGCTTTATGCTTTTGTCCTAAAACCTTCATCTTGATGACCAGTGACTTACAGAGAGCTTGATCAGTCCTGCGTCTGCCCCTGCTCCCTGTCCCCTTTGCCATCCCAGCTCTGCCCAGCCCCAGTGGAGACAGATAGTCACTCATTAAATAATAGTTTATGCAGTTCATTGCATTTATTAATTTGTAATTTCACTGGGCTATAAGTAGTGACCGAAAGTTTTAATAGGGAAGTCAATTCTATTAGGGTATTTTGTACTTGAACATTTAAAATATTTCATTTAAAGAACTGAAATGAGGGCATGTGGGTGGCTCAATTGGTTGAGCATCTGACTTTGGCTCAGGTCATGATCTCATGGTTTGTGAGTTCAAGCCCCACATCAGGCTTACTGCTGTTAGCACAGAGCCTGCTTTGGATCCTCTGTCCCCTTCTTTTTGCCCCTCCCCCACTTGCGCTCTCTCAAAAATAAACATTAAAAGATAACTAAAATGATTTTGTTGGGCATTGGCTACTGGTCTCTGTCCCTCCCATACCCCCACTTCCTGATCCAGAGATGAAGTGCTGCTGATGCTATGGCTTTGAACTACAAGATGTTTTTCAGAATGGTGGGGTATAGAAATCATATTGTAAGTATGTCTATTTTATTGGTATGTTTGTCCTTGAGCTCCTGGGAATCCATGAGGACAGAGTTTCTGTGGTTCTCTGTGATTGTGAGGGCCACTTCTCAGCACTGGCTATAAGCACTTTCACAAAATGACTTTATGTAGAAGTGGGGGACTGAAATTTTGGGTTTTGCCTGCACTCTCTCTCTAGCCTTGTTTATGTGGGACGTTTGCAAAGTTAGGATTAGGAGGAGATTTCTGAAAGAGAAAGGATTTCCCAGACTTTGAGCTAATCTTCATTGAACTCATTCTATGTACAAAGGAAGGATTCAGTCCTGTGGGAGACAGCCCTCTTCAAGTTTCTTCGGCATTAGGGTTCTTTTCCTGGAGTATCCTCCCCCCTCCCCTGGCTCCCTGCCTGAGGCCCGTCTATGACAGACCCTGCTGTGGGGTCTGCCTCCAGATCCTAGACCTGAGGGAAGAATGCCCTGGTGGCCCTTCTCTTTTTGACTTGGAAAGGAGAGAGGAGGAGAAGAACCTAAAAAGGCAGACATATGCCTAAGTGATAATAGGTCCCCCAAAATAGGTCCCTTTCTGGACAGAAACAGAATTATTACCACAAGGATGGCATATGGCCGTCATTTCGGTGGCTGAAAACTTACAAATCGTGCTGGGAATGGGACCTTGAAAGTACATCTCGCCGGGATAAGCAGAGTTAAACAATATTAAACAATATTGAAACAGGGTTTTGCAGACATTTTACTGGCAAGTGTGGTGTTCATGTAAACTATGCAGTATTTCTCAAACTTATGTGACCTTGACCATAAACTTATTTTTTTTTAAAGGATCATCACAAGGGGTTTATATTCTGCAAGCCACATTCTGGAAGCATTAATCTTGCCCACTTGGAAGATTTATGAATTAATTGTAGAGTCACGGTTTCCTAACCCATGGGTTTTCTACTTCATCCTTGCTACCCAAAGTGTGGTCTGTGGGCCAGCAGCATGGGCATCACCTGGGAGCTTGTTAGAGATGCAGAATCTCTAGCCCTACCGAATCAGAATTTGCATGTTAACAAGCTCCCAGGTGATTGGTGTGCACGCTGAAGACTGGGATGCTTTGCCCTGCTCCATGCTGCTGCCTCTCTGCTTCAAAGCCTTCCACGACCTGACTCAGATATGAGAGCCTCAGGTCAGTGGCAACAGTTGTGTTATATTGGGTTTGGATAGGGAAGATTTCTGGGCCTTCTGGGCCAATTGGGATGTCCTCTTCCTGGCTTCCAGGTGGCTTACCACAGGGGCAGAGGCCAGCTATAAAAGACAATTCAGAGGCAACAGAAAAAATAGACCATGGAGAAAACATAAAGAGATTTTGATAAACCCAGAAGGAAGAGGTTCCTGGGTGGGGAAGCGTGAACAAAATGAAAAGGAATTTTAGGCAGATTCATGCTGAGGGCTGTGATGTGTTAGGGGTTGGTGGTAGAATGATGCTCAAAACCCCGCAACCCCCAGCCCCTATGTAAGAGGCTGGGAGAGGAGCTCAAAAGATATCTTTTTTTTTTTTTTTCAGCTGAATGTGAGGAGTCCCTGCCAGATCAGATGTTCAACTTTAAAACAAATGGAGGAAAAATGATCAAATGCAGTCAACTAGAAAAATCCACTTTTCCTATTTCATAAAAAGCAAGAGCCCATATGATAATCCCTCCCTTGGCACATGTTAGAGATTTCTTTATTGTTTCTTTGCTTGCGGCCAATTCTGCCACACCCAGCTGGGGGCCTGGGTTACAGTGACTTCATCTGCACTGGGTCAGCATGCCAGTTCCAAGCCAGTGGGTCTAGAGCTGAATTCCAGCAGATTGTTTTTTAGGGAGAAGGGCACATCTGCCTATGAATGAGAGGAGGGGAAAGGGAGAAGGGAGAACACGACAAAGGGCTCCTTCCCTCTGCAGGCACGAGGGAGCACACTTTACAGTGTGGAGGGCCTTTGGTTCTGTCTCCCTCCTAAGCCAGGACTGAGAGTTCCTTCAGTCCCAGGATCAGGGCTTCCTTGCTATGCCCCAGACATGAGCACACTGTTCGATATTTACCCTAGAGATGCTCAATAAACATTTGTAGAATGAACTGACAAAATCAGAACCATTGAGGTAATACAAAGCTCATGAGATACGCAGTTCGGAAGTCTGGGCTCTAGGATTAGACATCACCCTGTTCTAGCTGTGTGGACTTGGACAAAATCTCTTCATCTCTCTGAACCATAGTTTATGAAGTGGTGATTATGGTGTTCACCTTGAGGTGTGGGGAGGATTACATGGGATCCCATGTGAGCTGTGCATAATGTGAAAGTTGTTCCTCACCCGTGTGGGTGGTAATGCCCACAGCTCCCCAATTTCAGGCATACTGGAAGAAAATCAAGCCAATGTGAAGAATAAAATGTCTTCACATTTTGTTCACGGGGGCTTAGACTTGAGTGCTCTGTAGGAACTGAGGTGAGAACTCAGAGTTGAGTGTGGATGACCTTGGAGTTAACTTTGACCCCTCTTTCCTGCACGCTCCACATCCAGTCCTCTGGCCTATCCTGATCTAGCCACTCCTTACCTCTGCTACCACCACCCTGATCCCAGCCCTGATTATTGTTTCACCTGGGTTCCTGTGAGAATCTCCTCACTGGCCTCCCTGCTTCCTCCTTTAGACCATCAGGTCTCTTCAATGTAGCCAGAATGATGCTGATCAAACATAAATCCCTTCAGGTCACTTCTCTGCCCAAGCGCCTTCAGTGGTTCCCCCCATCTTGCTTGGAATAAAAGCCAAAGTTCCCACAGTGGCCTCAGATCTCCCCAACCCTTGATCTCTCTGGCCTAGTCTACATCTTCTTGCTCACTCAGACTCAGCCTTGGTAGTTTTCAATTGCTGCAGGCATGTTTAAACCTCAGGGCCTTTGCACTTGCTATTTTCTCTGCTTGATCCACCCACGCCAACTGTTCCCCAACCTCTTTCTTATCTTTGCTCATTGTCAAATGAGGCCTTTCTGACTTTCCTATTGAAAGTCAAACACTGTTCCCATCTCCTACCTGGCACTCCATGGCCCCCTTTCATACTTTATTTCTCTCCATTTATGGCTATGTAGCATATTTTATATTTTACCTATTTGTTTTCTCCACTAGGGCATTAAGCCCTGTGACTGTTTTATTCATTGCAGTATCGGCAGCTCCCAGGACACTGCCTGCACTATAGTATAAATATTTGTTGAATGAAGGAATGATTCAGGCTTTGCCCTTATATGATCTTGTTATAAGGCTTGGGTCAGCGGTGTGGAGCACAAAGGGCTCAGACTTATTTGGGCGACGATACAGATCTTATCCGGAATCAGGCAGCTCCTTTAAGAGGTATTGGTGTGTGTTTAGACGATTTGTCTCCAGGGTTCCTGGGTGAGGAAGATGTCGTTGGGCAGAATTTATTACAATGCCCTAGCAACTGCTTCCTGAGTTTCTATTTTCTGAAAACTTGTTAATTTGCCTTATTTCCCTCTTACTCTCCGTTATGGCAGTCTCCTCCTTTATTCCTCCCTTCTGGCCTTTCTTCATTCATCATTTACTAAGCCCTCTGTATGCTGGTCCTCTCACCCAATATCCCACCTCTTGGCCTGAGAACTGAAACGGGTGCCTACTTCTTTGGTTTTCAAAGCACTGACCCTGCAATCTCCTGGCTTTCTGCTCTTCCCAGCCCTGGGGGCACTGAGCTCTGCCCACAAGTCTGGGGATCCACATACTGATTTCCCAGGAGTCTTTGCTTGGGAGTCTTTGCTTGGTATCAGCACTCAGCAGGGACCTTGTCTTTTGTCCCTGGGCTCTCTTGGCACAGCTTGTAGTTACAGATGTGGACCTGCCATGGCTTTGGGTTTGAGTCCTTACTTTGCTTACTACCAAAGTGTCCTGAGCAAGTTACCTTTCCCCTCTGAGCCTTAGTCTGTCATCTTATCTGAAATGAGGGCAATATAACCTACCTCGTGGGGTTGCTAGGAGGACTGAATGAAATCATGTAGCTTTAACACTTAATATAGAGCCTGGCATGCAGGAAGCACTTACTGAATTGTAACATCTATTATTTCCATTATTATGTTCTTGTCACTGATACAATCAACTTCCTGGCTTACCTTTCCAACTAGACATCCCTCAAGTGTGTGTGTGTGTGTGTGTGTGTGTGTGGACAAGTATGCAGGCATTTATAAGTTGTTATTGTAAACTCATCAAGAAATAAATAGGAGATTTATAGCTTCAGGGCAATTAATTCTGCAGCTTTGCCCAGTATTATCTCAGTTCCAAGAACAAATACACCCCTATAATGGATTAGAATCTTTAGGTATTTGGAATATCAAATAGTCCCTTGGGTTCTCTGTTGTGTTATGATAAAACAATAGCAGTTTAAAATGCAGCCCACAGACAGCCCTCCGGATGGGGTCAGCTCTCTTTCTTTTGGCCTGTGATGTCCTTCAAAGAAGTTAGTGAAACAGATACTCTCACCTTGTCATAATGTCACAGGAAGAGAAGACAGAATCTAAATGCTGGGGCTGACCTTGACAATGGTGGCACTAAAAGGTTTTTAAGTTAGATGGGAAATAGCCACTCCTTTCCTCACCTGGCATACTGTCATTTAAGCAGCAAGATCTGGATCCAATGGTTGACTTTCCTAGGCAGAAGAAATTACTTCATCCTCTGTCCTCTGTAGCCCTAGGCTCATGGCTCTCTTCCAAAGGTGTCACCTTATGTTATAATCTTGTTTCCATGTCTCCATCCAGTGTCCCTCTGCAAGTCAGGGAGATCTTTGAGGACAGGGATGAGATCTAGGTAACTTTGCATCCCAGGGCCTGACACAGGGTCTGGTGTTAAGATGCTAGAAGCAGGTGAAATCAATGCTGACTGACTTCCTACTAGGTTCTTAGTCACTGGGCATGTGGTTTGGTACTTAATCCTCAGCACAGTCCTCCTGGGGAGCTGATCTCTTCTACACAGAAGCAAATGGAATCTGAGATTCTACACAACTCGCTTATTAGTTCATGAAGTGGCAGAGCCAGGATTCAAACTCAGTTCTGACGCCAAAGGCTGAGCTTGCTTCCTTTCTCTATTTTTCCCCTTCCTGCGAAGTAGAATGGTCAAGAGCACTGACTGTAGAGCCACACTGCCTGGCTTCAAATCTTTGCCCCCTCATTTACAAGCCGTGAGACTTTGGGCATGTAATTTAGCTTCTCTCCTTTTCTCCATCTATAAAGTTGAATAACAGTAGTATTTCCCCATGGGATTGTGTTTGGAGTAAGCGACATAATATGAATAAAGACCTTAGAACAGTGTCTGGTCATATGTAAATATTTGCTATTACAATGATGATTTTTCTTCCTTCCTGACTCATAACACATATGCTTTTCACAACTACTGTTCTTTCCATGCGATACTGCCTCTGGTTTGGAATGAATGAATTAGGCTGATGGTTGAGTGTGTCTGGCAGGTACCTGGGCTTTCCTCCCAGCTGGATTTCCCCAGGGAGCTTTGGGTACATGCTCATGTGCTTTAAAAAAATTTTTTTTAATATTTATTTGTTTCTGAGAGAGAGAGAGAGAGAGAGAGAGAGAACGAGCGCGAGCTGGGGAGTGGCAGAGAGGGAGGAAGACACAGAATCCGAAGCAGCTCCAGGTTCCGAGCTCTCAGTACAGAGCCTGACATGGGGCTCGAACTCACGGACTGAGAGATCATGACCTGAGTGGAAGTCAGATATGTAATCAACTGAACCACCCAGGTACCCCATCATGTGCTATTTTGCCTGGTGCCTTTTGTCTGTCCTGGTTTCAGAAAGCTGTTGAAACTCATTACCTCCTTTCCAAGAAGTCATGGCTGAGTATGAGAACGTGGCTTAACATATGCCCCAATGTGCTTCTGTAAAAACATGACCCTGATTTGAAGTTGACCCCCAATGGACACCTTGCCCTTTGCAGTATAACAAGAGGCATAGAGTGTTTTGGTCCCAAGCAAGGACACCGGAACCAGACTGCCTGAGTTTGAATCCCAACTCTGCCACTTGGTAGCTATGTGACCTTGGGCAAGTTACTTAATCTCTCTGAGTCTTGATTTTCTCATCTGTAAAATGGAGATAATAATAGTAATATACCTTATTGCTGTAAGGATTAAATACATTAATGCTTATAAAATGCTAAGTGAGTGCCTGGCATATTGAACGTGCTCATTGGGCTTTGGTTGTTATCATTATTGTTGTTTTTCTTTCTGGGGCAGAACCTGGTAAACTTCCTGCATGGACAAGCAGAGAAAAAACTACCTAGAGGTCAGGGCTTTTTGCAAATGAGAGAGACAGTGGGTGGAATGCTGCATATGTAATTTCTTCTCTCTCCTTCACTGACCTGATAAGTTCCTCCTCTGGTAGGGAGCGGCAGGGGAGAAAGAAGCCTGAGGAGTTCTTCTGCTTTATGGATATATAATGCCTTGGGCCAGAGTTCTTCAACAGCTACTGTGGATATGTTCAGTCTGTGCTCTCATGCAGCTTATGTGAAATGCAAAGTTACACTTGCCACACGTTATTCTTATACAGAGTTTAAAGTTACTCTGGTTTTTCAATGATTTAAGACTAATAAGTGTCTTGACCCAGGCAGGAGACCCAAGGTATGGGAATCCCGGTTTATTGTCACCTGCTTAGCCAGGATGGCTTATAGTTCTTTTTATTACTCATCCCCCAGATCTGTCCTTGGCCTCTGAGGCCCAGAAACTATGGAGGGACCTGGGACAGATGCAGATTTCATAAACTTAAAATGCAAGCAGAGGCAATGCTTTGGGTCACACTGGCTCCCTCATCCCAGCCCTTGTTTGAATCACCAGGAAGGGGGGAAGGGCTATGGGTTACTGTATCCATGTCAATTTGGAACTATATTTCCACTTTACAGATGAGGAAATGGAAGTTCCAGGGATTTGCAGCTAAATCCAGAGATCTTATTCAAGGTCACTCAGCTAATGAGCTCTGGCATTGGGATTAAACCTGGGTCTGCCTTTCTGTCAAACCCACACCCTTTCTACAGTGTCCCCTCTGCTTTTCCATCAGGCAGACCTCAGAGATATGTGGATTTGGTTCCAGACCACCGCAATAAAGTGAGTCAAATGAATTTTTTGGTTTCCCAGTGCATATAAATGTTATGTTTATACCGTATGGTGGTCTGTCAAGTGTGGAATAGCATTATGTCTAAAAATACACATGCTTTGGTAAAAAAAAAATGTTAACCATCATCAGAGCTTTCCGTGAGTTGTATTCTCTTTGCTGGTGGAGGGTCTTGTGTCAATGTTGACGGCTGCTGGCTGATCAGAGCATGGCTGCTTGGTTGGGTGGCTGTGGCAATTTCTTATAATGAGGCAACAATTAAGTTTGCTACATCAATGGACTCTTCCTTTCATGAACAGTTTCTTCGTAGCATGTGATACTGTTTGATAGCATTCTACCCAAGGAACTTCTTTCAACATTGGAGTTAGTCCTCTCAGACCCTGCTGCTGCTTTGTCAACTAAGTTTATGTCATATTCTAAGTCCTTTGTTGCCATTTCAACAGTCTTCACAACAACTTCACCAGGAGTAGATCCCATCTCAGGAAACCATTCTCTTTGCCTGTCTATCAGAAGCAACTCCTCATCTATTAAAGTTTTCTCAGGAGATCACAGCAAATCAGTCCCGTCTTCAGGCTCCGCTTCTGATTCTAGTTTTCCTGCTGTCTCCACCACATCTGCAGTGACTTCCTCCACTGAAGTCTTGAACTCCTCAAAGTAATCCCTGAGTGCTGGAATCAACTTCTTCTAAACTCCTGTTAATGCTGAATCTCTTCCCATGAATCACAAATGTTTTAATGTGATTTGGAATGGGGAATCCTTTCCAAAGGTTTTCAATTTCCTTTGCCCAGATCCATCAGAGGAATCACTATCTGTGGCAGCTATAGCTTACAAAATGTATTTCTTCAATAATAAGACTTGAAAGTTGAAATTACTGCTTGATCCATGGGCTGCACAGTGGCTGCTGTGTTAGCAGGCATGGAAACAACATTAATCTCGTTGTACATCTCCATCAGGGTCTTGGATGACCAGGTGCATTGTCAATGACCAGTAATGTCTTGAAAGGAATCTTTTTTTTCCTGAACAGTAGCTCTCAACAGTGGGCTTAAAATATTCAGTACACCATGTTGTAAACTGATGAGCTCTCATCCAGGCTTTGTTGTTCCATTTAGACAGCACAGGTAGAATAGATTAAATGTCATTCTTAAGAGTCCTATGATTTTTGGACTGGTAAATGAGCACTAGCTTCAACTTAAAGTCCCCCACTGCATTAGCCCTTAACAAGAGAGTCGGCCTGTCCTTTGAAGCTTTGAAGCCAGGCAGTGACTTCTCCTCTCAAGCTATGAAAGTCCCAGATGGCATTTTCCTCCAATAGAAGGGTGTTTGGTCTACACTGAAGATCTGTTAAGTGGAGCCCCCCTCACTAATTATCTCAGCTGGATCTTCTGGATAACTTGCTGCTTCACCTTGCACTTTCCTGTTATGCAGATGGTTTCTTTCCTTAAATCTCAAGAACCAACCCCTGCTAGCTTCAGACTTTTCTTCTGCACTTTCTTCACTGCTCAGCCTTCACAGAATTGAAGAGAATCAGGGCCTTGCTCTGGACTAGGATTTGACTTAAGGAAATGTGGCCAGGTTGATTTTCTCTCCGGACCACTAAAACTTTCTCAGTAAGGCTGTTTTGCTTTCTCCTCATTCACGTGCTCACTGGAGTAACACTTTTAATTTCTTTCAAGAACTTTTCTTTTGCATTCACAGCTTGGCTACCTGTTTGGAGCAAGAGGCCTGGCTTTTGGCCTATCTTGGCTTTCAACATGTTTTTGTCACTAAGCTTAATCATTTCTAGCTTTTTATTTAATGAAAGACATATGATTCTTCCTTTCACTTGAACACTTAGAGGCCATTGTAGGGTTATTAATTGGCTTAACTGCAATATTGTTTTGTCTCAAGTAACAGAGAGGTCTAAAGAGAGGGAGAGAGAAAGGGGAATGGCTGGTTGGTAAAGGGGTCAGAACACATATAACATTAAGTCTACTTTCTTATATGGGCACGGTTCATGATCATCCAAAACAATTCCAGTAACAACGACAAAGCTGAGTCCTCACAGATCACCATAACAAGTATAATAACAATGAAAAAGTTTGAAATATTGTGAGAATTACCAAAACGTGACACAGAGACACGAAGTGAGCAAATGCTGTTGGAAAAATGGCGCTGATAGAGTTGTTTGGTGCAGGGTTGCCACAAACCTTTAATTTGTAAAACAAAACAAATCCTGCTCTATCTGCAAAGTACAATAAAACCACGGATGCCTGCACTGGGATGCTCTCCAGTGCCCTTGTGGTGTAGGCAGTAATGAGAGTTATTACAGGTAACCGTGTTGATCAGAGTACTCAATTAAGCAGCCAATTTTGTCGTTCTTATTGGCCTGAATATAAACATACGTGGGCAAAATCTAGCTAATTTTATCCTGAGAAAAGTAATACTCATGACTCTAAAATACACTGGACTTTATGTGAGGAGGAGATCAGTATCCCACTTTCCACTGGGTGTTCACGTATTCAGTGGCTGGTCCAGTAACAGAGGTGGTTTGCAGGAACCAATGACCAAGTGATCAGTTGAATTTCAGGGTGCTTCTTGTGTTGGTGAAAAAGGTGTGTGGCTAGTGTGAAAATCCAGGTTTCCACTTGATTTTATGTACTAGCTCTGCTGGAATGATGGCCCTCACCTACACAGAATGGCACACAGAAGGAACCATGCATAGAGTGTCCCCTGACAGGCTACTAGTCTAGATGCAGGCCAGTTACAATGATTTGGAACATATTTGTAAAGTATTAACCATGCTCAAGCTACTTTGCTTGGGTTGTTGTGTGTTGTGTGGTCTGGGTTCCCCAGCATCCTGGGAGTTTTTGGCAGAGGCAAAAAAGGAAGCCAAGGTTGACTTGGAGAAAGAGGTGCAGCCATAACTTACACTGTCGTTTTCAAAGTTTAGAAAATTCACTCTCAAACTTTGATGTCCAAAAACATTATGTGGGAAATTTGTTAAAAATACAAATGGCTAGTTTCTACCTCCGGAGGGTCTAGGGGAGGGCCAGCCTGGGAGTCTGTATCTCTGGTTATTCTGATATGGATCGTTGATGAACCAGTTTAAGAACATGTGGCTCAAGGTCTGATGATGACCAGTATCAGAATATAGGAGGCTGAACTGAGGTGGGGCAGGGATATCCTGGCAAGGATATTTGTTAGTGTTGGGAGTAGCTAGCACTAATAGTCATGGGGCAACAGGGTGGTCAAGTGTTGCTGGACTTGAGGACTGTACTTCCATTGCAGTGGGTGAACTAGAAAGGAAGAGCCAGAGCAGTAGGCCAGGTAAGCTGGCTAGTCACATGATAGAGTCACATGATTAGGAGGTTTCTGCCCACAGTTCCTGGGGGCCTGCAGAGGCTAAAATTAACCCTGGCACATAGAACATGGATTATGGGATCAGTAGACACCAATGGAGAAGTCGTCATCATGCATCTCATGGCAATAGGCCAAATGACTAGAGTTTGCAATAAATGGTATGGAAGGTCCCAGTTGGAAGAGGATACTATGGACTTAAAACTCATGTGGCTTTCTGTCACACTTATAATGTTGGCCTCAGCCACCTAGCCCCTGCCAGCCTTCCCAGTCCCCCTTAATTCTCTGTCCTCCTCACTCACTGTTTCAGCTAACCTTTGAAGAACATGATTCTTTAGAGATGCCAAGTTCTTTCCCCCTGAGGGCCCTCCCAAATCTGTCTCCTTTGCCTGGAGATCTCTTCCTGCCCCTTTTCTCATCATATATGTTTTATGAAAGGGCTGATAACCCTCCATGCCCTCTATTCCTTCTCATTCCCAGCCCCTTCAAAAGCAACCAAAAACACAATGACCTAAGCCGTCTGGCCATTGCCAAGACCCATCCCAGGCGACTCCTGTGGCTTTCACTTCTGTTTTGGGGAATACGATTTGGTGTGGCAGTGGAGAAGAGCATATGGGGTCCGGTTAAAACTGGCACCATCTTGGGAAGGAAGGATGGAGAAGCAGAGACCAACTGGGCTCTCCCCAAGGAATCAGAGATGTTTCAAAGGTTGGTCAAATTCGGGTGACGTTTGGCCTTACTTGCATGGTTGCCATAATTCTAGGAAGGTCTGTGGTTAGGACGTAGGAGCAGGAAAAGAGGGAGTGGTTGGAGGTTAACTGGCTAACTTAAACATCTTTGTTTCCTCTAGTACCCACTAACACACACTTCTGTCTCCTTACATCTACATCATACAGATGCCTCTTGGTGTGAGTATATGTGTGTGTGTATGAGAGAGAGAGAGAGCACGTGTGCACACATACACAAGAGTGAGCAAGAATGCATATGTAACATACAAAGACATGTGAAGGGTTGGGATGGCCCAGGAAACATGCTCAGGAGCTTTGGGAATGTCTCAGGATTCCCAGCGGGTCTGGGAGAATCAGCAGGCAGGGCTGCCAAGGGGCTGTGTCCTTATGGTCACTACAAATTGGCGGGCTCTAGATACTTACCCAATGTCTGCACCATCTATAGGCTTAGCCAGACCTGTTATGGGCAGGCAGCCCATTTTCACATTGAAAGTTTTGTTATCCTCTCAGAAGGGACAGGTAAATGAATACTCCAAGTGTGTATCATCTTCATTGGGGGGGTGGCTTCTTCTTTGTTCTTTCTATACTCTAATTTCTTAGGACGGAAGACCTACTTCTGTTTTCCTTGATACTTTCATAGAGCTTTCATAACACCCCACCTTCACTGATAGAGGCGAATTCATTCTTCAGCTCTTAACTCCGATTTCACTGCTCCAAAGATGGCTTCCTTGACCTCCCACCCAAAAGGGGGTACGCTAATAATCATTCCCCAACTCTTGAAGAATTCTCCTGGTCCTTATCATATTGTGACTATGCATTTAGTTTTTTATATCTTCCACTAGACTGTGAATGCTATAAAGGAATTATCACAGCTGCCTTGTTCACCCATTGCCTCCCCATTGCCTTGGGAGAGCCACTGTGTTGCTCACTAATGCTTTGTTGAATGAGGAAAGGTTCAACAAATCAAGAGCTGGATCTTAGAGAGTCAATAGCGCTTTGGTGAAAGCTTTGATGAAAGGAAGTTCTAAAAGACAAGAGAAATAACAGGAAAGAAATGACGTATACCGTCTTTGCAATACTTGGGTTCTTGTTGGCTAGATCATGGGGCTGGAGTGAGAGATCTAGTTAGGAGGGTAGACTGGACCAGCACACAGAATTTAAATTTTTGAGCTTCAGCTGGATTTTGTTCCATGGGCAATGGGGGAGTCCTATGAGGTTTTCGAGTAGGAGAGTGAGCAAAGCAGCAGGAAGGTTGCTTGAATGGTGGTATCCTGCGTGGGTGGAGAGGGAGAAGCTGGAGGTAAGAAAAGCAGGAGTCTGTTGCACTAGCAGCCCAGGCAGGAGGCAATGGAGTCCTGATCCAGGGTAGTGACAGTGGGAGTAGAGAGGGAGGAACAGATGCAAGAGACATTGGGAAGGAATAGATGACAGACTTTGGTGGCTGATTGGATGTGGGGGCGAGGGAGTTTCTCAGCCATTTGAGGGAGAAGCGCCACCTCCATCCTCCTACTAACTTCAGCTCAATGCAGGAGTGTATCAGTGACAAAGAGCTGGCGTGATCTGAAGTCCAGGAGCATCTGTAGAAAGTAATAAAGTACGGGCAGTTGAATGTGAATGAGAAAAACTTTTGTGTCACAAAGTGGTCCTATTGCAAAATGTGGAAGGAGATGAGTATTTATTTAAAAAAAAAAAAGTCTATTGGGAGCGCAGTGCCCCATCCCTTCCAGTGGCTGAATTGCTCTGGAGGAATTTGTTCCCACCTGCCTGACCATATTGTGGGCTGTATGTCCTTGAAAAGAGAATTAAAATAATGGCAGGAAGTAGCCCCAGGAAATTTCCTTTGAGCTCTTTTAGTCTTTAGATCAACCTGAACTCCAGCCTTGTTGGAGGCTGAAGTGTTGTCTGATGCTGTCCTGCTAAAATATATAGACTTGCAGGGAGATTAAAAAAAACCAACTGATATATTAAAGCTGTAGTTGGCCAATTCCACAGTAGGGTCCCAGCCAGCTGTATGAACTTCCATAAGTCACTTGGCCATTTTGGGCCTCTTGTCCCCTCACTTATGAATATAAGGATTTGGATGAGATAGAAACCCCATTCTTTCTCCCAGGGCTAGCCTGTGATTCTGTAGCCCAATGGAACCTAGTGAAGGTGGCTTCAATCAGTGAGGAAGGCTCTAACAGATATTTTAGTTGGGTAACAAGAGTCTGGAGTCAAAGCTTTAGGGGTACATCTGTTTTCCCATTGAACCCTGGCACTAAATCATATTTCCTTCCCACCTACCCCCATTACCTGTCAAATAGAACCACTCACTGACAGATTGCCTTCTTTTTAGGCTGGGGGTATTTTGCCTTCATTTTCGACTGGGTGATATGTAGGGTTAATATAATTTTGATGTAAATTTATATTCATTAGAGTCATTGCTGTTTTTCTGGTGGGCAGCAGAGCCTCATGGTAAAGGAGCCAAGGTAGCAGGTGAGTTAATAGGTGTGAATTCAGGGAGCGCCTGGCTGGCTCAGTTGGTTGAGTGCCTGACTCTTGATTTTGGCTCAGGTCACGATCTCATAGTTTGTGAGTTCAAGCCCCGCATCAGGCTTTGTGCTGGCAGTGTGGATTCTGCTTGGGATTCTCTCTCTCCTCCCCTTCCCTGCCCCTGCTCATGCTCTCTGTCTCTCAAAATAAATAAATAAAACATGAAAAAAATAGGTGTGAAGTCAGGATTTGAACTGGGAGAGTCTATCTCTGAGGTCCTACTTAATGCTAATGTCTTTGTATTAGCTCCAGCTACCATAACAAAACACCAAAGATGGGGTGGCTTTAAAAATGAAAATTTATCTCTCACAGTTCTGAGGGCTGGAAGTCCAAGATCAAGGTGTCAGCAGGCTCTGTTTCTCCTGAGGCCTCCTTTCCTAGGCTTGCGGATGGCCACCGTCTCCTTATCTTCACATGGTCTTTTCTTTGTGTGTGCACATCCTTGGTGTCTCTCTCCCTCTCCTTAAAAGGACACTAGTCCTGTGGAATCAGGGTCCCACCCTTATGACCTCATTTAACCTTAATTGCCCCCATAAAGGCCCTATCTTCAAATAGAGTCACATCAGAGGTTAAGGCTTCAGCATGTGGATTTTGGGGCAACAGAATTCAGTCCATAAATAAACTTCCTCATGGATTTTTTGAGAAGATGAAAAGAGATTTCAGTGAAAAGTACATCTCTAGAACAACAGAGCTTGGCATACACTTACTGCTCAGAGCTGCTGCTGTGGTTATATTTTGATGTGGCTATAAGAATGGGACTAAAAATGTTACAAGGTACTAAGAGCTTCCAAGGAGAATTTTCCTCTTCTCTCCATGTCCACTGCTACCATCTTCACCCCCTAAACCACCAGTATCTTTTGCCCAGAGTCTTCATATAATCTATTCCTGACTGGTCTCTGGGGTTCCACACTTGTCTCCAATGGTCCATTAGTTAAACAGGCATGATCTTTTAAAACTTAACTCAGATAATGCCACCCATTTACTTAAAATCCTCTGGCTCTCCGTTAAATTGATTCACATTCTAATTTCTAAGCATTCCTAATTCCAGTCCCTACAGATGCAGCCCCTGTTCTTTCCTACCTCATCTCCTGTCAGTCCCTCTTTCTTGCTATAGTCCAGCCACACTGGCCACCTTTCAGTATCTTGAAAACACTGGGCAAATTTTACCCTAAGGTCTGCACTTGCTTGTTCTTGATTCCCAAACCCTCCCAAATATCTGCTGGACTTGCTACCTTCTCTCATCTAGACTGAAGCTCAAACTGCACCGCTCTGCCAGTCTGCCTAAAGCATCTCCTGTTCTTGTGGTTATTCTCTACCCTAGTACCCTGTTTTCTTTTCCTTCTATCACTTACCACTTTCTAAATGACCTATTCTTGTTTATTTGCTTATTATCTTTTTCACTAGACTATACACTCTATTGGTGAAGGGATCTTTTATGTTTGGTTCATTATTGTAACTCCAGTGCCTGGCACAGAGTATAAACTCAAAGCACATTATTTGAATGAATGAATGAATGAATGAATAAATGAATGACCTTGAATCTGGAGATTTGAGTAGGAGGACACTGCCCAGGATAGACATCACAAATTAAGGATGAAGATACAGTGGTAAAGTGAAGGGAAAGATATTTTTTCCCCATCCTATAAGCTTTATTCAGAATGTCTATTTTGGGGCCATACCTTGTTCTCCGTGATACCTTGTTCTCCATGGGTACCACATCACATACATAAAACTTCCTAAGATTTTGTGATTCCAGCTACCCTTGGCCTTTATTGAATTTATCCCAGGACCCCAAAGAATTATGGCTACTGAAAAATTATCCTGGCATCAGCCACAGAACCTAAGGTCTTGCCTTATCACCCTTTGCCACTTGATTCATCTTGATTCATCTCTTGGCCCTGATAGATTTCACCTGCATGCTTAGTCCTGCTTAGGTCTGGGGACCCTGCTGTCTGGACTAGAGTGCACTTTCCAAAGTACTATGTCCACTCTCCCTCGGGTGATATTCTAAATATTTAAAACTAGTATTGCAATGGCACTGACCACTTAGCTGTAAATAGCCATTATAGCTGAACTGATGTGTATTTGCCAAATGTCAGCTCTGATGTCCCTATCAATCCCCTCCCCAGAAAGTAAGGTTTGGTGTTTTTCCTCTTGCCAACAATGAAGTAGCTGTACCTATATGCCCATCAGCCTTCCCCTCCCCAGTATTTTCCTGTGGAATGCTTCACTTGCTCCATTGCAGCTGAAGATTCTCTTAGTACCTTGGGAATGAATAGCCTACCAAATATACTCATTCATTCAACAAGTATTTATTGAGCACCTTTTATGTGTTAGGCATTGTGTTGGAAGCTGAGGATTGAGCAGTGAACAAACAGATGCAAGTCATCTCCCCTATGGGACTTATACTCATGAATATCCCAGTGTTTCTGCCTAGTTCTTTATAAAGTACCATACTGAATTACCAAGTTATTGAAGTGTTGGGGATGGAGGTACAGAAGAAATGACATTTGAAGTGAAAGGAGAGAGATCTTCTGCTCAGTTCTTGCTCATCTCAACTTCTGCCCCAAGAGTTGGAACCTTTTTCCCTGTATTTCTTACCCTGCCTGGGTCTTGCCCCCACATGGATTACTCCTCTTGGAACCATCCCAAACCCTCTGTCTGACTGCGTGCATTGCTGCTGCCTGGAGGCACTTACTCGGTCTTGCTGGACTCTATAGCTACTGATGCTGCTTTAAGTCATATTAGGCTTTTCCAGGCCTTTTGGACAATGGTTAATTATTTTCACTTCCCAAGCCCTGCTTGCCTTTTTATTTCCTCTCAGCAGAACAGTCTCCATGTGACTCTTACTGGAATTCCTCCACATCTTGACAGACAGAGTCCCGGAAGCCTCCTGCCTTTGCTTCTCCCACATAAGACATCCTACATCACCAGTAGGAAGGTGTGTGTCTTGTCTCTTAAATGTAGACATGAGAAGGTGCTTCCAGTAGAATTCTCTCAGACCTTTCCTCACCAGCCCCTTGTGCTCATTCTTTCCTGCTAACTCATTTACTTTTGGTATTTTTTTCTCTTGAATCATGACCAGCTCTAGTATGCACCTTCATTTGACTCCAATAACCTCATCTCAACAGTCAGCAAAGTGTTTTGGTTAGGAAGTGTTTGCTTGCAAATAATGAAATATTCAACTTAAATTGGCTAAAGCTGAAAGGGGGAATCTGTTTGCTTTGTAACTAAATGGGTTGGGTAAAGCTTGAATTAGAATTCAAATGAAGTGCCCAGAACCTGGCTTCTCTCCGCATTCCTTGACATTGGCTCTATTGTTAATCAGGCTCTCCTCTTGCCTCTAAAGATGATTATGAACATCTCCTCCGGCAGTTTCCTCATTCAGATCCAGGAGGAAGAGAAACTTTTCCCTGCAGGCTCAACCGAAAGTTGAGTCTTACTGGCTCTGATTGGCCAGATATTGATCATGTGCTGTCTTGGCCAGTTGAGGCTGTTTATCACAAAGTACCATAGACCGAGTGACTTATAAGTGACAGAAACCTCTCTCAGTTCTGGATGCCAGCATGATCAGGTTTTGGAGAAAGTCTTCTTCCAGGTAGTATCCTCACATGGTGGAAAGAATGTAAATTAACTCTCTAACCTCTTTTTATAAGGCACCAATCCTGTTCATGAGGGTTCCACCCTCATGACCTAATTACTTCCCAAAGGCCCTATTTCCTAATACCATCACATGGGGATTAGATGTCAATTTATGAATTTTGGAGGGACACTAACATTCAAGCAATAACATGTGCCTTCCTTTAACCAATCGCTATGGCCAGGGCAGAGGAGATACACAGAATGGTTTAAGCAAGTCAGGACTCAATTTCTCTTGTTCATCTCAGCTAAACTCTTGCCTAGAAAATTCAGGATGACGTTAAGAAAGGCAAAGTGAGAACAGATCCTGGGGCAACAACATATGTCTTCTACTGCAACTCAACCATTGCCTCAAAATTCTGCCCTTGCCTCCAGAATTGACATGGCATTCACTATGATTTCTCTGATAGAAATTTTGAACATGACTTTAGTTTACATCTTGCAAGATCTTCTAATTATCATCCCCACCATCCCCAGTTTTTTCTTTTTGGGAGTATGGCCTCAGAGATGTTGTGCTATCTGACCCCATACCTTGTTGTTGCAATAGCTTAGGTATTTCAAATGCAAAAGATACTCCTTCTGCAACAATAATGTGATAATCGTTGTGAAAACTCTACAGGTGAGTAGTGATAGATACATTGAAAGTAAGCAAAACAGTCCCAAGTTTGGTAAGCCTTAAAAAACATTCTTACTGATTTCCTTGGCATGAAATCTGTGGCATTTATCACCATTTATATCCTTTAGCTTTTAGTTGTATTTCTATAGAAGATTTCTTGGAATATCTGGACTTACCCAGAAACTTTGGTAGTGATCTAATCCAAGACTCTGATTTTTCTTGTTAGAAAACAAGCCCAATTAGGTTCGTGACCTGCCTAAGGTCACACTGCAATACTCAGAACTTGGGGTCCTGGTTCTCAGTCCACTGCTGTCATTATCTTTGTGGATGTAGAGGTGGTGGGGAGAGTCCACCAAGTGGCAGTAGATGCCAGGACTGTGTTGTGAGTCCCAGGTGCTGCATATGTCCTGGCATTCTCACTGGGGTTCCTAAGGTTGCATTACAGATTTGTAGCCCGTCTGTCTTTTAAAAGGAAAAATATAATTTTATTATTAAAACTGATGAAGTTAGGGGTGGCTGGGTCATTCAGTCAGTTAAGCGTCTGACTTTAGCTCAGGTTATGATCTCATGGTTTGTGAGTTTGAGCCCTGCATCGGGTTCAGTGCTGACAGCTCAGAGCCTGGAGCTTGCTTCAGATTCTGTGTCTCCCTCTCTCTAGCTCCTCCTTGCTTGTGTCTGCCTCTCTCTCTCTCTCAAAAAAACTTAAAATAAAATAAAACTGATGAAGTTAAACACCCAGTTTTTCTAGCAGATTATCAAAGAAAAAACTATATGCCAGAAGTACAATTACATATTTCCTTTCTGTTCATTAATTGTAATTTATGGCTTAACTAATCCTAGCAATATTTCCAAATTTGACTAAAGTTTTTGTTTTCTGCATTATCCTTAGATATCCCTCCTGAGATTTATAAGATTCTTTGGGACTTTAAGCCTGTTAGGCATCAAAAATGCTTGCAGCTGTCTTCAACTGATGGCATTCCTTCATTCATTCAACAAATATTTGGTTGAGTCCTTCAAATTAGGAAGTCATTTGCATGGGTGTTTTCTTCTCAGTTTGTTGAAAAATCCCTGGGAATTTGGGTTTTCTTCCTTTGAATGCCTTCATCTTCTATTTCTTGTGACCATGGTTATCACAGTAATGATAATCTACATATGTTGATGTGTGTGTATGTAGATATATGTATGTGTATATACACACACATACTTCTAAGGACTTTACATATATTACCTCAGTTAATGTCTACAACCACGTTACTAGTAAGTAATTCATTTTGCAGATGGAAACAGCAGTGCATGGAGATTATATCACTTACCTAAGGTCACACATCTGGTAAGTAGTGGAGTTGGGATATGAACCTAGGCAGTCTGGCTCCAGAGTCCATGGTCTAAACCTCTAGAGATGGGAAATGCTCCGTACAGAGACTATATAAACTGTATAGAAAATGAACTGTCTTTTGAATATTTTTTTCTCAAGAAGAGGGCAAATTTCTACTTTCTTTTAAAGAAGAACAAAACCAACATTGCTATTTCCAGCTAACTCTGGGGAGATTGCTAAAAAAAAAATTAATAAACAGTTTCCAACTTCTGGTTATAGAGGTCCATGAGCTTTCTTTCTTTTTTCTTTTCTCTTTCTCCCCTACCCCCTGTTCCTTCTGCTTGTGCTTGTTTCTCTTACAAGGACTATTTTAACACAGTTTTGGAATGCATCTCTGTCCAGATACTGAGTCCAGCTTATTCTCTTGCAGAGTTGCTTTTATCTGCCTATCTAAGAAATGTTCCTTTTTCTAGTTCCTTCCAGTGTTTAACTCTTCAGGGCAGGCAATATGGGATCATAGAGGCAACACTGGGCTGAGGGGACAGAAGCACTACCTTTGTGACCTGAGCACACCTTCTCTAACTTGCTCTTTGATTTCCTCATTTGATTAAAAAATGTTTAATTATATGACCCACAGAGACCCATTCAACTGTGTACCTTAAGTCTTGGTTACCTTTTTTTAGGGACGCCCCCCAAATATACCAAATCTTTAGAAAAATCTCTTTGGTGGAGGATAATAGAAATCCTGATTATAGTGGATTAAGTGAAATGTTCTTTACACAAGAGAAGCCCACAGGTGGCAGGGGTCCCTAAAAAAAGGTAACCCTGTGGACCCTAGTCCACAGCTAGCGCAGATGCTCAGGGGTGTGGTTGGACACCATGGCTTCTTCTGTTCTCTTGTTTTGTCATTCATAGCATGTGACTTTCATCCTCATGATTGTGACATGGTTGCTTACACCCTTGGCAGAAAGAAGAGGGAGGAAGAAAGAAGAACAGAAAATACCAGTATCAGGAAATTAGAAGCATTTCTCAGAAATTCCCCATGGACTTCTGCTTATGTCTCATTGGCCAAAACCAGGTCACATGACTACTCCCTCTGAAGAAGTCTGGGAAGGTTAATGTTTTTAGCTGCGTGTATTGTAGACCTGAACAAAATTGGGGTTTTGTGGTAAGGAGGCAGCAGAGAATAGAGGCACAGCTAACAATTCTGGACTGTCATGGTCTTCTTCCTTGTTTCTTCTAACCTTAAAAACATAAATGGACAAACAGGTCTTCCTTCCATTCCTTGTTTTCTTCTTTCTTGCTGGGTACTAGAGTTCCTCCTTGAGTAACTTCTGTTATCATTAAATGTGACATCATTACTTATATAGGGTGGGTGGGAGGAACGTGAAGAGCAAACACGGGCTGGACCGGAAGTTTCAGCACAGCAGGGTCTGGATTGCATTTTCATTTCCATGTGTGACTTGGGAGATGTAACTTCATCTATGGATCACAGTTTATCCTACTTTATTATATAAAAGTAAATGAGATGACGGACGAAAACCATTTGCATTCCTTAGGAAAGAGCTATTTTAAAAAGTCAATATGAGAGAAAATGTATGTTCATTAATAGGAATCCTACTGGGAACCACTAATTTGGAATTTGTCATAAGTCAGGCAGCAGTTGGATTTCAGAGGGACTCTTTCATCTTGAGAGAATAAACTATTTACAGGCACTGTAGAAGCACTTCTAATTTGTGAAAAGTGAAAGGAATGATAAATAGAATTTTTCTTAGCTATTCAGAATTTTTTCTTGGCAATACCTTGTTACCTTAAGTCTGGTTATATATATTTTTTCTAGTGGAAAAGACTGAATTTCTTAAAAATGTTTTATAATTCAGACTTTTTAATGAATGCAGGCAGACCCCTTTATTTATATGTTTCCCTGTGTTCTGGCTGTAGTATTGTTCCAGGAGGGAAACCCATCCTGATGCCATCTCAGGATCTACTTCTGTGTCAGCTGGAAGATTGATGACCTTCTTGAGGGTGGTGACCTTTGTTTCCTTCCCACTTAGGAAACATCTTGGCATGGTATAGGAGGTCAGTCCTCAGCAGACTAAAGAGTTGCTAAATTACTCACCTTAATTGCCTATATTATGAGATGGCTGCATAATCTGCCCATGGTTAAGCATGGCATGTAACAAAGTGCTCAGTAGATGGTAACTATAATTGTTATAAGGCAGATAGTAGGGTGATTAAGGAGACAGGACCTGCAGCCTGACACTCTGAGATAGAATGTCAATGCTACCATTTATCAGCTGGGCAACTCACTTCTCCCTGACCTTTGGTTTCTCATCTGTATGAAGCTGATCATAATACCTAGTCCATGGGGTTGAGGTGAAGATTAAATGAGATACTGTAGTTAAGGTATCTTTCTGACACAGGGCCTGACACATACTAAATACTCAATAAAGGGTAGCTACCATTATTTTTGTTTTTGTTGCCAATGTGGATGTCTCACCCAGATCTCAATAGATTTAAATTTATCTGCACAGTCCAGATCTGACCAATGCAGGATATGCTCCTGCGTGTTCCCAGACTAGTGTTGGGAATGTTTGTAGTCAAGAAGCTTCCTGCTGAGTTCACCTTCACTGTAGAGGATGTTGGCTAACGCCGACCTAAGGCCATTTGGGAAAGCTTTATTTGCCCTCCAAGGAAGGCAGCAAGAAAGGAGCTTTAGCTGTTAACTTTCTAACACCAGGTGGCTCAGTTGTCTTGAGAAACCATGACATACATTTTGCAAAAGGCTCTAACAGCCTTTTGCTTGTTCTTGGCCTAAGTCTTCCTTTCTAGATTTTGTTTGTGCCCCATCTCCTGATCACAAAGGGCACTCACTTTCTTATAGGGAGAAGTTGAGTCTACTTCTGATTCCCAACACAGTTTAAAGCAAAGAGGCTGTGTTTTTGCACTTGCTGCTGAGGGTGAAAGCACTCTAAGACCACCCTGGGAAAGAGTTATAGATCTGCTATTGATTGTCCACATTTTCCCTTCCATATTAGGCAGTCAGCTAGGTGAGCACCACTCCCAATATGATTGGTGTTTAACATTGCTATCGTACTTTGTGTTTTTAAAAAGCTTAAAAAATCAATTCCTCATTAACCTGATTGAAAGAGAAGTTATGCCTCCTCTGCTATGTTCTGAGCAGGACATAGATCACTGCAGGTACTCGATAAATATTAAGCATTTAATCCTCAGCATTCTTCCTACTGAAATAGGTCACTAGAACTCACTTTCTTAGGGATAAGGATCTTCATTTTTAGACTAGTGTTGCTTTCTGTAACATTCAAACTTTCCAAAATATGAGGACTCTCATATAGGTGATGTAAAAGCAACCTAGTGGTCCTTTGGTTCAGAAGGTAGTGGGATTCATTTTGTTTGAGGGCTCTTGTGGTGATCTCTGAAAGGGGGGGACTGGGTAGGTGAGTTACTTGGAATTACATGGCATGCAATGCCTATAGTAGAGTAGTATCTCTCCTGGAAGAAAGAAGCTTATATTATAGTAGACAGGATCATAAGTAGAGGCCATCAGTCATAATGCTGCCATTCTTTTAAGTCTATTCACATACACACAAATGGTACTGACGAGTCCTATCTAGTCTTCCAGATGGGATAATATTTTGAACTTTGGAATATTGTCCCACATAAGGAACTATGATGTTCATTTTATTCCTTTGAAGTTTCCATAATGGGATCACTCAGTTTGGAACATCTACTCATTCAACCTCTCAGAAAATGTGACTGCAGAATAAGATGTGCTGGTGCAGGAGTCTGAGAGGGCACTACTCAATCATACCTTCTGGCCCCCAATCTTCATTTCTCAGAAGTGGGTTAAGAGGGTGACTGAGCTGGTGATAAGACCCAATCTGGAAGGGAAAGATACATCTGGATAAGACACTTGCTTAAGGCTTAACTTCTCCAGGGAAAAGCAAAAAGCCGTGCTGCTGAGGCATTTTCTGGCTCCCTCTGTGGTGCAGCCCAAGCAGCAAAAAAAATATAGAATAAGTGCTGTTTGGTTACAGAAAGAACACTTATAAATGCCTGGTCTTTAGGTCAGCCCATGGAGAAGGGAACAGCACACAGCTTTGAAGCAACTGGCTTAGAATTTAATGCCAGACAGGGACACTCTCTCATGTTGTGGTTAATGCAGTTTAGGTAAAACTTGAATTCAGTGACTGCTATATTACAGAAAAACATTACACTCTCTTTTAAGCCATTTTTTCCCCTTCGTTTTCCAACTGGGTCTATCCACCTGTATGCAAGGACTCAGAGAAGAGGCTCCATAAATGCTTTACCATAGGAACCCAAGGCTCTTCTAGATTTTGGTAATGACAACATTTTATACTATAGTAGTGCTTTCCATGAAAGATTTTTGGAGGATTATCTGAATGATAACTAAACCATGCAATATCCCATACAACCTTAAAAATTTCTGTTCTTTAGCAGGTGAAAGAAGAAAAAGACGGTTAAGAGTGATTAGGCTACCCAGTGATGTTGGATGTACAGAGATGACTCAGGACACTGACACCTAGAAGACTCTCTCCAAATATAGCACAACCCCTTTTGATATCCACTTGCCTTAGGCTGAATGTTTGTTCCCTCATGCAAATTCATATGTTGAAATCCTAACCCCTAGTAATGGTATTTGAAGTTAGGGCCTTTGGGAAGTGATTAGTTCATGAGAGTAGAGACCACATGAATGGGATTAGTATGCTTACAAAAAGACACGAGAGCTGTCTCTTGTGTCTCTCTCTCTTTTGGCCATGTGAGGATACAAAGAAAAGATAATCGTGCAAACCAGGAACCAAGGACTCACCAAAAACTGGATCTGCTGGCACCTTGATCTCGGACTTCCTAGTCTCCAGAACTAAGAAATAAACATTTGAGGAGTGTCTGGGTGGCTCAGTGGTTAAGCATCCGACTTTGGCTCAGGTCATGATCTCATAGTCTGTGAGTTAGAGACCTGTGTTGGGCTCTGTGCTGACAGCTCACAGGCTGGAGCCTGCTTTGGATTCTGTGTGTCTCTCTCTGCCCCTACCCTGCATGTACTCTATCTCTCTCTCAAAAATAAATAAACATTAAAAAATTAAAAAAGAAGAAATAAACATTTGAGAAATAAATATAAGAAATAAATGTTGTGTCAGACAGCCAGGTAATGGTATTCTCTTATAGCAGCCTGAATGGACTAAGACCCCGCTCCCCTCTCTTTTTGACTATTTTTCTATGTTGTATGAGATTTTCATAAATTTATAGGTAAGATGAGAGAATAGTTTTGCCAAGGAACTCCTACCTAGGGTCCTTCTCCCACCCAAGTTGGACAGGCATTCATTCTGGGTCATCGTATGGGCTTTAAATGGCCATAAACCTTGCATTCTGTCCAGGACCAAGGTATTCTATAGTCATTATGCAGGCAGGCCTAGGCTAGGCTCATACCACTCCTTCTACCTTAAATGTCCTTATTTCTCTTTTCTTTCATGCAAATATTTTATATTCATAAAATTTTAGTCTCATGTTTCTTTTGTGAAACCAGGCCCATGGCATATTGCACATTTGTCTACCCAGGCCCATATTACACATTTGTCAGTCTTCATATCCTGTAGAAAGACATGTGTTGTTGTTTTATATTACTTAATTATAAGACAGGGTGAGTAACATAAACTTCATAGCTATATAGGAAGAGTTGGACAAATGCATGTGAAAGTGATGGTTATAAACTGTTGTATTTCACTTTGTATATATTTTAATAGTTTAACATCTTTTGAAACACTCCATTTTTAACAAGTAAATGATTTCTCCAATGATTATCAGAAATTACCAAAGGCAGATAATTTTTACACTTTTACACTTGGTCTCCTCCAGAGTCTAGTCCTGTGTCTCAAAAGAACATATGCTCAGAAATGGTTGGCTGGTTGATTGTTTTCCATATTTAAAGGTCTGCCATCTGCTGAACTATTGCCAAGTATATCCCATGAAGCTTCCCTTCTTTTTAGATAGACAGGGAGCCTGGTGAAGTGTGGTGAGTTCTTTCTACAAGACTAAGTGTTGATTGACTGATTAGCTTTTTGGCAAGGAAAGTATTTCTCTCTTACATCATTAGAGATGCACACTTGTACCTTTCAGGAGTCTGTTTTTGAGAGGTACAGGGCAGTTTAAAGATGTTTCACAGTAGGAAGGCTTTTATTACTATGGAAGACATTTAGTAGCTTCAAGACTCCATCCAAGTATCTTGATATCTGGACCAATTGGGAAGAGGGAGCACTCTGGACACTCAGCCCAGAGTAGGAGATCTCTTTATCACCAGGAGTTAGTTATATGGGCTGGGGATGGGGGGTGGGAGGGGCAGATTCTATAGGAGAATTTCCACACTTTCTGCATTTGTGTCTCTTATTTTTAAAAGTCAGATTATTGGGGTATAGTTAATATATAGCAAAACTGCATATCATCTTTTAGGGCTCACCTTATCATCTATAGTGTAAGAGAGATGGTGAGGCCAGGTATTCCTTACAGCTCTCCTTCCTGGCCAACTCCCTGCCCATCTAGTTTTCTGTGCAGTCTCAGGCTTTTGTGAAGTTTTTAAAGATGAAACATAATTGAAGATATGGCAATCATTATTGTTCTCCCTAATCTAGCCACCCCCCCACTCGACTATCCAGCTAATCTGAACTGCTGTTAGGCCACATCATATGGGTCATATGGGAGAAAGGCACCCCTAAATTCCAGTTTGCTGAAAACATTTCAGTCATTCTATGACTCATGATCCTGTTCTTTTCTCTGTTCACCTGCCCTTTTTAAAAAATTTTACCATCATGCACAACATTGTTGTTGATGTTGTTGACTATTCATGGTGATTCCACACCAAGAATCAAGGGAGAATCCCATAAGGAAGATCGGAGGAGATGATTTTATGAAATGGGCAAAAGAGAGGGAAAATTTGTCTCCTGTAAGAAAAAGTGATTTGCTGGAAATATGAAGAATCCTAGGAATCTAAGTGGTCCGTTTTCTTTATTGCAAGAACCTTACCACTTACGCTTTTTCCAGTGTGGTAAAAATCAGATCCTACCTGACTACACTTCCTCTGTCATCCCATTTACTAGTAAGTATCAACTGCGACATCATAAAGAAATTTGGGCCTGGGGCCAACTGGTTCCTGAAAAAGGGACAGAAGTTCCTATTTGCTTATAGTACCTGAAACATCTGGGATTACCCTGTCATTACAGCTACTGTTATTGTTGCCTCTTGCCAATACCCTTGGATATCTCGTGATAGAAAACATAAGAAATTACATTTCAGATGGGGTCATGCCTTTTCTTCTCCTTTTTAAAGGCTTCTTGAGTTGACACAGGAGTTTTCAAAGGAAATTCACTGGGGCCTTGCTCGGGACCATGACCCTATGTAGCAGAATGGCATTTGGCACAATGCAGGCCTGTTTTGGGCTCTGTCCACAGGGGTTAGTGACTGCACGTTCTGGAAGTCTTCATTACAATGCTTAGTCGCCACTGGCATGGATGGAATGACATTATACGGTGTGGCCCTAAGTTAATGGAGAGTGATTTTTTTGAAAAAACAAACATAATAGAAGTTGTACATCTAAACGAGGGTTGTGCCCTTCAAAAGTTGTAGCATGGAAGGCAGTGCATTTAATCCACTGACGCTTTCCTGAACCAAGCATTGTTGTAACTTCTGATTTGAAGTTGCCTTCAGGGTCTGTGGCACATTAAAAATATAAAATATAAAATATTCATTGTGCTTTTTTTCCCCTGAATGCAAAAGTTATATAGGCTTGCTGCAGCAAGTTTGGAAAGTACAAGAACACACACAAAAATAAATTATCCATAATCTTAGCACGCAGAGAAGATCCCTGTCAAAACTAAAGTGTATCTTCCTGGTATTTTTTTTAAAGTTTTTTTTTTAAACGTTTGTTTATTTTTGAGAGAGAGAGAGAGAGAGAGAGAGAGAGAGAGAGGGAGGGAGTGAGGGAGGGTCAGAGAGAGAGGGAGACACAGAATCTGAAGCAGGCTCCAGGCTCTGAGCTGTCAGCACAGAGCCCGACGCAGGGCTTGAACTCATGAACCATGAGATCATGACTTGAGCCGAAGTCGGATGCTCAACCGACTGAGCCACCCAGGAGACCCCTTCCTGGTAATTTTTTATGCATCTGCAAACATTGATGTAAACACACACACGGACATATGCATGTTTATTCACTGAACTGAGGTGATAATCTTTACACTGTCATTTAGGCTGCTTAAAAAATATGTTGTAGCACATTGCTTTGAACATCCTCCATGGTCCAGATATTTTTCTTGAAGAGGATAGATTTTATTTTTGGAAACAGCCAGAAGTCATTTAGAGCCAAGTCTAGGTATCTCCATTATTAAACTGGCTAATATATTTGAGGAAAACCAACAGACCCATGTGACCATAGAGTAATAAATTTGGTTTTCTTGGGTGGATCAATCTGACTTAATGTTATATCCAAAAGCAGAGTTCCTTGAATGTTTTAATTCATGGCAAATCATTGGCTTAAGAGTGTGGGTTTCAAAGGTGAATAATTTGAAGGAGGGCATGCTCTTTTAGATACAGGTTCTATAAGGAACATGTAGCACTCCCTGTGAAACAAGGCAGAGGATTTTCTCCATAATCTTGGAGCTTCTGTGTTTTAAGTGACATTGTAGCCAGGTAGTAATCTCACTTGTTTGGAAGCCATCTTTTGCAGAATCCTAAACTTCTCTTAGCCTGGCCAGGGTGTTAGTCTGATAGTTAAGACTGCTTCTTCATGGATGTTAGGTGGGGTCAGCTCTCCCCTACTTCATGTAAATGTTTGGTTTTCCCTTGGCTTGGAGCAGTCAAAAAGATAGGTGGAGGGGAATTACAGTTTTCAAAACAGTATCGGTTAAATATATTACTATTTATCCATTCTGAAATAATGAATGGTTTCTAATAGGTTAGTTAATATGCATTAATTAATTCAATGGAATTATAAAAAAAGAAAGAATCCATCAATAATTAGGACCTTGGAGTTCATTTTTCTGTCACCATTCACCACTAGGATCTGTTCTGCTGCTGATGGTCTCCTCCTGGTCTCCTGAACAATTATCGAGACTTTAGCAGGCCAGATAGGACTTTCTTAATGCAAACACATGGGTAGCTTCTCCTATATCATGAATGGTGAGTTAGTAGCAGAAATTAATATCTTGGTCCCCAACCTCGTTGATCCCTATTTTGTTTCCAGCAGATGTAGATGATAACTGGGGGTAAGTGGGTGTCAGGAGTTGGCCTGGCTCTAGAATCCTTCTAGACCCCGAAGATAATATACCCTTTCCTAAATTAGCTGTCAGATTTTCTATGGACTCTTTCAACCAATTCTCCAGTTCTAAGACTCCTTTGGTTTCATGGGGCTCATACTTTGTGGGCTCTAGATTCAAGTAACAGTTATTAAGCTCCTGTTAAAAGGAAGATAGGGTGAAAGGCCATTTTACAAGTTTTTCTCATTTTATTCCCACATCTATCCATTTCTGCATGATGATGGAATTGAGGTTCAGAAGGAGCTAGTAACTGGGCCAAGGCCATACCATTGATAAATGAAAATGTGGGATTTAAATCTAAGTATTGGGATTTCAAGACCAGTATGTATTCCACATTGCTTTGCTTTACATCCTATATTTCTACTTTCTCATTCACTAACTCATTCGTTACATTTCTGTATTTGTTATGATCTGTCTCTTCCCATTAAAATATAAGCTCCCCAAAGGAAGGAACTTTGTCTTACTGTGTGTCCTATACTGTATGTATAGGTATATGTCCAGCACCTATAACCATCCTTTGCACATAGTAGGTACTCAACAATGGCTTTGTATTGTGTAGAGGAGAGAGATGACTTAAAATCCTTTAGCAAATCTCTAACTGTGTGACCCTGAACAAGTGACTCAACCTCTCTGTGCTTGTTTTCTCACCTGAAAAATGGGGTTGACTTCATTGGTTGCTGTGAGGATTAAAGTACTTAGAATAGAACTTGGTTCATGTAAAGTGCTTAATAAATATTAACTATTATTTTTATCTGTTGAATGAATAAAATGTTTGAGTGCCTATTAGGTGCAAGACTTGGGTTGGAACAGTAAACAATATGTTCACTGTCCCAGTTTTCATGGAACTTACAGCCTGGTGAAGGACCGGGCAGAACAGCGGGGCAAATGCTGTGAGAAGGAAAGTGTAGAATGCAGGGGGTGCAGATGGGAGAGGGTCAGGGATGGCTTCCTGGAGCAAGTGATGTTTACATCAAAACCCCAGTGATGAGTAAGGTTTCAGGTGGAGGAAGGCCAAGGAGGAAAGAGGGCCCAGATGGAAGGAAAAAGGCATGTGTGAAGGCCCTAGAGGTGAGAGCAATATGATGTGTTTGTCAATTAGAATACTTTTAATTGCAGGTAATATAAGGGTCAAAAGTGGTTCTAATAATAAGGAAAATATTATGTCATTTCCAAGAACAAGGAGTCTAGGTGTAGGCATTCTAGGGTTGGTTAATTCTGTGGCCCAAACATGTCTCCAAATTCTTTCCTTCCTCCCATTCTGCCATCCTTTGTGTCTTTGCTGATCCTGTTAGGTTGGTCTCCCTTTATGGTCCCAAGATGGTATCACATGCAAACAACCACTGGCTTATTTTGGAGAGAGAAAAATTTCCCAGAAGCGGGTTTTCCCATCAGGTCTCATTGGTTGGAATGGCATCAATTCCCTTTTAAAAACCAGTTACTAGTAAGGGTTGAGATGCTGATCTGGGAGAACATCTTGATCCCCAGCGAGGGCATAAGAACACTGCAGTAACACTCATTTGGTTATACCTGAGAGAAACAAAATAGTCTCTGGGTCTGCCTTTTGAACATGGCAGATAATAGAGCTGTTGTTTGAGAGAATATGACCTTGAATTTTAGTGGACTTGTATACTTTCCCTCTGAAACCCAGTTTCTCTTACCAATTTGGTGACATGGGTAGTTGAGGGTAATTGTGTATGTGTGTAAGTGTGAAGGTAGGTTGGGTGGGAGGAGGAGAAAAGTAATGGAATCATGGGATCTTAAGTTTTCATGTAGGATAACTTCTGCCTTGGTGTAGAAATTTCCTTTCCTCAGATGCTGCTTGAACACTTCCATGGATGGGGAGTTCCACATTTCACAGAATAGCCTTTCTACTGGCAATCTCTTTGTCCTGTCTGAGCTTCTGGTAAGCAAAACTCCTTGATGTCCTCTGACCTTCCCTCATCCTTCCTCTAGATACCTGTAGTCCCACCTGTATCTCTAGTCCACTGGTTCCTTACAGCACCAGATTCACTGCCCAAACACCAAAGCCCAGGCTTGCTCTAGTCAGTCACAGATGCCTGCTAAGTCCATTGTGGAAGCCAATGGAAGCCAATACTACTGCTTTATAATCTGCTTATTTTATCTTAACTTGGCTCAATCTGCCTGGACTGCAGATCTTCCTTGGTTTCAGGCTCTGAGTCCAGGATCTAGCCTTGGTTTTGCCCCCTGACTTAGATAAACTCTCTATGCCCCATCTGTCTACAGAAGGAAGACTTGTTTCTTACCCTTACCCTCCATGGAGATTAGAGACTATAAAAGCTTAGTGCTCTCTGATGGAAGGTTATGAATTTCAGCAAGTTTATTTTCATTACTTGTTACTCTCTTCTTGGAGCATATCTCTTCTTCTAAGCCCTTTTAAGTAGAAGGTCAATGGGTTTTCTTTTTTACTGGCCTACTTATGTATTGCCTGAATCTTCTGGGCCTGCATAGAAAAGCTGAGAGTGTCCCAGTTGGTCAGCGCCTCTCCAAGCCCTGGCTGCCCTGCATAGTATGGGTCCCTCCTTCCTTCTCACGAGTCCCCAGCTCTGCTGAGCTGAGAGGAATGGCTTACCTTGGCTGGTGGTGGGCTCCCTCACTTTCCTATGGCTTAGTGGCCAGAGAGAACTGAGGCCCTTCCCACTGGACCACACCCTGCAGAAGGCAGAGGCACCTTAGGTTGGGATGGTGCATTTTAGTTTTCATGACGTTTAATTCAACCCAACTTACCTTGTTTCATTGCCACTATAACTCTGTGAAGCAGGAATAATAGAAAGTATGTTTAGCTTTCTTTTCTAAGAAAACATAATTGAGGTTCTGAGAGGTTAAATGATGTGCTCAGGTTAATGCCTCTAGTTAGTGGCTGAATCTGGGCCCAAACCCAGGACTCCCATCCAAGCCTCCTGTCACTGCTAACAGGGGTGGAATCTCAATAGAATGGCCTCTCTGCTTCTTCACATTATATCTAACACTGCCTGGCCTTTTTATGTCCTCTTCTCCTAAGGGTCACCTGAGTTGTGTCCTGCACCTTTAACAAACACTGGGCTGTAGGCAGGGCAGTGGACCACCAGGTATTTGTGTGGGGGAAAAGGTATGGGTTGTGGGGTGTGTGGGTGGGAGGAGGCTGAAGAACACATGTTCCATATTAATCTTTATTTCAATGAAGTTGTTTGAGTTCATGCTTTATTGCGGTGCTTTAAAATAATGTGTTTCTAACGGTGCCCCTGGGGGTAGCACTTGCACTTTTGAGATCCTATTGCTGGAGTGGCTCACGAGACCAACCACAATAATAGAAAATGAGGCACCCCCTGGTGTACCATCTGAATTTATAATAGCAATTTCTATGATGCCCCGAGGCCAGCTCTGTTTGTATTTGAGAACACGTGAGAGCTTGGCACTGAGGGGGCTCCTCCCTTCCTGCCCTGTTTTGATATGAGCCTGTCTTTAACTTAGAGAAAGGTCCTTTATCAGCCTCCTGAATCTGGCTCTCATGGTTAGTCTCAAAGGAAAGGACTTGTCCTCTCCTACTTTGATTTTAGTGTGAGCAGAGAGGCTGATGGAGGAGGCACGGTGTTCTATTAGCCACTTCCCTCCTCCCTCTCACCGTGTGTGCAAAGCAGAAAGGCCCTCTGGGGTCTCCTGTGCCTTCTCCGTCAAGGCGGTGAAATATGAAATGACAACATAATGAAATGCACTTGGTCTCATTAAGATTCCAAATAGCTGTCTGGTTCCCCCTCACCCCCCTGCCTAATTCAGCCAGAGACCTACACCATGGTGCAGACGGCAGAAGTGGGTCAGTGCTGCGGGGTTTGGGGGAGTGTGGCAAGAGAAGTGGGGAAATGGTTCCAGTATAGTTCCAGCTGGGGCAGCTAGCCTAGGGATGTATCAGGGGACTGAGGAAGAGCTGAATTGTCCATTAGAATTTCTGGAAACAAGAACATAGGGTTTGGCTGGTGCTGCTAGAAATTCATCCACAAAGAAAGCTTTCCTGGACCTAGGAGAAGGATTGGGATGAAGCAGGTACACAAAGATGAGAAATCCCCACTTTCTCCTAAACTACTTCGTGATTGCCCTGGAAATACTTGATGTGAAAAATGAACAGCACCCACTTCACTTTACCCAATAAAAATAAAGCCAACTTTATAGAATGGGTAAGAAGCATGTGCACCTTGTTTATCTGTATTTTCTTTGGGGTTATATATGTCATTTTGCCTCCTGACTGAAGCCCATGGGGGACTAGTGATATTCATTCATTCATCAGATATTATTGATTCCCTACTATGTGCCAGACACTGTAGAGGCAGTGGAGACTCAAAGCAGAAGATGACATTGCCTCTGCCCTCAAAACCATGTGATCACCACCACATCTCCTTGTTCTTTTTCCCAGGGCAGAGAGTGCCTTAGGTCAATTTATTTGTGAGGTGTCTGGGTGGCTCATTTGGTTGAGTGTCCAATTTCGGCTCAGGTCATGATCTCACGGTTGGTGAGTTTGAGCCCCGTATTGGGCTCCCTGCTGTCAGCACAGATCCTGCTTCTGATCCTCTGTCTCCCTCTATCTCTGCCCTTCCCCTGCTTGTGCTCTCTCTCTCAAAAATAAACATAAAAAAAATTCCTGGTGATGGAAGCCTAAAATCTTCCCAGATGATTCTAATGTGCAGCCAGTGGTGGTTTTGGGGGGCAAGACCCATGTATGGTATACACATCTTCAAAGTCTGAATGCTGCCAAAGCCCCAGGAGCCAGTGTTGGGGACAGCTGAACTGCTCTGATGCCCCATTAGGGGTCCCTAACTGTAAAGTGATATCATCACCACAAGAGGTCACTCAGTGTGGAGTTGCTACTCTTAGCATAAGGCGAATGAAGGGAAAGCTGAAGCTTCCAGCTTCTGAACCTTCAAGGTTTTAAATACAGAAAAAGGCCCAATCCTTTGTACGTATGACAAAACTCAGGTTCAGGTGCCTTCATGATTTCCAAGGATGGCTATTTGACACTTAGCCCAGGGCCCTTAGGCAGCCCATTTGAGAGTTACTTTTGTAGATGGAGAATATGAGACATGGGGGCTGCGAGGATGGGCTTTTAAGCAAGTGCCTCAAGGCAGGGACATTATCTGGCCAGGAGAAACTCTAAAAAAAAAATTTTTTTTTTAATGTTTATTTATTTTTGGGAGAGAGAGAGAGAGACAGAGTGCAAGTGAGGGAGGGGCAGAGAGAGAGAGGGAGACAGAGAATCTGAAGAAGGCTCCAGGCTCTAAGCTGTCAGCACAGAGCCCAACGTGGGGCTCCAACTCACGAACCTCAAAATCAAGATCTGAGCTGAAGTCAGATGCTTAACTGACTGAGCCACTCAGGCACCCCTGGCCAGGAGAAACTTAAGTCTTTATAGTTGGGCTCAGGATGTGAGTTATACATTTAAAAAAAAACAAAACACAACTTTTCCCAGAAAAATAGTTTTGCTTTTGTGGGTTGAGATGGAGGAAAACCTGTTTCCCATGGTGTAGTAGCTGGAAGCCATTGAAAGAGGAAATCTCTGTAATGGCTGGTGGAAGGCCTCTCTATGTGGCAACCCCAGGCTCCCCAGCTGGCATGGCTAGCTCTGTGATGTTAGTTCTCTGACATCTAGACCTCATGACCCTCACAACCTATTTACCTCTGTGTGTCTACCGACTCCATCTTCTATTGTTCCTGTTGGAGGACCCAGCCTGCTTTGAGATGCCTGCTTTTGGAACCCTTCTCCTAGGACCAAGGATTCAGGGCCTTCTACCCTTGCTTTCCTCTGCCCCAGTGGCCCTCTGCTGCCCCCACCTGCCACAAGTCTACACTAACCATGGAAGTCCTTGAGGCCTGCCCCACAGGGCACAGGAACAAACTGTTTCTCCTATGTGCCCAGCATTGTCCTAGGCACTGTCACTTATGCCTTTTGGTTTAGTCATTGCAGTCCTGAGTTAAGTGTGATCTCCATTTTATAGACGAGGAAAATGAAGTTCAAGATTGGTAAATCACAGAGCTTGAAGAGGTAGAAATAAGTTCAAACTCAGTATAATGCTTCTTCTTTTACATGTTGGCTTTAACTCCTTTGATTCTGGCAGAAATAGCAGGTACTAGTTACAAAAAATGAGAAGTGACCCCAGAGCAGTGGAAATTAGACACTAAGTTCTCAAAGTGATTACAATGAGACTCAAGGGTCATTCAGGATACAAGGCTGTAGCCTCCACTAGAGCATGGTGGTGCTTTTCCTATTTCCTCCTTCTAAGGTGTCCTACATTGTTCTTTTTCTTGTCAGGGGAGGTGGGTGGCAGGAAAAGTAAGATTCTTGGGTTATCCCAGAAGACAAAGCCCAGTTACAGCTTAAGACTCAGGAAGCAAATCAATGAAAATCAAAGGACACAGATTCTAGTGGACTGAGCAAGGTGGAAAGGTCATAACCTATCCACAAGATTCAGCCAAGAAATCTGAAAGGTACTGAGCAAAATGGGGTGGTGCATGAAGAAGCCAGGGATGGGAGATGCATGGAATGGGAGAGCTAGGATCCTGGAAAATGAACTCCAGCTGCAGTCTTTCCCAGAGGATGCCAATGGCCCCACCTGCGATTCAGCAGCCTTCACTCCCTTTTCCCATTGGTCAGACTCCATCCTAAGAGTAGTGGATGTGGAGGATGTGCTGGGGACTGACAATTGCTCTTAGATGGAAAAGTTATGAAGAAGACAATGGAGGCATTTCACTGACATTGAGTTTATCAGCATTCTTCCTGTGAAGAGTGCTCTGTTTCTAATGGGAGTGTATAATGGAACACAGAGTGATGTAGAGTCCAAACAACTTTATACACACATGCTGTAGTGTCTGGTCATGTTCACATTCACACTCACACATACAGTTACTCTGGGATGACGCATTGGTACCAGGTACAGAAGTGCTTTGAAGATCCAGGGCCTGAGGTACAGTGAGGTGGTAAAGAGCTGCCAGATAAGAGTATGAATTTGGGGGGGAAAGCTAGGACTTGTAGAATTAGAGAGATATGATATAAATCTTAAAGGGCTAGAAGTCAAGTTCAGATAAGTGTGCTAGGGCAGGAAATTGACAGGCTATGAGTAGTGTCCAGAATCTGACCACTAGTTGAAGAGATGTTGCTAGTGACATACATAAGAGTCAGTGAGTTGTGGTTCTGATCTTAAGTCAAAGGATCTCTTCTATTTATTGCTGGGGACTGTGGATCTAGCCCTAGCCAGGAACACAAGAGACTTCTCTCTCCCAATTGTTAAGCTGGTAGGAGAAAATCAGCACCTGAAAAGACTTGGCCATTTCCAAGTTATTTACAGTACAAGATTTCAGGCAAAAGGTGATAGAGGAAAATATTCTGGCTTGCACTTTATATTATTAAATTTTGTTCATTCATTTACTCACAAATGTATTTTGAAATGTGTCTACGATGACCTAGGAATGGTGCAATGTTCTCACAAGCATACAAAGATTAAGAAGAGTGTTGCTTTCAAGTAAGTTTATAATCTAGAGGGAGAAAGAAAAATGCAAACAAATAACTCTAATATGAATTAAAAATAGCTTGTTGTGAGGACAAAGAGAAAGAAGTGAATTATTATGGAGGAGATTTAGGGGCAGTGCCATGGAGGAGCTGGCCTTTAACCTGGGCTTTGAAGCGTGAATATAATTTTAATTGGGTGGGGAGATGGAGTGGAGGAAGTAGTCAGGAGGGAATTTTGAGATAAGGGAACAAGCATGAGTAAAAGCCTAGAGGTGTAAAAAAGTGTGTAGCAAGTCTGAGGAAAGGCAATTAATCCAGTGTGCCTGGCATTTAGGGGGCTGCTGAGATGAGACTGGAAATACTTAGTATCTCCAATGAGGAGAATCTAGGTAATTATATAATTGTCCCTTTTAAATTGGGTATTAGGTAAGGGACCTTGGTTGGGGAGGACCAGGTCTAGAAATAATACATTTTCTTAATCACACACAGCTGCTTCAACATTTTTCCTTCCCTCTTCATTTCCTCTTGCAACCATACAAGAGGTTGTGAGAGTGTGGACACCTCTTTTGTGCTTGTAAGCTTACACCTTGTTTTCCTTACCTACATACTCTCAGGCCTTGCTGAACACCTGTATCCCACCACCTGACCTCCAGTGTGTATACACCTTTCTATGCCAGCACAGTACAGCATGCAGAGGGCCAGGTGACCATTAAACAAATACTATTGAGCTTGGTAGGAGGAAGCAGAAATGGATTGCAAATCAGGTGCAAAGTGATGCGTTCTGCAAGTCGGCTAGAATAATTTCAGACCCCGGACCTCCTGCTGAAGTGAAAAATGACATTTATAGGAGGGAAGCTTAGAATTAATCCTCCAAAATGATAGTAAAGTGAATTCTTTCCTGGCTCTGCTGTGATTGCTCTTCCTCCCATTTCTGTCGCTCCTTATTATTGTAATGAGTTCTGCTCTCCAAAGTGGATAAAGTCACCATTCAGATAAGATCAGTTTTGTCTGGTGCAGCCACGTTGATCTGATCACAGTTTGGACTGCGGTTTTTGAATTCACCTTGGGTATTTAACTTCTTGGGGGGAAAGGGAAATAAAAATGTCCATCTAGCATAAAAGTAGCTGCAATCATTAGTCAGCTGTCTTCAGACCCACTCTCTATCCCTACTGCCGGATAGCAGATTCTTTGGATATTTTTTGGACTTTGGGGAGCTTTCTACCAGGATCACCTTTTGCCCTATTCTGATATTTGAATTGCAGTGGAGGTGATTTTACTGGGGTTCATCGGTCCCCTATTCCTAGTGGACTTGTCATTGATCACGAAAGATGGGAAGTCCTGCGCAGTGCTGTGCAGCAAGGGAGCTCTCCGCGGTGCTGAGAAAACCGAGGCCGCTCCTAGAACAGGGCAGCTGTAGGGAGCTCGCTGTGGTGCTGGAAGCAATACAGTTCTATGGGGAATTTGAGTGGAAATTGTTCACAAACAGCTCTAAATATCATCATTGCCCCACAGGAGGGTTGAGATGAAATCAGAGGAACAAGCTGTTGAGGGCTTGCTAGATGGATGTCCACCCTAAAAACTAATGACTGCTTTCACATTTGCTTTTATTCTATGATGCCAACTGATTGTTTTATAATGCTCCGTTTATTTAGTTTTCTTCCTAATGGTGAGAGGGGAAAGTACATGCTTGTATTAATTACAAGGAGTATACTATTGTCCACCTGAAGCATAAGCATAATGAAAGAGCCACAATTCATTTATTCTGCAAACATTTGTTGGGCACCTTTAACATGCTAGGCAATGTGTTAAGTTCTGAGCCTTGGGCACACTTACAGCTCATACAGGAATCAGATGAACGATGACTCCAGAAAAGCTGCATTTTTCCTTGACAAGTACTAATATCTGGTGACTAACAACTCTGAACTTCAGGTACTGGTTATAGCCAAGAGACTTGGAAAAAATCCTGGGAATGCTGGGACTCCTTTTGTGACTTCTATAAACTGAATGTGAGTGTTGCAGTAGAGGAACATCATGTGGCTTGAGGATTCTAAAGGAAGCAAAAGCCTCCATATATTTATATGAACTGAGTCTCTATCCATGGCTTAAAAAAATCTCTTCAAGCGTAGGACTGAATCCATTTCCTGCTAGGATCTAGATCTCTCAATTTGCATAGGGGTCTCTGCACTGATTGTCCTGAGGAGTGGGCTGGGAGAATGCCTGATGCTGACGTGTGCATGGGTGTTCATAAAGGGATGCACTTGGCAATATGATGGTAATACTTATATGGCACACATTATGTGATTTGTTATGAGTGCTTTACATATATTGTTTAATTCTCATGACAAGCTTTTGAGGTAGGTAATATTATAACTATTTTTAAAGATCAGGAAAATGAGGCACAAAGAAGTTGCCTCATATAACTCACCAAAGGTCCCACAACTAGTAAACAGCAGAGCTGGGGTTTGATACCATGTAGTATACTTCCAGAGTTCATTCCCTTAATTGCTATGCTATAAAAAGCTGAAGATTACAACTTCCTGGGAAGTAGTTACATGTTTCTTGAGGTAAAGAGAAGTATTTTGATGGCTTGATTCTCCTCTGTTCTCATGTCTTTCATATAACAAATGTGTCTCATGTTATTTTACAAATTGACTTCTAAGAATGACACACCTTAATGCCATTTATGAAATTTTATTTACTTCTTACCTAGAATTTTACCAAGTAATATTTGTCCTATCCTATAAAAAATTGATTCATGTTGGGCTCCTTCTTATCAGTCAAAATTTGGAAAAGTCTTCCCTGCCCATTCAGCCTAAAATGGCTCTCTCTTCCTTCCACTAACCACTTTTTATCACATCCTATGGCTTTGTTTTGGCCATAGTAGTTATCACTATTTGGAAGTGTCTCCTTGTTTATGTGTTCTATGGTTTTCTATCCATCATCCCTTCTAGTAAATAAGGTACGCGAGGACAGGAGATTTGTTTGTCTTGTTTACTGTTCTATTCCCTCTACTTGGAATGTGATATGATCAATAATGAATCTATGCCCAAGAGTAGTTTGGCAGACTTTTGGAGGAATATCCAGAGAGAGAGACAGAGAGAGAGAGAGAGAGAGGGAGAGAGAGAGAGGAAGAGAGTTATTAAAGTCCTCTGAATGAAGGGAGATTTGTAAGAGCAAGCATAGAAGGGAGAAATAGTCCATGTATGGCTTATAAAAAAGAGAGCTGGATGGGGGGCCAATTCCAATCAGAAGGGCAACCACCAGCTCTTGGAAGCCAAAGTAAACAGGTGTTTTAGTAGCTGTATTTGTGAGACTAGTATGTCTCACCCTTCCACCAGAGTTGTTCTGCATATTTGCTCACATTGGAGATTGACATGAAGGAGGATGGGATGTGGTTTAGGAGAGTGAGGCAGGTAGACTGACACATGATCTTGTCATCTCTTGTCCTTGGCTTTTCCAGGAAGTAAGAGGGACAGCTTTGTTCCCCCACCCACCTCAGATGCCTACTGTAGAGATCTTGCCAATCCCCAGCAACATGGTCCTCAAAGTCTGAGAAGCAACACTAAGAGGGGGTGGGATCATCAGTTTTTAGTGTGATCCACACTTGTTACATGGGTTAGGAGATAAATTGGAGAAAAGGTGATGGGGCATGGAAGGACAAAGTAGATAGTTAATATTTAAAAACCAAGAATGTGGAGCTATTGGTATATTTGAATTCTTCAAAGGTGATTTATCCATATTTAGTTGAATTTTTAAAATTTTTTTTTAAAATGTGTATTTATTTTTAAGAGACAGAGAGAGAGGGCATGAGCAGGGAAGGGGGAGAAAGAGAGGAAGACACAGAATCCAAAGCAGTCTTCAGGATTGGAGCTGTCAGCACAGAGCCCGACGTGGGGCTTCAACTCACGAACTGCGAGATCATGACCTAAGCCAAAGTTAGATGCCTAACCGACTGAGCCACCCAGGTGCCCCAATATTTACTTGAATTTCTAAACTTCAAAACAATTTTCTTTCCAGTTTTTGGCATTGATAATGCCCACTTACTCACTTACCAGAGGCTGTAGAGAGAAGACTTGAACCAGTTAATTCAGAGTTTGGAAGCAGATGCATTAGAGCATTTGGTGGGGGAAGAGGTTGATTCCCTGGTCCCCATAGTTACATGCCAGATTTTCATATTTTGTGATTTTCTTAGTCAACAATTGCCTAAAGTCTATTTTCACCACCAGTGTGCATAGGGCATTAATCACTGAAATCTGTTTCTCGCAGTTATCCTTCACACAGGACTCTGATTTGCTTCCAGAGTAGCCTTTGGTACAAAATTTATATTTGCTGATGTCTGCATTTGCCATACATCCAATGGGGAGAAAAGAATAGGAAGAGCTTCTCAGGGGGCTGGGGATGTAGAAGGTGGGATGGAGGGTGGTCAGAGAAGAGAACTACCAACTAGGAAGGACAGAAGGGAAGTAGAGAACTGAAACTAATCTCTATTAAAAGAAATAAGAGGATGTAGCACCTGGGGTTGGACCTTATTGATGGATACCTTTGAGGGTACAGAGAGGAAAAGGGATGTGCACAGGTATGGAAGCCAGAAAGCCCTAGATCTGAATCCCTTCCCTGAACCTCCTTTCCTTGCCTTACAGAATTCTTCCAAGTATTAAGTGAGAGAATATATGTGAAATTTCTGGCACAGAATAGATGACAGACAAGTGGAAATCATTATGGGCAGCATAAGTGTCTAAACCTTCTTTTAGTCATTTCTCACACATTTATTGAGAACTTTTATTTTTTATTTTTTAATATAAAAAATTGGTTTCCATGCAACACCCAGTGCTCATCCCATCAAGTGCCCTCCTCAATGCCCATCACCCACTTTCCCCTCTCCCCCATCCACCATCATCCCTCAATTCTCAGTATTTAAGAGTGAGAACTTTTTAAAAAATTATTTATTTTTGGGAGAGAGAGAGAGCATGAACACAAGTGGAGAAGGGGCAGAGAAAGAGGGGGACAGAGGATCTGAAGTGAGCTCTATGCTGACAGTAGAAGTTGGATGCCCAACCCACTGAGCCCCCCAGGTACCCCTATTGAAAACTATTAGGTGCTAAGTATGATTATATAGATGTGGTCACTGCCCTCCTGCCCGCTAATAACACGTTCAAAAAAAGGAAAAAAGGAGCGGCAGTCATCTTTAGGAATATCTCTTAGTGACTCAGTACTATCACTTTGCATTTACCTAACAACTACTATGTACCCAGCTTTTGTTTGCTTTGTAGGAAGGGAATATACTTGTAGGAAGAGGGGCAAGGGGCTAAACTAATGTTTCAGAGGTAGAGAAGGGGCAGAAATAAAGAGCCTAATTTACTTATTCAGCAGATATGCATAGTATAGTAGCAATATCTTAGCCCAAGCAATGGGCTCTGGTGGAATTTCTAGGTTAGTGGGGGCTTGGCATGGAAGTGAGCAAGATAGCAGGAGATTATAAGCATGCAAGCTCTTGAAATTGTGGGCTGGGGAGGGGATGATGGAGTGGATGGACTGTAGAAAGGGAAATCACAAGTTGCAGGGAGAGTGGCTCAAGCAGTGGGTTAGAAAACTGAGCGAAGTGCTGGGGGCGGCTGAGTGGTATCAGGAAAGCAGATGGTGATCCTTGAGAAGGAGGGTGCAGATGGCAGTGGTGGTGAGGAGGCAGCGTGGGGTGAAGAACAGTCCCAGTTCGGCCACTCCAGAATGGGGGAGAGGCTGGAACACAACTCCCCACGCTGGGTGAGCTCTGTGACTCATTTGGCCCCCAGTGTGCTATCTGACAGGGGTACTAGGAAGAAGGATATTGGAGACTATGAGATTCTTTGTGATGGGCCTTGGGCATTAGATACGAACCTCAAGTACCCAGGAATTCCTGGTGAGGGAAAAAAGCTCTCCTATCAAGAAAAGAACACAAGAACCCTGCTATATTCAAATCTAAAATCCCAGGTTAAGTTTCCACTACCTGTTTGATCTTGGACAAGTATCTTGAGTTCTCTTGGACACAGTTTTCTAATCTGTAAAATAAAGGGTTGAGCTAGATGATATTTAAAATACTGTTAAGCTCTAAAATTTTGTGATTCTGGGAAATATTTAAAGGTCTGGACTGTAGAGGACAGAGTAGGCTTATTAGTCTATTATTAGAGTTATGCGTGAAGGAGATAACTGTGAGAAACAGTGATTAATTCCCTGTGTGCACTAGTGGTAAAGATAGAGTTTAAGCAATTATAGCTCCAGATGTTACAAGAAGGAAGATTTTGGCTTACCATAATAATGTTTCTAAATATTGGAATCGTCCAAGGATGAGTGGGCTGCTTTGTAAGGTAGTGACCTCCCTGTTTCAGGAAGTAATCAATCACAGTTGAATGATGACATTTTTGACCTTTAAGAAACATGAAATGTTATGCTTTCCTGCAGACTGGTTGAGCATGTTATTAAGTGGTAAATGGTGGTGAAGTCCAACATGTATTTCTCAGAATATGATCTTTTTCATGTTACTAGGTCTCCTGTAGGGAACAAAGGAGTTTTTGGTAAAATGACTTTGGAAAACACTGAATTAAAAAATGTTAAGCAAGTTTATTTTCCAAAGGACTTCTCAAAGACTTGAATATGTTAATGTGCATTATGAATTTTCTAAATATACTTAACAATAGAACTCTTTTTTCACAGAGTATCTGGTAGGAATAGTGACCAATTGGGCATATTTGGAGAAATACTGCTTTAAGTGATTGTTTTATGTTCCAAGTCCTTTGCCTCTAGAAAGAAGACATCACAAGATTTCTCTAGTCCTTGGCTAGGTTTGATGATGAAGCCTAATTTGGGGCTTAAAGTCCTAGGGGATTTTGGATGGTACTGTTAGACCTGACTCAGCTGGTGACCTTAGATGAGTCCCTACTTGTGTCTCAGTTTCCTTATATGTCATATGGGGAAAAGTATTTTGAGTCCAGTCCTTTTAGGGTTAAGGTGTGAGAGTCTAGAATAGCACCTACAAGATTGAAATTTGAATCACCTGGGCGTTATGTTAAGGTGCAGCTTCTGATTCAGCAGGACTGCTGGGGGTACAGGTGGGGGTGAAAAATCTGCACTGTAAACGGCTCAGAGGCAATGCTGGTACAGTTGTGGCCACACTTAGAGCGGTGAGGATCCAGGAAGCCTCACTGCATGGCCATTATCAGGAGCATCTCTCTGCGTAGAGAGCAGCAACAAGCTTTCTGGTGTCACTATTTTCCCTGGAGATCTGGTCTGTGTTTTCAAAAGGTATTATTCATGTGGGAAAATAAATCAGGCATCTCTCCTGTGTCCCTGTGATGAGATTTGCTGTGGCCCCTCCCAGGGGAATCCCTTTTCTTGCTTCCCCACCCCCACTGCCTATGGCTTCCCAGTCAGTTAAGCTATTTTTTGAGTTTGAGTTAAAACCATTTCAAACATATTTTTAACTGCGTCCTGTTCAAAAAGCTGTTAGCATTTGGCAATCATTCCATCTTCAGCTTGAATCTGGGGAGGGTGTTTCTTTCTTTTCTCCCCGCCCCCCCCCCCCACAACTGGGCAAAAGTATATCATTTAAAAATAGTCGTAGTGCGTGGGTCAGAGAGAATGGTTGCTGGGGATGGGGATGGAGATGAGGCGTGCTTTGGACTCCACAAAATCATCTCTGCTGATGCTGTCTTTCCTACTTGCAATGCAGCTGAGCTGGCTTTACAGTATGAAGGGGTAGGGATGGTACTAGGGCTGTCCAGTAGAGGGAGAGAGAGGGATGATGGGGCAGGGACTGGGAACTGGGCCCTGTTGAACCTCCATGACCAAGGTTGCCAGGAATGATAGCAGAGTAGACATCCTTCCTGTCCATGATCCTGTGATATTTCAGAGCCAGCACATTACCATTACCGTTATTATTATTAAGGGTCTCCTGGGAGAAGTGCTGATGGAAAGTTTTATTTATTTAACAAACACTTATGTAGCCTTTATACTGTGATGACTGCTGTTTGAGTACTCTCAAAATATTAACTCATTTAATCTTTGTAACAACGCTATGAGGTAGGTCCCATCATGATTTCCACTGTATGGAGGGGGAAACTGAGATACAAGAATGGTCAAGCAACTTACTCAAGGTCCCAGAGCTTGTATGTGGTAGAGCTGGGCTCTAGTCTGTGCAAGCTTGTACCTTTGCCACCACGCTATGCTGCTTCTGTCCTATCCTTTCAGCACTGAGTCTAAAAGTGGCTGTGCCAACCCCGTCTGTCTTACCTCTCTGGTGGGAGGAATGAAGTGTAAAACAGACAAGAACTTACATCAAAAATGGAGAAAATGATGATTTTTTTAAAGCAACCATCAAGTATTAATAGGTAACTCCCAGTCACTTAAACACTCAAACCTGTTAAACACTCCAAATATACTTGGACCATGTTAAAATTTGATCCCCAAGCAGGGAATTCTAGAATTGCTATGAACATGATCAGAGTGGGAGGAAATAATTTCCTTCTCAGTCTTTTCCTTGTAAAGTTTCTGGTGAGCTATTCTGTCATCATCAGTCTAGCTGAATTGCTTGCTCCTGGGTGCTCAAGGAGAAGAATACAGCCACAGGGATGCCATTGCACATGCTAGCCTGGGTCTCCCTGAGGCTGGAGTCGGGAGTCCTATACCGAGAGCTGGTTCTTCTCAGCCTGCTGAATTCATGGAGGTGGCTGAGAGGCTTCTACTGGCTGCGAGCCCCAGAGAATATTTTATTCCCATAGAATAAGCAGGAAAGGAAAATGAGGGTAGAGAGCTCCCCACTGGGTCCGAGAGTTGGAGACTTTTGGCCTTCCCAGGAGCTAGTCTTTCCTGAAACCATTTGGCGGTGGCTGATACACAGGTGGAAGGGATGCCTGGGGTTAGAACTGCTCTTTGGGCGCTAACCACCCCAGGGCCTGAATGCTCAGGCTTCCCTTCGGGCTTATGCCATCACACGCCTGCAAATCTCATGTTTACTTGCTCTCCTTCCATCCTATGCCAGAACACAGTGGTCTGGATTAGGTGCACAGATTTCAGGATGTGGGGAGTTCTGTCGTCGGCTCCCCGGGACTCACTGCCGGCCCTGTGTCCTCCAACTGGGATGCAGGGACAAATCCTCCTGTGCAAATCCTCTTCTTGAAGATGCCAGGCCCCTCTGTGGTACTGTCTGCACTGCACGGTGCATGTCTAATAATACTAATTAATAAGCAGTCACTTATTAATAACACTGGAAACATCATCACGTAGGTGACAGAAAGTCAAATAAATTCCAGCAGGCCAGCAATGCAGCACAGCTCTTGGGGGAAAGACAGGAAAGAAGAGTGTAAGGGATATTTGCAAGGAGCGTTGGGCAGACTGCTTTGAGCCAATAGCATTTGAAGTTGAATTTGAAATCTGCTCAGGAGCAAGGCATGTGGGCTCCTGAGAATTTATCTTGACTGATATGCTGGCTAGGGATTAGCAGAACTGTTTAATGTCCGATTCCTAGTGATTTGGTCTTGGCTTGAGAAACCTTTGATATTCCCAGGATTGGTTGGGGGAGAGGAATGGGGACTCGGAAAGAAAGGATAGGATGTGTACCCATTTAATAGGTGAAGAAACTGAGGCCATTGGCCATTATCATTATCTTCCAAATATTATTGAAAGATTGGTAAGTAAAAGAAGGAAGCTATATAATGAAGTTTAAAAATTTTTTTAAGTGTTTTTTTTAAATTTATTTTTGAGAGACAGAGATTGACAGCGCGAGCAGGGGAGGGTCAGAGAGAGAGGGAGACACAGAATCTGAAGACAGGCTCCAGGCTCTGAGCTAGCCGTCAGCACAGAGCCCGACGCGGGGCTCAAACCCACGAAATGTGAGACCATGACGTGAGCCGAAGTCGGACACGTAACCGACTGAGCCACCCAGGCGCCCCTATAATGAAGTTTAAAAATTCCCAGCCAAAGCAAATTCCTGAAATTCATATCCAAGAATTATTAGGGTGATAGCAGTGTATATGTTAAGTCTGTTTATCTGTAACCCTAATTTATGGGCACAGTCTTATGTAGAAATATGCAACTGCATGTATTTCAATAAATAACATAAAGGCAATTTGCTGTGGAAAATCAAATGAGATAATGCATTAGTACATGCCAAGTGCTTAGTTTTGTACCTGGCAGGTGGTAATAATGCTAATGATCAGGGCTGATAGTTGGTGTGCCCTGAGAGGGTCAAACCTGTTGCTTACAGCCAGCTTCCAGTCTGATTGGTTGCTTCCTGTAACATCTCAGATATTTAAATATTTAAATTTCCACTCTGGGGGCACCTGAGTGCTTAGCTGGTTAAGTGTCCGACTTTGGTTTGGGTCATGATCTCATAGTTTGTGAGTTTGAGCCCTGCATCAGGTTCTCTGCTGTTAGCACAGAGCCTGCTTCAGATCCTCTGTCTTCCTCTCTGCCCCTCTCCTCTCTCAAAAGTAAACATTAAAAAAATTATAAAAAAATAAAATCCCACTCTGATAATGATAAGTGGTTCTTTTTGTTGTGAACTTTCAATGTGCTGTTATAGATGCTTTTGGTATAATCATCACAGGAAATGTTTGAAGATGGTATCATTCCCATTTTACAGATGAGAAAATTGAGGCTTGAAATGTTAGTAACTTGGCTATGATCTCATAGCCAGCAAATGGTGGAGTTGGGATTTGAACTCAGATGTCCTCTTGGCAGAGCCTTGGGATTGTAACCACAATGCTCCCAAGTAGAGGGCCAGCAGGATGATTTGTGGTGATGGTTATTATTACTGTCATTATCATCATTGTATTAACTTGATTTTTTTTCCAGAATGTCATGGACATCTTGTTCTTTTGATTGGCGATGACATTTTTCCTTGCTCCATCCTGAAAGTGCCAGTCCGGCATATTTGAGAAAAGCCAAAACAGTCTCTGTCCCATTTTGTTCTCCCTTTAAACTAGGTGAAGGCAGTAGCCACACAGCCAGGAGAGAGGAATATAGGCTTCCTTCCCACAAGGGAATCTTCTGGCCTAATGGCCACTGATTGTGGCCTTATGGCTGTTGGTGAGAGGTGTGAGTGGTGAAAGACCAGATTCTCTGAGGACTTCAGTGGCCCCATGGAGTCCTCCCTTAAAAAAAAAAATCAGTACCGGGGCACCTGGGTAGCTCAGTCGGTTAAGTGGCCAACTTAAGCTCAGGTCGTGATCTTGCGGTTCACGAGTTCGAGACCCAAGTCGGGCTCTGTGCTGACAGCTCAGAGCCTGGAGCCTGCTTCAGATTCTGTGTTTCCATCTCTCTCTGCCACTCCCCTGCTCACACTCTGTCTCTGTCTCTGTCTCTGTCTCTCTCTCTCTCTCTCTCTCAAAAATAAATTAAAAAACATTAAAAAATATCAGTACCGCTGCTGACACGGCACCACCATTTAGGCAAACACCTCATACTGCTTTATGCTTATGGTTGTATTACATGTCTGCAAGGAGACCTGTCTTCTTGTCTTTGATGTTGTCTTTCTCTGCTCTCTTGTACATATCCACCCTCATAAATCTGGAGCTAACTAGGGGAATGCTGGATCACTGAGAACAAGCAGAGTGTAGTTAGCTAAAATGCTATGGAGGAATGAATAAAATGAGCCCAGAGATTTCATGATAAAAGGCAGACTGAAAGAATACACCAGAGTAATTGAAAGGTAAATAACACTTAAGCCCAAGAAGCCACTAAGTGGAATAAAATGATAATAATAAATATATTCAAAGTACACAAGGTTAGAAAGCAAAAGGGCTAAAAACAAGTAAATGAGAGTAGGTACAGTGATACCGAATAAGTTAAAATATTAAAAGTGAAATGATGAAATAAGAGAATGCTAACTATAGGGGGCAGTCCGAAGTTAATAATCCCAGGCAGGGGCAAAGGCAGACCTTTGGGTCGAAGTAGCAGATACTTGTTTAGCGCTTTTGTGGGGCAGGTGTTCTGTGTGTTATTTTATCACTAATTCTCAAGGCAATTCTATGAAGTAAGTGCAGGTGTCCTCTCTATTTTGTAGGTGAAGATGCTAACACTTGGAGAGGGCAAAGGAAACTATTCCTGTCACATGGGACATAGGTGGCCCAGTTGGAATTCGAGTCCAGGTATGTGTCCTAACTTCTAAGTTATCCTGCAGACACGCAGTGGACTTCCCTAGGGGATGTCCTTCCGAGGCTGGTGTTTGCCGAAGGAGTCTGGTGGGAGCTGACATCTCAGGGCAGTGAGCCCTCAGGCGTTCCCTTTGGGCTAATGCCCTCATGTCCCCCTGAGGTCCCTTAAGTCTCCTGCTGCTCCCAAAAGTGTGTGTGCAGCTGTTTCCAACATCCTGCTGGATCATGGTGGTTTCCTTATATGGTTCTTCCCTCCGGAGCTCCAGACAGCTTGCCCAACCCCATGCACTGTATTGAGTTTCCCTTCTGGGTTCCAAGAACAAATAAGGTACATGGACTTCAAGGAAGGCCAGGTAAGGAAGACACAGATCAGCTGGCCAGGGCAGTTCAGTTCTGGCATAAACTGGCAGAAGGTGAAATGTCACACATGAAATTAATCCATTAAGGCATGTTTATTTGTATTCCTATTAGGTACCGAATACCACAGAGGCATTGAAGATTGGGGACCCAAAGAAACATACAACAATAAGACTAGGATCTGAAAGGTAAAGCAGACTGAAGAGTAGACTAGGAATGCTGGTGTTATATGTGTCTATCCATGCCCGGCCTAACTGCCACATTAGCCCACCGAATTTCCCATTATATCAACATTTATCACTTGTGTCTTGATAATCCCATGCAGCCTCCTTTATGTTGCTTTCATAAATGTTGTTTTTCCCTTTATAGAAACACATGGCTGTCTTCTACCAATGCATAGGGGACTCCTTGGGGCAGGGAACTTGTCTCGCTCATTTTGTTTCAGGCTAGCACATTTCCTGGTACATGTGCTATCAAAGTTTGCTAGGTTGGGTAAGTGCTAGGGTGGCTGGAAGAATGTCCAGTAAAGAACAGAAATATAAGGACTACCCTCCAGTGTACCGCTGTGGCTGAGTAGGCAGGCTCTGGAGTCAGACCCAAGTTCAAATTCATTCTGGTTATTTCTGGCTGTGTTACCTTGGAGAGCCTCCCTAAAACTTTGATTTCCTCAACTGTAAGGTGGACAACTGTCAAATAGCACTGGTCTCAATGGATTGAATGAGATGACCCATGTGCTTGCATGTGTAAGTGCTCAACAGTTGTTAGTGGCTATACCTGCCATTAGCCCTGGCTAGAGGAGGGACATGCCACGTAGCCCTCAGAAGAGGGAGGCTGGAGAAGAAAGGGGGTGGGGCTCTTTTCCCACTGTGAGACACCAGGGACTGATGCTGAACAAAACCTTGTGTTTGGTGCCACCGACTGTCATCTCTTGTTCAGGCTTGAATGGGGAAGTGTTTCCACAGACATGGGTTAGTTCAGCAAAACTGGCAATGGATTTTGAAGGTTTGGGGGTGTAGTGGAAATACCTAGGCCCTGAGCTCAGGATGTGAGCCATAGAAGGGAGCCATCCCCCTGACCCACTACAGCACTAGACCCCTGTCTCTGTTTTTGTTAGCTCACAGTCCCTGTGCATAGGGTTGGCTATGCCTCCATCTGTCTTTGTAACTAGCAGACCTTGGAGGGGAAGCCCAATTTGTCACCTTCATTCCTATGTCCCCAGCCCTCATCCTATGCACTGTGCCTCTTCCTAAGCAGGCATCCAAAGTGCTTGTTGAAGGAAAGGCTTTGTGTCCTAGTTACAGCCCTAGCCTCCACCAGATGCTCAAGGATTGCCCTGATTTTGCAAGGAGTGGCTACCTGGGGAAACTGAGGCATGCTTCTAGGTCAGGGTCCTTTTCACTCCCTGTCTGCAATGAGACACATGCATCTTCAGCAGTGGGGAAGTGGCTTAATCTAATGAACCCATAAATGAGGATTTTGTCTTTATTTTAATTCCTGCTCCGGTTCTGGCAAAGAAGCTTCCTCAGGCTGGGGTAGGGGGAGAGCTGAGCTCCTGACACTGCCTCTTAGTCTTAGGGGGCTGCACAGTGCCCCTCCCTGATGATATCTTCTTAGCAGTCAGGGACGAGGTGAAGCCCTGAGCCAGGCAGCTTGGCTGTCTCTTTAAATGCCGGGGTCTGTGTGGGAGAGGGAGGGGCCGGCTCTGGAGTGCGTGAAATTCCTGGGCTCCCCGGCAGTCTCAGGCTCCGAGCTCAGCCCTACACATCTCCTCTTGCATGCAACTCCCTAAGAGGGAGAGGCGAGCGTGTCCTCCCCTCTCTTCAGCCGCCAGCGTCTTGAGCCACCGCGGACCTGCTTTTCACACCTCCGACGACACCCCCTCCCTTCTTCCCCGCCACTCCCTCCCTGAGAGAGAGAAAAGGAGAAGGAAAGAGAAATATTCTGGAATTTGAACCTTTCCAAAGAGGAAACATACCCAGCAAACTCAGTTGATTAAACATCAAACAAACAAACAGATCCCAAATCTTCTGTTCAACTGTAAAGGTAAGGTTTTGGGGGAAAGGAAGGCAGGCAGGGTGTGAAACAACTCAGGGTTCTTCTTCGTTCTGGGAAGAGGTTGCTCCTGAGAGGGTAGAAGTTTTCAGTTGGGAGCGACCAACCTAGATTTTTTTTTTTTTTTTTTTTTTTTTTTTTGGATGCTGGATCAGAGAGTCTCAGCTGACCATGGGAATGGCTTTTCAACTGCCTTTCTTTTCCTTCAGTTGCTCCTGGAAGTTGAGTTCTTTTGCTCCAGATGTTGGGAAAGTCAGAGAACGTTTTAGATTTTTTTAAATCTTTTTTTTCTAAGTCTTTCTCCTATTTGCTTGGATTGTTTGTCTGAAATGATGTGTGCCCATCACTTTATTTTGGGCAGATAGTTTTTTTGGCATTTTGTAGCTACTTTCCTCCTAATTATTTTTTTTTTCCTGAGAAAAGGGCTGGTTCAAATGAGAAAGAGAAGGGACACTCAGGATCATAAGACAAAATTGAATTGAGACAGGGATTTCCCTAGCTGTTGAGGAATTAAGGGGTGTGTGTGTGTGTGAGAGAGAGAGAGAGAGAGAGAGAGAGATTTTTTTGGAAGGGGTGTGAGAATGTGGTTCTTGAGTCTAAAGATTCAGGTTGGACTCCCACTATCTTGTGAAGGTGGGCATAATCAGAGAAGGTGAAAAGGGAGTGTGTGTGTGTGTGTGTGTGCGCGCGTGTGCGCTCCTGTTTGGATCCGTTACAAGGGAATCTTCCTTCTCTGCCTTCCATTTGTTTATATTAATGATTTAGTAGCAGGCTTGCCTGAAAACTTCCACTCTGTGTAAGCACTGTGGGTTTTGTAAGCTCTCAGTGACCTTAAAGCCTGGTTCGATGTATTTTTTTTTTCAAGGTATTGTGTTGTACCCAGAGTTTTGGCTCTTTCCCTCTCTCTTTTTTAACCATGAAAGTTAACTGCTTTAGAAACATCATCCTGATGACAAGGGAAAAATAATCTGTCCTCCCCCCACCCCCATCCCTTCCTAGGCCAGTGATGTAATACCAACCTATGGGCTCGGCTGCTTTGCAGGTGACTTACCCTGTGATTACTTGTTAAAAGAAAATAAATTTCTTCCTCCCTCCATTAAATGTCTACTCTTTTGATCTGGATATAGAAATATCATCATGCAGTGAGAAAATTGTATTTTTTGCTAACTCTTATAGGGGTTTAGGTAAGGTAGGATTCCTTTCCCCTGATCATTGATTTTTATTATTATTTTTTTAATGCAAAGGTCAGAGATCATTAAGAGCTAGGCTAGGATGGAGCAAGACACAGTCAGACCACCTAGGAAAAGTGGGAGAGCAGGAGCTGTCCTCTCCCCGCTTCCTCCGGTCATTCCCGCTTGGGGAGATAGTTTCCTTTTACTAGACCAGTCCACCTCAACATTCCTAATTCTTCCTCGGCCCTGGGTCCTACGGAAGGCCCTGGGAGCATGAGGGGCATTCCTCGTCACACCTGGAGGACAGTGTAGTTTCAGGGGTCAGATGACCGTTTGCCTTTGTGATGAAGGTTCCAATGGAAATTTGAACTCCCAGCGCACTGGGTGACTCTGTGCTCGGGATAGTCTATCTGGGGGCACCTGGAGGTTAGGTCTGGTGAACCTGAAGAACTAGCCCTTTATGAATTTGCCATTCTGGGGTAGAGTCTCCTTTCATCGTTCAAGGGCTTCTGCATCGCCTTTCGAGTTAAAATGGTCCCGCTGGTTATGATGGGCAAGTTTACCTAAGGGCTACTGGGTACGTGGCGGAGGGATGGAGGGGAGAGAGACATAGCAAGGCTGGTATTTTTTTTTAATCTTCTAGCTTAATCTGCCTAAGTGATATTGGGGCAAACGATATTTCAGACGGGTGCTGGTTGTGTAGAGATATTCCTATTGTTTGATTTTTTTTTTTGTTTGTTTGGTTGGGGAGTGGAGAGTAAGGGCTCTTGGCCCATTTTCTGCAGCCTGGGGTTCATCCTGTGAGCCAGTCTTCCTTCTGGAAGAGGGGGAAAAGGCTGGACACTGGAAGTTCGTTATTAAAGTGAGCAACAGGGCTGGGTTAATTTTTTTTTTTTAAACAACCGGACTGTGCGAATGCCCTTTTCTGGAGCTTTCTGGCCCTTTCTAGTGAAATAATGATATAAAAAAATTGTTTCTTAAGATGAGGGGGCCAGAAATCAAAGGGATTCTAGATTTTGAGAGACAACTACTTCTTTGCTTCTCTGGTAGCTCCCTGTTATTAATTATTGGGGGTTTGACGGGGGTCTGGTCTCCTTTTTTGTTAATTTCTTTTTAACGCTGCGTTTCTACTGAATATGTTGATGATTTGCTTCTTATATAAGGGAAAGAATGTATTGAGGTGGATTGATGCTTGGGGTTTTGAGATCGGCTACTGAGATTGGGTGGCGGTTGGTGTGTTTGTCGATGTGCATGGTAGGAAGGTCTTTTCTTTTGGGTGGTGGGGGACAAGGGGATGGTTGGAAAATGGTAGATGAGAAGCTACAGCAAATGGGGATATAAGGGGAGATGGAGATGAGGTCGGAAGTCACCGGTTTGCAGAATTTCTGTTCTGCAACCCCCTTTCTTTCGCTCCTTGGGAAAAAAAAATCCATTATCTCTAAAAACACATTATTCTTCAATTGGCCTTTTAGAGAGAAAAAGAAAGGGAGGGGAGGGGTTAATTTGGTAAGGGGGCTTGGTTGTAATTAGCCCACTGCTGCAAAACCGAGATAGAGAAATCCACCGGCACCAGCTTTGGGGGCACAGAGAGGCAGCGGGAGATGGGGGACAGGTTGTCAGTCTTAGATGAACAGCGGAGCGGTGGGGTTGGCGTTTGGGTATTGTGTGTGTTTGTGTCTGAGGCGCTCGTGTAGTTTTTTCCACCCCACCACCAACTACCCCCTTTATCCTCCCCCAATTCTGCCATGCTCTTGCCTTCTATTGCCACATGCGTTTCTCCCCTATCCCATACGCCCCCTCCCCCTTTCCTCTAGCCTTTTCCATCTCCATGAGAAAATTCTGATTCTGATGGCTCTGCGGCTCTTTTTTCTTTTCTTTTCCTTCCTTTTTTTTTTTTTTTTGCAACACAACAGTGGTGCGATGGCCTTTCCTACATGCCACACGGATGCAGCCTTCTGATAGGAGGGCTAAGTCGGCACATCTACACACGCACTTGCACACGCTCTTGCACACACACTCTCACACACGGACACGGGCGACCAAGGGCTGAATTTCGTTTGGTTTCATTCCCCTCTGTGGCTCTCCCCGCCCCTACCTCCACCATGGCTCCTTTCCACCCATCTTCATACGGGCAATGCAGTAACGTTATCCACGTCTCTTCCCCACACTGCTCTCTTCTTTCTCCTCGCCATTATTCTTTCCCGAAAGCTGTGGTGTGTCGCAGTTCATGGGATTAGCATGTTGGAGAGCCTTTGGGGGAGGGCGCCTCTTGAGAAGGGGATTGGAGTGGGGGTAGATGACATTAATGAAATTTTTTTTCTGTGCCAAATAAGCACCCAGTGATAATGATCCAATTTAACCATCCGTGTAATATGCGTTTGCGGCACATTGGAGGAAGGTTACGGGAAAGCAGAGTCTGGACTGGGTTACCTCTGGGGAGATTTGCTGCTTGGACAGTAGAGAGAGACACCACCCCCACACCCACACATATGTACGCTCTCTCACACACACCAACACGCACAGCTCTGCTCAGTGGGCTGTGTCAAGCCAGAGGGCACTGCAGAATGTCCCAGAGTTGTCGTTGTTCGTTGCAAGGATGGAGTGATGTCTTTGTCCTACCCGGCTCTCTCTCTGAGGTCCGATGTTGTCTGGTCTTGAAATTCTTCATGGCCTTTGTGTTGCCTTTTGGGTGGGGGCTGGGGGGATGTTTGTGTTTTGTCAGACACCAGTGTGCCTCCAGTTGGACCACATGGGAGTGTCAACACCATGTGTGCGGGTCACGCAGGAGGCTGACTGCCTGTTTGTGCCGCCGGAGTGTGACTGTTGGCCATGGCCGTGCGCGGGGCTCTGGAGAGGTGCGGGGGTGCCAGGGAAGGGAAGCTGACTTCCCCTTGCAGGGGGAGGGCAAAAAGCGGGAGTGTTCAGTGGGGGACAGAGGGCAATGGAGTGTTCAGGGTAGCTGAGAAGAGTGTGGAGGAGGAGAAACCGCTCAGGTCTCCAGTGGAAGCTTCACGTGAGGTCCCCACGTCCCCAAACCAGCCTGTGGGTGGGGGTGCTTGTGGATGACTGGTGGGCGGATGCAGACTGAAGGGGGAGAGGTGGGCGAAATTGAGGGTTTCCCCACCACTTCCAGAGCCCCAGGGAGGAGGGCCCTGCCGGCCCAGCACCGGCCACCCTTGGGAGGCTCAGCCTTGGTCGAGGCTGCAGCCCCCAGGAGCTGAGATCGCCCTGGGCTGGGAAACAGCCGAGCCCCAGTGCTCGGGGCTCCAGCTACCTTAACTACCAGACGCCATTTTCTGTCTCCTTTGGTTAAAGGTGTGCCCCTCTTTATGCAATTATAAATGAAATTGGCAAATATTTTGCCTGGAAAAAAAAAAAAACCTCCTCAGAGCAAAATGCTGATTGTCCTCTGTTTCTGACATCCCTCTCCCTTCCTGGGGCTGACCTTGAAGAGTTAGGGAGAAAGGGTTACGTCATTGCCAGAGAAAGGGGAGAAAGAGGGAGCATGATGCCTCTGGGGCAAAATTCCGTGCCAGACATAGAGAGGAGAACGCTCTTTGGATCCCCTCTCCCTTCTCCTTACATGACCCTTGTGTGTGGAGGGGGGAGTTGCAAAAAGTGGAAGTGCGTCTTCCAAAGCTTGCCTCCTAGAAATGCACCTGCCTGGTACCTTAGTCCCGAGGCAGTGATCGGGCCTAGTCTCCTCAAGCGTGCACCTGCAGGAGGAAATGGCTGAGCTGCAGCTCTGACCCTTGAGGGCCAGCCCTGGCTGCTCTGCAGTTTTCTAAGTGAGGCCGTGCGGCTGGGCCAGCCACAGGTGGCAGTACTGGGCTCAGCAGGAGCTATGTATGGGGCCTGCTCCCAGGCTCTTCCTGTAGGTCTGCACTCAAATGATGCCTGCTCGGAGAGGACTGTTCTGATTGACTTTCTAAAATAGCCCCCTGACCCCACGTCCAGCCAATTTCCAGCCTGTTACCCTGCCTTTATTCAAATCGGCTAATTGCTACCTAGTACTATATTATATATTGAAATGTTAAAGTGATCTTGTCTCCTCTAGAATGCAAGCTCCAGGAGCTCAGGGACTTTGTTTTTGTTCACTGCAGTGTTCCCAGCACCTAGGACACTTCCTGCCACATAGTAGGTGCTCATCATATTTGTTGATTGGAGGAAAGAACCATATGGGTTTGGTATTGGGGTTCTCTTGTCTTCTCTAGCACTTTGGACTTGTCTTCTGGGAAAGCTGAACTTTGCCTCTGGTTGTCTTATCCCTCCCTGCAAGTCCCAGATCTGCAGGAGGGATTGGGAAGTGTGAAACTTCGTAACTGAGAAAGGTCTCCATGCCTGACTCAGAGAGACTCTGCCTCCTTCATCATCCCTGTAGTGTTAGTCACCATCATCATAGTGGTAGTAGTATTAGTAGTGATATGACTGCCATTTTTGAGGATCTTAATATGTACCAAGTTCTGCACCAGGATGGGTTTTTTTTTTAAACATTCATTATTATTTTATTCTCCAAACTGCTCAGTGCAGTATGTTCTTATTATCTGCCTTGGACAGAGGAGGATACCAAGGCTTAGACTTACACAAAGTAATCTAGTAACCTGTCAGATCAAGGATTTGAACTCCTATCTGTCTTATTCTAGAGCCCAATTCATAACCCTTATGTTATACTATTAGAGGCAAAAAGGAGTTGAACCATCATCTCATTTGGTGCCCTTAAATACAGATGAGAAAACTGAGGTCTCGAGAGATTAAGTGGCTTGTCCAAGTCCTAGGCCAGGTTTGATCCAGAGACAAAGCTGGAGTCCAGGTTTCCTGGATGTCCAGGCATTTCTCTTTCCATGCTGCCATCATGCTGCCTTGTGGGATGTGTACCCCTTCTCAAAGGGTAATGTGTTAGTGGCAGCCTCAGGGCCCCTCTTAGTTCTCCTCCTTCCTTTGTCAGAGGAGTGGGTCTTGGTGAGGTGAGTGGGAGTAGGTGTGCCTTTAAAGAGGGCAGACTTTACTCTTGCAGAGTAGAGGAAGATTGGAGGAAATCTGGTGGCCTATACTCCAAGGTCACGGGAGTCTCTGAGAGATAGTCAAGGTCATCCTCTGAATGTACTGGAGAAAGAGACCACAGTGGTGTGTTCCAGGTTCTCAATCCCATGTAGCCCTGCCCGTTAAGGTTACTCTCATATGCAGCTGGGGGTTCATTCAGGAGTCCAAGCAGCTGGTGACTGAATCCTGATGGCCCGGGAGCTTGTATACTTCTCCTAGACTGGCTTAGCCCTTGTTTCTCAAAAAAAAAGGGAGGCATGGGGTCAGTCATTAGCCTCGATGTGTTTCATTTCTATGTCCAGTGGCTGGCTGGGGGGCGTGATGTCATGAAATGTGGGTGAAGGGCCCCTATCAAATCCCTCTGCTTCACCCCTAGGAACTGACCTTGAACTAGGGAGGGGTTATACCTCCTAACCGTGTGTGTGTGTGTGTGTGTGTGTGTGTGTGTGTTGGAGGTCAGGGTGCTGGGGGAAGGGAGGCCAGAGTAAAGTGGATTCTGAGAACCGGGGAAGACTTACCTTGTGCCTTGACCTTGAGACAGGGCATGAAGCTGTTTCTGTGTGACCTTGAGATGGGGTGAACAGATGCCCTGGTTTGCAGAGACAGTTCTTGTCTAGGCCTTTGTCCTAGTGTAATTATTAACTCTCAAAAGTGTCCTGGTTTGCATCATAAAATATATAGTCATCTTTCTTTGAGATGGCATCACCCACTTTCTGTTAATGGGTAGAGAGAGGAAAGGGGAATACAAGAGACGGAAATCCAATTTTAGGAAGAAGGTGACTGGGAGTAGAGGCTTTCCCCAGAGATACTTTCTCTTGTCCCCCATTTTTAAAGGATGAAGCTCGGAATCTTTTGGTTAGTTTTACTACCAACATCACCACTACTACTAACCTCACTACTCTTAGTACGTTACCAATAGCCAACATTTGAGTGCCAGATACTATGCTAAGCCCCTGACATGCATTATCTCCCTTAATCTTGCCAAACCCTGTGAGGCTGGTGCTATTATTATCATCATCTCTGTATTATACCCCCTCCCCTGAGGCCAAAAGAGGTTAAATAACATGTCCAAGGTCCTGTGGGTAGAAATGGCAAGGTCATGATTCAAAGTTGGTGGGCCTGGCTCTGATGCCTCTGGTCTTAACTACTGCGTCACACCACCTCTTTGGGACTGTCCTCTAGTTCCTCAAGTCTGGGAGCCTGATTCTGAGAGTTGACCCACTTGCTGAGCATCCTGACTCACAACTCTGGGAGATGCTGAAGATTTTGGTGCCAGTCAGTTGCTGCCACTTTAGGCTTAGGGGGAGGACACTGCTGGCCTTGTAGTGACACTGTTGGTTGTCTTTTTGATGATATGCGGAAACTCTGTTCCCCATAGTGTCTGTCACCTTCTTCCTTCCTCAGGCACCTTGTGAGAGGAAGGAGTTTAGGTGGTTTTGGATGGTGGTGAGTTGGCAGAAGGCAGAGAACCTGCAGCGTATTTCTCTCTGCTTTAGTCTGTGGCCCTGATCCTTGATGGGCCCCCACTCCCCAGGGCCCCCACAGTACGGCCTGACCCTTAGTGGGAGAGTCCAGTGAATGGTCTGTCATGTAGCACCAGCTGTAAGCGAAGCATGGTGTTCTGCCATATTTCCTTTAGATAGGTAGTGTTCTCATTTGTCTGACAAGGAAACCAATGGGCTTAAATAGGTTGTCTAAGATCAGACAGAAGTAACAGACCTTGAGTCTGACTCTAGAATTCATGCTGTTTCCAAGAACTTGCGCTGCTCCCCACCCTGAACCCTGGAGGAGATGGGGCAGGAGTTGGAACATCTAAAATGGGGACTAGAGGAGGGGAGGTCTTCAGATCAGCTCTGGAGGCTGAGGGCTGGAGGGGGCATCCAGGGCTCATCATCCTGGTCAGGCAGGGCAAGGCCACTGCTGAACCTTCAGTCGGATGAGTGCTGATTCTAGTCTGGAGAGGAGGGGGAAGGTAGGGCTCATCCACAGCTGCATAGGTGGAGGCTGGGGGCATCGAGAAGAAGGTCCCTCTTTCCCTCAGGGAACAGTGATATATGTACTGACACCAAATCCCACCTCCTGCCTCCTGTGTCAGAGTCATCAGGTCAAAGGTAAAAAGGGATGGGTGGTCTCTCTGCCCACAGCCAGGGAGGGGGATACACAGAGGGAAGAATCTGGGATTCCCCATGCTGGACAGCTCCACAGGGAAAGGAAGAACTTTTTCTTGGTTGAGAGGCAGGGAAGAGAAGAGCATTTTTTTTCTGGCTGAGGGGATGGTCTGAGGCCCCCAAGCTGAGCTGCATTAGCTTCATTGCAGTCCCATTGAAGACTGTGTTTATTTTTCCAATAATGTGTTAATTAAACATCGATTTCCGGGTGGAGGAAAGGGAATTGGATTGCTAGAGCTAAATGGAGTGAGGAGGATGGGGAGCTGGTAAGAGGAGCCCCAAGCTGGAGTCAGCATTCTGCAGCGTTGCCCCAGGGGGGCAGAGGGGAGCTGGGGCTGCCTCTTCCCCGGGTGCTAAATTTGGAATTGCCATCTCCCCATGGGCCTTCAGGAGGCATCTTTTCTACCCACTGGCTGCCAGAGCAGACGGAGAGCGTTCTTTGCGGAACCTCAATTCGAGGAGGAGAAATGATTATTCCTCACCTTCCCCAGCATCTTTGCATCGGGAACTACCCTGTGCCAGGCCTCCTGTTGGGTTCTTTCAATAAACATGGGGCTAGTACTTTTATATCCCCACTTTGGAGATGAGGAAACTGAGGCTCAGAGAAGTGAAGTAGCAAGTTCAGGAGCAAAGAGTTGGCAAAGCCTGTCAAGAAAGGGAGCCCTGGAGGAGTAGAAAGTGTCTGAGGTTGGCAGAACAGCTGTCAAGGGCCCAAGCTCCTGTGATGGAAAAAAGAAAAGAATGAAGCATCTAATAGGCAACAAACAGAACCATTTGATATTTGATCGTTGGCCAAGATTGGTTGAGCTTTTCCCATGTGCCAAGAGGTGCATTAAGTGCCTCGTGTGTAGCTTGTGAGGATGTAGCGGCTAAGTGTTAGGGAATGTTATTCCCATTTTAAAGATGAGGAGAGTGGGGCGTGGAGAGCTTAACTTGCCTGAGGTTGCAGAGTTGGTGAATGGAGTTGAGATAAAAACGGAGGTAAGACTTCAGTAAAGAGGACTCTGGGAACCTTCTCAGCTGTGCTCCATTGTCTTGTACACACTGAGGACACAGAGCCTGCTCAGCAAGTCACCTACAACTTCTAGGAGGGAAATATGTGGGACTCTTAGGATGGATGCTCTGACCAGATCGTGTGCCTCAGTAATATCTGGGGTCTTGCCGTGTGAACCCCACTGTCCTATCCTTCCTCAGTGTGAGCCTTTGGTTGGGCCAAGGCTGTTCTGGGGTGCTCATGGCTTCTCAAACTTTGCTGCGTATTAGAATCACCGTATTAAATACCAAACCTATGTTGTACCTCATATTAACTAAATCAGAATATTTAGGGGAAAGGCCCTGGCATCAGTATGTTTTATTTTATTTATTTTATTTTTATTATTTTTTATAGTTTATTGTTAAGTTGGTTTCCATATAACACCCAGTGCTCTTCCCCACAAGTGCCCTCCTCCATGACCATCAGCATCCGTATGTTTTAAAGCTGCCTTTGTCATTCCGTCAGGCTTGCAAACCAGTGGTTCAGAACAGTCTCTGCTACCAAGCAGGTGCTGGCAGGCTAGGCCAGCGTCTGTTTCCAGAGTTCCGTTGGAATTGCGGAAGTAATTGGTTATCCACGCCCAGGACCCAATGGGGGCAGTGATTATCTTGATCGGTTTCCTTCTCATTAGAAGAGCATCTTTCAGAGTTTAGTATGCATCAACATGTCTGGGGAGCTCTTATAAAATGCATATTCTCAGGCGCACTGCACATCTGAGTTCGGAGTTCTGGGGCGGGACCCAGGAATCTGCATTCAAACCAAACACTTTCTGTGGCTGGGTGAAGTCATGACATACAAGGCCAGCCTCAGAGCCCCCTCTGTTCCACGCCAGTACTTCTGAAGCCCTCTCTCTTTGGAGGGTAAAACGGCGAGGGCAGGGACTGCTGTGGTTACCTGTTGTTCTGTGAGATGTGGCCTTCCTTGGTCAGGACCCGCTGGCCACTACTGGCATGGGAAGGCCTGTTACCTGGCTTGGGTCCCTGCTACCCACTGTCAACCCTTGCGTGGTGCCCTGTGCGCCCAGCCCCGAGGGAGGAGAGGGTGATCCCAACCTGGAAATTCGGCAGGCTCCCTTCTCAGGTTTAAAAAAATCAGAGTAAATCTCTGCACAACTTGAGTGTTTGGAAGTCTGTCAGCAGCCACCATCCTGAGTCTTCCCCGGGGATCGGTGAAACAGCTTCTCTGGGGCTCATTTTAAACTTTTCTTCCAAAGCTGTCAAAAAATGGAGAATAGTCAGAGACTCTCAGAGCTGGAAGGGACCTTGGTGATCATCCATGCCAGCGCTACTATTCTATTCATCTATTCGTGCATTTATTCATCCAACAGATATTTGTTAAACACCTACTATAGCCAGGCACCGTACCAGGTGCTGGGAATATAGCCACGATCAAGAGAGACACTTGGTTTATCCCTGATGGAGTTTAAAGTTGGGTGGGAAGGCAGATATTAAACAACACAAAGACATATGTAATTATTAATTTTGATGAGTGCTCTGAAGGAAAAAGTATGGGGGGGGCACTGCGAATTTTGGAGTCCTGATGTAGCATGATGGTGTGGAGGAATGACAGTTGAGATTGATCGAGTGCTCACTCTGCACAGGCCCTATTGTAAGGGTCTCACTTGTACCACCTCACTCTATCTTCATGCATAGTCTCAGAAGGGGGTACTGGTGTTATCATTATCTTGTTGCAGATGAAGAAACTGAGGCACAGAGAAGTGCCCAGGCTGGGACGACAACTGAGTTCTGTCTGACTCTTCCCCCACCTCAAACATCCCATCTCAGAAGACCTGATATTTGTTCTGAGGGCAGAGGATGAGGTAGGGGCGGGGAAAAACCAGAGAAGTTAAGAAAATGCTGATGCGGGGCACCTTCGTGGCTCAGTTTGGTTAAGCATCCGACTTTGGCTTAGGTCATGATCTCACAGTTTGTGGGTTCCAGCCCCACGTTGGGCTCTGTGCTGACAGCTCAGAGCCTGGAGCCTGCTTTGGATTCTGTGTCTTCCTCTCTCTCTGCCCCTCCTCTGCTTGTGCTCTGCCTGTCAAAAATAAATAAACAACAACAACAAAAAAGAAAATGCTGATAATTCTGGCCATGTATGGAGCTATAGGTGCCAAGCATTGTGCAAAATACTTGACCAAAATTATGTCACTGAATACCTGCAATAACTAAGAACAGTAGGAATTCTTATCCCCTTTTTGCAGGTGAGGAAACTGAGGCTCTGAGAGGTTGAGTTTACAGATGGTGGACACTCTGAATCCACCCCATCTGTGCTGCTTGGATCTCCCCTGTTGGACAGTGCTAATCACAAAGAGTGGGTGACAGTGGGGATTCCCCCAAGGCCCACAGGCCTTCCTGTTCTGAGCCAGGGAGAACCCAGAGGAAGAGTGAACAAAGGACCTCTCTGGGGCATGGCTGCCCCTCTGTGTCATGAACAGTCTCCATTTTCCTTTCCTCTTGCAAGAGCCACCAGGCCAGCCTTCTGGGTCTGCTGGCCCACAAGCCCATAGGGAATGCTTACCCTCTGTCCCCCACCTTTCAGCCCCACCTGTTGCTAATTAGTGAGATGCTGGTCACCTGCAATTCCCTCCCTCCTCCTCTGAACACCCTCCCTGTGTTCATTGGGGGTCTCCTCTGCCTTTGAGCTGTGGGGGTCCTCTGGCCCACCCTGAGCTGATCTGCACCGAGCAGATGTTAAGTCGAGGTAGGAAGAAGTATAGGGACTCAGGTCATGGACTTGGTCTAGAGTCATGAGGGAGAGTCAGGACCATATGTGAAGAGAAAAGAAATGTGTTCATAGGGCACTGATGAAATTTTAAATTCCTGAAACGTTTGCTAGGACACGGGACTTCATTTCTTTAGCCTCCTTTCTGACCTGACCTGCAGGTGAGCAGATCTGTGTATGCAGACAAGCGCCCCATGAGATGGAGGCCTCTCTGTGCCCTACCGAGGTTCTCTTCCAGGATTGATGGGGTGGTTTCGGCCAGGGGGATGCCAGAAGTGGGCAGTCCCGCTTTTTGTCTGATTTTCTCTAGCCCTTGGAGTGGTGGGGGCTGCTTGAGTACTGGGCTCAGAGTCCAATGAGGCTAACACTTGAAGGCCACTCCCCAGATTGCTGGAAGTGAGACAGAAAAGAGAAGGCAGGGACACTTTCTCCAAGAAGGTTGGGTGGGAGGTAAGGAGGTTGGCTTGTGTGTGGGCTGTGGAGTTTGGATGACCATCAGACAGTCTTTTACCGTATGTGTGTGGTTATTATTATTTTTCTACATTCAACTCCTTATAAAAGTAACTTGTTGTCTTACTACAGAATAATATGTTTGTTATAGAACACTTAGAAAATACCCAAAACAATAATAAAAAGTCACCTGTAAATCCCCCCTCCAGAAATAACCAGTGGGAAAATTTTGATAGCTGTCCTTCTAGCTTAATTTCTAAGCCTCCACAAACCAGGGTGTGCTATTTTGTTTTTAAAGAAGTTCATTCTCTCATTTAACAAGTACTAATTGAGCGCCCACTCTGTGCCAGGCAGGCACTGACATCACATTTTGGAAGCTCTCACACTAGCTTGATTTTTCACTTAAAGATATATCATGAGCACTTTTCACAACAGCCTCTCATGCCATTGAACTTCCAGATTTAGATTTTGGGTGTAATGAGGCAGTTGGCAAATTTTGGCATCTTAGATCTTCTGTCTTAAGGAAGGATTGCTGAGCCTCTCTTTTCGTTGGTGCCTAAGGCAATCACCATATTAGACCTTTTGGGAGAAAGTGTGTCCCTTTATCAGGAAATAAAGAAGGACAGAAGAAGGTTTGAAGGGTGGGAAAACCCTGGCCCTTATTTAGTGTTAGAGTCTGGGACTTCTCCCTATGGGGGGTTTGGAAAGGAGAGATCCCATTCTCTTATCTAGAACCCTAGCGTCCTAGAGAGTGGGTGGATCCTTAGCGCCTCGCTGGTTCACCTTCTTCAATGTAGAGATGGGGGCAGGAGCAGTTAAATGACTTGTCCAACAATACACAGGTGGTTGATGACAGAGCTGAAGCTGAAACTTGGGGAGCTGAGCTAGGGAGAGTTGCATGGTGATGGTTGGGGGTGGATTTGATAGAAGTGGTATAGAGGGAGCCCATTCAGGCTGGTTGGAGGGGCTCCAGGGACCTTGCTGGAGTTTGAATCCTGTACAGAAAGGAGATTTTCAATACAGGTCTGATTTGCTGACCCTTCATTGATCTCCTACCCCATTCCTTATCCATGCCTCATATGCACACCTGTGGGTCTGTGGAGGCCTAGGAGATGGGGTGTGAAAGAAGAATGCCCTCGGGAAGGCCAATATTACACACAGACCAAGCTGGCCTGGTGCAGGCTTCCACAAATTCAATTTTGCAAATATCTTCGGGGTACTTCCTTTGCCTCGGGAGGGGGTGGGGCATTGTGTCTCGTACTAGGACACAGAAGAGAGTAATGGTTGACATTTTTCTAGTGAAGGACATTATGAATGTACACAATCACACAGAAGGCCTAGATCCAGGATAGAAGGAGCCACGTCGGCTTTCCTGGAGGGGAGGATTACTTCTTGTGAGTGAAGGGAGTGTGAGGAAGGTTTCACTGAGAAGGTGGAATTTAAAGAATGGCATCTGTAGATAGAAGAGAAGGACTGAGGATGCCAGGCCAAGGAAACCACGTAAGGAAAGGCAAGAAAATGAGGAATTTGTCCTCAGTGCATAGGAGATTGACCTTTTATAGCACATAGGTAGAGGACTGAGTGAGAGATGGGGCTGGATAAGGATATTCTGGCTCATTTTCAAAGCACCTGGAATGGTAGATGTTTCAGTTAGGATGATCTCAATCATTAGAATCCCAACTCAATCTGGCTTAATATAGAGGGAGCTCTGGGAGATGGAGTTTGGAGTTTACGTAACTCAAGATTTAGAGAATGGACCTCAGCTGTGGTTCAGTCTAGGGGTGCCCAGTATTGTCAGGGCCCCAGGATGACGTGGTAGTACTCAGGCCCTACTACTCAGGCCCATGGCAGTAAAATGGCTCTGCACCTTTAGAGCTCATGCGGGCACAGCTCACCCTTGAAAGTTAGAAAGAACTTCTCTTCCCCAGCCATTGAACAAAAGTCTTAAGCCTCCTTTTAGTTGGACCAACTTAGGGCACATGTCCCTCTCTGACTGAATTGTAACAACTCTGAGCAGTGATGACCTCTTGCTCTGCCCTGACAGCAGGCGGAGACATCCTGTCCCGACCATGTGGCTGCTTCATGATGAGTGGGGGTAGAGTGGATGCTGGTCGCTGCAGGATAGTGGGCAAAGACATTAGGACTTTCATGTGTGTGTCCTGGGGAACCTGGGACATATTAGAGCAGCAGCGTGGCTTTTTCACCTTTGTAGTAGGAGAACTTCAGAGATGGGAAGGGGAAGTCACTGGATTTCCAGAATTTGGAGGAAGGAGGGCACTGCCTGGTTGAGATGGCTCTACTCTCTCAGCAGAAGCCACCAATCTGGATCATTGAGCTCAGCCCAGAATATGGTCCCCGTGGGTGCCTGTGACTCATCCTGGCACACAGGCAGGGTGGAGGAAAGGCAGAGCAAGAGGTAACTTACAAAGGACCAAACCAGTCTTCATCTGTCAATAGCATTCTCCTGTGGTTTTTGTCATTATTCAGAGGAAAGAGGTTAAGGGTGTTTTAGGAAAGCCTGAGGGTTGGTGCTTCTTGTAAAATACTTTTAAAGGGCCTTGTGGTTTCCCAGGTAGAGCCTGAGGTGCAAGAACTCGAGTTCATGCTTTATGGATTTGGTTTTTTTTTTTTTTAATTCCTTTTGCAGTGTGTACATTCACAGCTCCTCCTGGATCAGCTTTGATTGATAGATGCCTTGGCAACATCCCCATTTCCTCAGGGATCTGATGGCTTCAGAATTGCTTTGCTGGTTTCTGGTCATATTTAGCTGGCCCTTGCTGGGCCGTTATGTGTTGTGGACTATATTTGGATAATTAATTTGCTTTATGCCTCAAAGTCCATAGGATGCTTTTTGTTTCTGTTCCCTGAAGTGAAGACAGAAGTTTTACTAGGGTATCCGTCCCTGAGCTGACAAGTCTCAGGCTTTCAAATTCTCAAAAAGGAGGCTCAAATTCTCAAAAAGGAGGCTCATCCTCTGTGGTAATTTTCCTCCTCTGTGTGACTCTGAGAAGCTGGAAATTGAGATAGAATGGTGGGGTCGGGGTAGAGGGGCCTGGGATATGGTGCTCTTGGGTTTCAGGATTGTTTAAGTGCTCTGAGCTGACTTTTGGGTGAGCTATAGACTTGGGGCAAAAGAGCCATGTTTAAATATTAGTTTTATCATTCATAGTCATGTAGCATTGGACATTTGGCCTTTAAGTTTCAGAAAACAGGTGTGGAGGACCTACTGTGTTCCAGTACTGTCTGGAGCATGCAAATGTTTCTTGTTTTGCAATAGCCCTGGAGGCAGCAGTGAGAATGGACCTCTAAGTCATTGTGGGGCTTATTTATGCATGTACTGTGTCCGAGCTATTCCTGTGCTATCTGGCTTCTCATGATATGGCCCATGAGGCAAGTAGCAGTATCTTCACTTTATAGATGATCAGAATTAAAGCTCAGCAAGGTTAAGTAACTTTCCCAAAGCCTCTCAGCAAGTAAGTGAGATATGAATCCAGTAGTTTCTGACTTGAAAGCCTGCAGTGCTCTGGGTATCAAGATGTGGCAGAAAAGCATGAATTTTTGGATCATACATGCAGACTTAGGATAACTTTCTGCTGCTTTTCTATTAGTCAAGAGGATTCCTCACTTCCTGAGCCCAGTGTCATTGTCTATAAATTAGAGTTGTAACATAATCTTTGTTGTTGGGGGTGGCTCAGAATCAAATGACTTATCCAAGGCTACCTTGTAGTTGGTATGGGGAGGATTAGAACCCAAGTGATCTGATGCCACATCCATCCTCTGCTCCCCTTTCTGTACCACTTTGGTTCTGCATGGTCTAAAGCAGCCATAGCCACGATACTGATGATGGTGGCAATTTTGATTTTGCGTCAGTTGGATTCTGCTAATAGCAAGCCTCTGCTTCTGGTGATGGGTGGGACAGGCCAGGAGATTTTCTTTTCATCTTTATGCCTCCTAATATTTTGACCAGGAGTTGAAGAAATGAGACCAGGGATAAGTGGAAAGGTGAGCTGTTAGGGTCTCAGGGTTTGGGGGATGGGGTACGTCGAGACAGGAGGTGAGAGAAATCATCAGCTGGCTGAATAGAACATGCCAGAGTCCTTCTTGTACGCTGTGGAGGCAGGGGAGTCCCTAAGTGGAGTGGAGATCTTGGGCTCACTGTGTGCTCTTGGGACTTTTATAAATGAGCACAGAGGGGACACCCATGTGCCATATGACTGTCCTACTCACACCTGTGGAAGGTTGATATTATCACCCTCATATTAGAGATGGAGGGACAAGATGGAGGGACTAAATTGCTGATGGCTCCCCAAGATAGTGAGTGTCAGAACAGGATTCAAAAAGTGACTGCTGGATCCAAGACTTTTCTACTGCAGGATGTCTGTGTTTAGAAAAACTTGCTATTCTGCATATTTCACAGACTCTTAAAAGATTCCAGTCTAACTCCCACCTTCTGATAGTTGAGGAAACTGAGGCTTAGCAGTCACATGATTTGACCAGGTTCCCCCAGAGAGGGAGGAGCCACCTGTGGTTAAGGCCATGGGATTTCCAGGCTCACAGTTACCTCCCAAATGTGCAGCAGACACCTGCAGTGCCTGCCCAGGGAGGAGCCTGGCAAGAATTGGTGGGACAGTGAGGCTACAGCACTGAAGGTTGGCGTTTAGAGCCTGATTTCAGGTTCCTTGGATACCTGGGGGCAAATCAGAAGACAAAGGTAAAAGCTTGTGCATAAGAGGTAGATCACTTTGGGGCCAGGGTGCCATGGATGTTCAGGCAACGAGAACAATTACCGGTCTCCTAAGGAGTGGGTGGGGCTCAACTTACTGAATGGGGGAGGTATAGGCTGTCATGGCAGTTGGATTGGCTTTCTGGTTATTATAATCTGGATTTCTTTAGGTCTGAGTCCTGGCCTTTGGCATCAGACTGACTCAGGTGTGAATGCAGATGAATCTATTCTGTGTGTATAAACTTTGGGCAACTAACTCTGGGACTTTCAGAGTCTCAGATTTGCCACTTACAAAACAGGAATAAAGTCACACCCACCCCTAGATTGGTTTGGAATGTCAGATGAGGGCTTGTAGTTAGTCAACTACCTAGTTTAGTGCTCTCAGAATTCTATGTCTGGCCTGGACCTCTCACTTCAACTCAAATTTGAACATCCACCTGCTTAGCTATCATCTCTGCCTGCCGTTGAACACTAATTCAACTCAAACTCTCTGTGCTTTTATGTCCTTTAATTTCACCTCCTATCCTGTCCAGTCTTTCCTGTTTTAGAAGTAAGCAACTGCATCCTCCCAGGTGCTCACACTTAACACAGTTAGGATTGTTGTTGACTCCTTTCTTGTTCTCATGTCCCAAGTTCAAGCTATCAGTAAACCCTGTAGGCTCTCCCTTGAAAATGGACCCAGAATAGAGCCATATGTCTTACTCATGTGGCCCAAACTGCTGCCACCACCTCTTGCCTGGATTATTACAAGGTCCTCCTTACTGCACTCCTGCTTCCACTCTTGATTCCGTACATTTTTTCCCCTCCACACAACAGGCTGGAATGATCGTTTAATGAAAGTAAAATTGTGTTACTGTGCCCAAAACTCTCCAGTGGCTTCCTATGCAGAGAACCATGGTAGAGATCCCTGAGTATGACCACAAAGCCCCACCAGATCTGGCCCCAGACCTGTACACACTCTTCTCCTTTCATTCTCCTTGCTCATGCTGCTTTTTGAACTTGCTAAGCCCAGTCCAACCTCCATGCCTTTGTCCTGGCCGCTCCCCTGGCTGTTTCCATTCCCCAGGTCTCTGCACAAATGAACATCCTTGGGCAAGCCTTCCCAGCTACCCTTCTAGAATAGTATGTCCCTCCTCAGCCCTCAGATCCCCTTATTTCACCTAATTCTCACAGCACCTTACACCATATGACATAGTACATACATGTTTGTTTTGCATATTGTCTGTCTGCCTGAATAGGACCTCATTACCCCGAGGGCTGGCTGGGGCTTGTTTTGTTCACACATGGCACCTCGCATGGGGTGAGCACTCAGTGAACACCTGCTGGATGAGTGAATGCCCCAGTCCCTGCTTCCATAATTCAGATGCCTTGTTACAGTGGGTCACTTCTTGCTTAGTTCTTGAGGGTTGAATGAGAATGTATTATCCCCTTTCATTCTTATTCATGAACCACCTTCTAGAGACAAGGCATGGGACTTTTTGAAATAGCGTTCCATTTTTTTCTCATTTTAAAAAAGGAATACATGTGCCATGTATGTTTTGGGGGGAGGGTAAGAAGAAAGAGAAACTCAAAATTCAGCAAAATAAGAAATGCATGAAGAAGAACATGAAGATCACTTGGAATCCCCCCTCCCAGAAGGAATCACTGTTATTGTTGAGATGCCCACCCTTCAGGTTTTCCCCTAAGTCACAGGTTTTCTTTCTAGGGGAGAGGGATGAATTGAGAGGGGCATTCTACAAATGAAGGTATTATTAAGGATACTGGTGACAAAATGATGGTGACAACTGTGGAAAGGTGTGACTAGGAATTGGAAGAATCAGTGACTCTCTTTTCTATCTTAAGAAGTTGGCTTGTTTCTAACCAGATAAGGTCACATACAGGAAAGATAGAGACATCTCAGGACAGGTATAAGGGAAATTCATGTTCACCTTGTTTTACTTATTTTTCAAAGCTTCTACTTGGATGGAACATTCTTTAAGGCCATGGGAACTATGTATTTCAGTGCAAGCAAATTTGTAACTAGTGTGGTGTGTGGGGTTGTGTTGGGAGGCTGGGGACTGACAGCAGTGGACGGACTACTTATCCTGTGCCCAGAATTTAATGTACAGTAGTTAATGCATTTAATTTGCCTGGCAATCTTGTGTGGTAAGCATTGTAAATTGCATTTTACAGAGAGCACAAAGAGTCATGGTGAGGTCAAGGAACTTACCTAGGTTTTACCCCCTCGTGGGGAGTGCTGTATAGTTTGAGCCCAGGGCGCCTGACTCTGGAGGCTATGTTCATAACCACAATGAAACATACTTCCAGAGCAGTCATGCTGGAGGGGCAGGTGGGCCTACGTGGAAGTACATTCAGTGAAGTCAAGGGTGAGGCTGGGACTTTCCATGGGAGGACCCCTTGAGGGGATCCGTACAGAGTTGGTCTACCACATGGCCAGATGGGCTGTTAGAGCCTGGTTCTGTGTCTGGCTGAAAGGCTGTCTGGTGGTTGTGACACCAATGTGAAATAATGAGGAAAATCTGGAGATAGGCATGTTCGGGAAACCAGACAGCCACCCACTCACATCATTCTCCAGCTTAGGACATTTGTGGCAAATGACTCCCTGCTGCTGGATGTGGGGTTCCAGAAATTGGGGGTGACCAGGAGTATTAAACCATCCCTTCTCCTCTTTGAGCTGTGTGCAAACTCTGAATATCTGACCCTGGTGATGGGGACTGCAGGGGGGGTGGGTGGGAGGATTGTCTTTTGCATTCATGAAAACCATGGGCCAGTGGACTGAGGAGCAGACTCAAAATTCTTATGGGGTGATGCTAAGTGGCCCCAGCAGGAGGGTCTGAGTTCTAGCTCTGCTCCCTTCTGCTGCCCTGAGCAAGGGGTATGTATGGGTGTGTATGCGTGGAAGTGCAGGGAATGTATTGTTTGGTGTTGTTACCCTGTCTGAGAGCAGGAGATGGTTTCTGGGCTTAATGCTGCTCAGATGTCAAAAAGATACTTACCCTTAGGTCTTACCACAGAGTGAGGAGATGCTTGTGCTTTCACTGTCACTCCTGAGTCTTGAAACCTGAGTGGGAAGAAGAGCAAGAGGGATTCTGAACTCAGAGGATGGTATGGGGTTTGAGGTTGGGTACTTATTTATGCTTTAGCTGGGTAGGAAGTATCAAACTCACCATTGCCCTGCAAAAGTAGCCTGTCTCTCAGTTCTGTTTCTCAGGGAAAGAGAAGTCCTCTTGGATTCCATTCATTCCACAAATCTTTATTGAGCACCTGCTGGGGCCAGACACTGTGTTAGGTCTTGTAGACGGAGTAGGGGCAGCAGTGTGGGTGACAGCTGGCAGACTTGAGGCATATTCTGGTGGTCCCCTTGACTTGAGTGGATGATGAATTGGATATGGGGATAAGGGAGATATCAGTGGGGAGAATGACTCCTAGGGTGTTGATGTCAGTAGCCATCGGAAGCTTGGCATCAGAACTCCTCTCCCAGGGAGGGTGGCATGGCTCCAGATTGCTGGGGCAGATTTCACATAATTCAAAAAGGGGAGGGGAAGAGGAGGTCCTGAGAAGTGTCAGCCAGTGAGTTTGAACCTGTGAATTTTCCTCTTCCTTACAAGAAATTGCTGCTCATCCGTACTTCCTGATTTCTTCTCAATCTGCCCAGTGCCTCCTACCTTCCTGGTTCACTACCTCAATATGGAATAAGAATATGGGGAGGATAAATGGACTTGTATTACCTTTAGCAGGCTAAGAGAAACTTTATAAAACCTGTTCATCTTGGGACCCAGAAAGATAGATGAGTCCATGTCCAGTTCGGATAAAGTAGATATCATTGTCACAGACGACTCTAGCTGTTAATCTTCTTTAAAACAATTATGGAATCATGGAATGTTAGTGCTAAAATGAAACCTTGGAGCTTGTCTGATTTAACCCTCAACCCCTATTCTAGGGATACATAAACTCAGGCTTAAAGAGGTTAAGGATTGCATAAAGTCACATAGCTGGTTGCACATGGGGAAATAAGATAGCTTAAGTAACTGTAAAGTTGGGGAGAGGAGGCTGGAAAAGCACCAGAGAAAGGGATCCCAGAGAGCCAAGTCAGTGCTATTTAGGAAATACAGGCTACCCCAGCAGTCTGCTGGAGTGGGGAGGGTAAAGCCCCTGTCCTGTAAACAACTGGCTCTCTCACTAAGAAATGTGAGTATCAAGTGAAAGTGGGACTGAAGGGTCAAGATTACAGCTGAACTGGCGAGAAGACAGAGTTCAAGGTTATCTGTCAGCCCATGCTTTTGGAAAGTCCTCTCTCCAGGCACCGGAGCCATTGATGTGTCATGGCTTGAGGGCCACCTTCTTTGTGTCTTTCACTGCCTCATCCAACCTATTCTGTTAGACTTGGTATCATATTGCCTATTTTCTACAGCTGGCTTTCTGGCTAATTCTCCTCCTCTGCCTCTGAACTTTGACCCACTAGGACTAGAGCGTGGAAGAGTACTGCCCATGCTCTTGCCCAGTGGAGATGATGCAAGCTGGGTTTGGGGCAGGAGAATGATGTGAGAGCCACATCAATCCACTCTCTCTGTGTGGTAAGGGTTTTCAGGGTGTAATGGGTTGAGTGCAATGGTTGGAAACCACAGATCAGTCCCATTGCAGCCTTGCTTTGGCATTTTGATAGGATCTGTGTTTGAGTGTAGAAAACTTCAGAACTTTTCTATGATATTTAAAATGGAGGTTCACGTCAGGGCTGTGAGTTCTGGCTAGTACCTAGAATTTAGTCTCAGTCCATTGGGCAAGAGTCCACTGGGAAGATGGAGCCTTGACAGCCACCTGGGTCAGGTTCCTGACCTCTGATGTGCTAATTTGCTGCTTTAGCTTCTAGGGCAGCTGTGGCTCAATGGGTCAGAATGTAGACACCTAGAATGTGTAGACAAGGTGAGGTCATTTTCACCTTTGCCCCTAATTGGTCAGAGCCGAACCTGGGATAGTCTAGCTGCATCTGGCAGGAGAAGGGAGGGCAGACTTATCTACCATGTTGACCTGGGGTCTCTGGCAGAGTAGGAGAGCCACTCAAGCTGAGTGTGTTAAAAGGAGGATAGTGTGAGATGTGCGAGAGTGAGCAGAGGGACTCCAGAGATGGATGACTAAGTATATGGAAGAGCAGTAGTCACAGAGGGGGCAGAGTGCTCCAGCATCCTGAGGTGGACATCTTGGTCCCCATTCTGGTCAGTGCCTGCCTGCATTTCAGTCTTGAGTCCTCTCAGGAGCCCAGCCTGATTCTTTGCCCTGGCTGGCGCTGACCCCTTGGCACTGATTTGAGCGCCATTTGTCTTTGTGTCTGATCTGCAATGTGTGCAGATGCAGAAGTGGCTCAATTGATGACCTGTCTTCCGGAGCACTCAGGGGATCCTGGGAGGCTCAGTTGCTCAGACATTGCAGAGGTGTTAAGAAGCTCTTGGTGGAGATCTGCATGGGGAGGTTAATTATTACTGTCCCCCTACCTCTCTCTCTTCCTCTCTTTTTTCCCCCCGTCTGGTAATCTTAGCTCAATTTAAGTAAGTTTTAAACCTCAAGCTGAGATAATGTTTAAGGACTGTAGTTCTTGAAAAATTAGTTCCCAGGGAAAGCATGGAAAAATCAATATAAAGTGGCTACTGTGAGCCAGGACTGTAGTAGGCATTATCATTGTGTTATTTGTTTGTTTCTTCATAGTGATCTTGAAGGGTGTTCATTCATTTGTTCATTCATTCTTTTGGTGTTTGTTGAGCACGTGGCATGTGCAGGGTAGCATTCTAAACTCTGGTGGTATATTGGAGTCCAGGGCACACCAGGTTTCTGCTCTCATAGAGCTGACAGTCTAGTGAGAAGTGTGATAGACAGTAAACATATAATAATTAGACAGTATCAGACAGAAGTGACTTCCAGAAAGGAAATAAAAGGGCAGGTGGGTGACTGTGGGGTACAGGGAAAGCCATCTGGGGGGACCATGCCTGCATGAAGACAGAACCATGGCAGAGCTGGGAAGGGGCCACCCTGCTGCGAACAGCAAGTGTAGACATCCTGGATGGGAGTGAACTTGGCCAGAATGAGGAGAAATGATTTTATTTCCTGTTTTCCAGATGAGGAAACTGAACCTCAGAACACAGCTTGTTCATTACCACCCAGTTTCCTGGAGTAGATCTCAGTCTAAACCCAGGATCTTTCCTCTATTACCTGCTGCCACCAACAAACTGCTGATGTGCTCATTTGTAACACATTTTCATGCATCATCCTATTCCATCCTTATAAACTATTGTGAGTCCTGTTTGACAGATGGGGAAACTGAGACTCAGGTCAGTGGTCAATCAAGTGCCTCATCCAGGATCACACAGCCAATAATCAGAGGTAGGATTCAAACGTGGATCCAAAGGACTTACTGCTGTATTTTGTCACCACAACATGGGGTGGTAGAATCAATGCCTGTGGGCTCATGGAAATGTCTTCCATGTTTAGAGCTAAAACAACTGTACAACAGGGAGTTTGCTGCCTTCTGCATGTCATCAAGATAGGAAGTATAGAGTGGGGACTCACACCCAGGCCTCCCACCTCTTGGTGGCTCCTCCCTCTCTAAATCCTGCTTTTATCCGTGTCTGATGGCCATGTGGGGCTGACTGCCATGGCCGAAATAGAGGACACATTGCCAGTCTTAGGTGTGGGCTCCTTGAAAGGTGAATAATCTGAAATAGACATTCCTGTGATGGGTTAGGAATTTTGCTAAGGACTGTGAAAGAACAAAATGAGGGGAGTTGTTTGTTCCCATCTCTGTGATGGGAAATAATCCCCAAAGGGACCAGAAACACTTGACCCCACCCCATTCCTGTAGTGCTGGGGAGGAAAGACCAATTAGACATATTCTTGTGCTAAAGGATCTCACAGTCTGGCTGGGAAGAAAAAGCAATATATATGACCATAATATGTTGTAGAAGAACTTAATTATTCATTTATTAAGTCACCATCTATTGTGTTTCTATGCAGGCCAGGTACTGTAGTAAGTACAGGGAGTGCAGAGGTGGAAAGGGCCAATGAGGTCCCTTCTTCCTGGAGCTTACATTTGGGGTGTGGGGGTAGGAAAGTGAGCATAGAAGTACTGAAAAATCTGAGTACAAACTGGGATAAAGCTATGAAGGAGAGTTGTAGGGAGCTGTCTGAAACTAATGGGAGGTTCCTCTTTGTTAAGTGTTCTGGAGAAGGCTTCCTTATGGAAGAAATGCTTTGAACAATGCACGATTTGGAAGGCTCTGATGGAGGTAACCTTAGGTTATCAGAGGAGCACTAAAGGGGTCACCTAGCCCAACTTGGGAGTGTAGATCAGCCTTCCTCTAGGTGGTGACACTCCACTGGTCTTGAAGGAATCTGCCAACGGAAGGGGTGGCTGGGATTCAGGGCTGGAGGATGTGTCATGGGCAGTGGGAACAGTGTGTCATGCACACACATGTTTTGGCACCACTCTGCATGATCTCCTTAGGAGACCTCTCTGCCTATTTACTGGATGCTGTAAGGTGGGAGTTCGCTTATGTCTTGAAGGTCTATTATCCAGCTCTTTCCTTTGAACTCTGCCCATGGCTAGTGCAAGCATATAAATTATCCAGAGGGCCTTGGCCTTGACCAGCGGGCCTGTTCATTCAGTGGCATGCATGCGTAATCAGTATAGGAGGCTGCCACTGCTTTTAGCTGGGGTGCTGGAGAAGACCTTCTGCATTCACAGTGCTCAACTGCACACTGGCATTTAATCTCCCTATCCCCCGTCCTGTTCACTTTTTCTGGCTTCCACTTACCTCTGACGCTCTGTGGTAGGATTTTGCAGCTGGGCCATGGTTCCAGAGACTGCCCCAAACCCTCATGCACAGCAGCTAGAGAGGTTCTTTGCTGTTTAGCCCAACCTGGAGAATACCTAGGCCACCACATGTTGAACCTTTCACTCTGCTTTTCCTCTTGCTTTTCATGGCACTGCCAGGGACTTTGACCCCTTCTAACATATCTAAGACAGACTGGCAAGAGAGGGTATGGGCTCCCTTAATTCCTTCCTGATTGGGTATTTACTGGGTGGGCAGTCTTTCTTGCCCCTCTTCATGAGAGGAGCCCAACCCCTTGGCTCCATAACCAAGCATTTTCCCTTTGAGACACTATTGGGGGTCATTTTCTTCTTGATCCCTCCTTCTCTGCTGCCTAGATCTGGGAGGATAAGAGACAGCTTCTAAACACCTCTTATCTGTGGGAGATGTGTTTGTCTCATCTAATACCTTCCTGATGTCCATTCAAGAGTGTTGATTGCTGTCTATACATTTTTAAAAATCTTGAGCCATCACATAATTCCTCCAACCCCGAGCAAGGGACATTTGAAAATAGTTTTAGTTGAGGGTGAGTATAATTCAGATGGACTGTGTGCCACTTTGGGAAATCCCTGGGACCAGGCCCTACTCTTCACACTTGTCCTTTGGCTGTGGTTCTGCTGGTCACAATCTGAGGTCTTGGCACAGCTCTGGATAGGGAAGTGCTCTGCTGGGCTGGCTTCTGCCTGGCACATGAGTTCAGTTTTCTTCTTTTGTTCCCCACTGTTCAGTCACACCCTCTTCTGAGGAAGCTGCTCTTCCCAACACCCCTGCTGGGTGGACAGCAGCCCTGCTTTGTATCTTGTGACCCACCCATTGCCCATCCCATAGTCATAGCTTATTGTGCCAGTGGTCAGCACTCATGGCTGGCCAGTCATGTCCTGGCCTTGCAATCTAGATCTTAAAAAAGATGATTCGGGCTGATGGTTCTGCTCCCTTCGGGGTTTGGAATTGGGTGAACTGGTGGTGGCAGTTCCTGAGTGCAAAGACCATGAGGGTAGGAGATGGTGACCAGCAGAGACAGAATGGAACATGACACAGAAAGCAAAGCAGTGATGCCACGGAGGAAGGGAAGAGAGAAAAGAACGTGTAACTACTTCCTTTACTAATGACTTTGTGGTCTCACCTGTCCTGCTCCTCCTATCCTCCCAGCAAGCCACTAACGTAACCACAGAGGGCCTTTGTTTCTTGCAAATTAAAAGTTTATTCAACAGTCTTCTCTGAGCTCTCCAGCATTTAGATGAGGACAGCAGGATAGAATTTTCTCAAATGGAAGGACTGGTGGTAGGTTTTAGAGCTGTGTTTCCTTTCACTTAGCCTCCAATCAAACTCCAGATGTCAGCTCATTTCCTACAGTTTGGGGAAAGTTTCCAGAAGATTCCTTTTCTTGGCGTGTCTAGCTGGCAGATTCCTTTCTGGGCCAGGTGACAGGCATGTCTCGGTCATATGGTGATGGAGTGAAAACTTCTGACTGATCACTGGCTGCAGGATGGGGCTCCTGGCTCCAAGGAAAGTTCCATGATGCCAGAAATGGAAGAAGTGTTGAGGTCAGCAGAGGCGTCTTGTCAGAGCCTGCATTGTGGCTTAAAAAGGACATGTTGAGAGGCCAAGATGAACTATCTAGAAAACAGCAAGAGAGGCCTCATGTGAGAAGAGCAAGTGCAGCAACCGGAGGCCAGGGTTGGATCTGGGCTGGCGCTGCTGGAGGATGCTCATAGGTATCCAGCCAGTTTGTCTGCAGGGGCATTTGTTGGATCTGAGGCCCTGCTACCTGAGAGGTCTTTGAAGTATAGCAGTTAGCCAGGTATAGGGCCTTCTTATTCTCCTTCATTGGAAGGATAGTAAGAGCAGCTAACATTTATTTTGCCAAGTGCTCTCCTAAGCATTTCACAGGTGTCTTTTTTTTTTAATTCTTGTGAATGGAGCTTTAAGGCAGTTATTGTTATTTCCTCAAATTACAGATGAAGAAACTGGGGTTTAGAAAACATCACCAACTCTCCCAAGACCACACAACGAGTCTGAGGTGAATGGACCATGGATCCTGGCCTCTCTGACCACATAGCCATGGTCTTCTGTGCACTCTGCTACTTGGCTCGTTAATATGGACCTGGAACCTCAGTGGAGTCCTGTTTTCTCACTTTGGTCATGTCCCAGGGAATGACCAAGTGTCTCAGGAGGTTTGGTGGGTCTGCCCCCCCCCCCCCCGCAGGGCATCTGTTAATGTGAGCAGGTGCCTTGCCCTTTTTGAGCTAGAGGCAGCCCAACCTGCTCTGAGCCAGGCAGGGACTCAATACATTATGTAGGAGTGGCTGTCCCCCTGGGATGGCCATCATAGACTTTGGTACCTGCTGTAGGAAAGTGCCAACTGCTTCTGGAAATGAAGCAAAGACCTGCAAGCTGGGAATGGATAGAGGAGACCAAGGGTGTATGCTGCCTTGAGGGTCTCCCCTCTAGATTGTGGTAGCTTGTGGGATTCAACAATCCCTGGCAAGGCTGGTGTAATGGGAAGCATTTCAGGAACGGTTTGCTATTAGGATGGTGGTTAGAAACTCCTCTCTGGTTCATCGGCTCTGTCTGGATTGGGGAAACTTGGCATAGCACAATGACAGGCAATGTTGGGAAGGGGGCCAGCCTGAATCTTCAGCCATCTGTTGATGGGGCAGTGGATTATGATGTAATATGAGCAAGTAGCCTTAATTGGGCAGAGCCATCAGATAAGGTTGCAGCCGTGGGAGGAGCCTGAACAAGGGTGAATCAGTTGTGGATGTGCAGCTTGGGGTATGGAGTGGGGCTTGTGGAACCAGAAGTGTCAGTCTTGGTGGAACTCAAGTGCATAACTCTCAATGGGTCCCCTGTCCCCTGGGATCTGCATAAAATGCACATTCTTGGGCTCTATCTCAGACTTCCCTAAATCTGAATCTCTGGGGATGGGGCCCAGTGAACTGCATTTTAAAATGCCTTCCAAGTGATTGTGAGGCATGCTAATGGCTGAGAACCACAGCTGTAGACTAGGGTTAAGTGGCAGTGTGGTGTCCTCTCAGGGATGGAAGAGAAAACCTTGCACTTGCTGGCTTCCTGTTGTGTAGTGAAAAATAGACTTAATTCTCCTTGGTTTCATCCAGTTAACAACAGTGGTTCTCAAGTGATTTAGGCCAACTTCCCCATGGGCCAGCTACCCCACCCACACAAAAAAACCTTCACTGGACTTGAGCTGGGGGGAGATTGGTGGTCTGAAAATGGTTTTGGCTGATGTTTCCTTGAGGTGGTATGGTGTAGTTGAAAGAGACTGCACTGGGATTCTCTACCATGTGTTCGTCTCACTGATGGTGGCATACCTCTTCCTGGCTACCACAGTCAGGTTCTTCATCTGTGAAATGGCATGGATTTGGAGCTCTTTGAGTTCCTTACTTGTGGTGACACTCCACGGTTTGCAGAGATGTGCCAAGTAGAGGCCATGGTTACATCATGCTGGAGACAGAAGTGTTGATGCTGTCATATTATGAGCATTAATATTGGAAGCGACAGCCTGCTGACCATCTGGAAGAATCTCCTAGGGCACTGAAGGCCCTGGACCCTGATTTGAGAACTGCATTTTAGGACAGGTGCCTCATTAATAGAAATGACTTCCTGAGAATGTAGCCAAATAGGCTGCCTGACTTTGTCCCATATTGCCAAGACTTTGAGCACAGAGGTCAACCTACACAAAGGGTTAATGCCTCAGTCTTAGGTAGCCCTCTCTCTGACCCTTCTGGGGCTCATGGATCTGGTGGCTTCCACTGGGTTACTTGATTGGATTTGTGTGCTGAGCTTTGGAGCTGTTGCAGGAAAGACTGGGTGAAACATCCAGCTTGTGAACGTTTCTGTCCTTCCTTGGCTGAAGACACTGTTCAGGCTTGGGGGTGGGAGCAGGGGGAGCCTGTGTCGAGGACTGCTTGTACTGCCTTCACTTGCACGGGACTTTGGCGTCAGAGGGAGAGAACACGTACAAATCTGCTGCAATTGACCTTTTAAGGCAAAGCAACTTGTATGTTTGCTACACGAAGGGGCTGCTGACAAGTCTCAGGCTGGAGGCAGAAGGTGGAGGAGAAAGGAGAAATATCACTGCCTTAGGAAGGGAGCTCATGGGCTGGTGAGAGAGATGAAGCAGCGGGTAGAGCCAGAGCGGCTGTGACATTGTGAGACACTCCGATGTTCTGCTCTTCCATCTCCTCAGGGGAGGGGCTTCTGCAGTGTGCCTCGGGGTGGGGTGGGGTGGCGCAAGAAGCACAACTGAGGGTGACCCGCTTGCACTTCTCCCTGAGCGAGATTACCAGGACAGAAATGGGTTGGTGGCCAAAGCCCTTTACAAGCTAGGGCCTCCACCAGGGACAAGAATGGGTGGCTGATTCAGGTGCAGGTCTATGTGGAAGCAGCCAGACAGGAGACACTCCCACAGTGCATCCCCCTCCCATTTCATCCCTCCCGGCTCTCCTTTTCCACCATAAACTCAGGAGGTGAGATGCTGCCTTTGGTGAGCCTCGTCTAGTCTTCCAGGATTGGAGAGCAGAGTGCTGTCCTGGGTTTAGTAGAAGGAGAAAAAAAAAAGCCTAGTGACTTGACTCTATTTCCCTGCCTGAAAATGAAGGAAAAGTCTGTTCTTGTCTATAGCCAGACAGGGTTTGACAGAATCTTTAAAATAAAAATATGTGAAATGAGGGAAATCTGAATCTGTGGGGAGGTCCTCTGTGAGAGGACTTCGTGGATTCCCTGTCAGTTAAATACATTGCAGCAGGATTGTCTTCATTTCTGGGCATGTCTAGTGCATGGGCTAACTGTAACCAGAATGTGCTGCTGGAGGACTTCCCTGGAAGGGGATGTAAGGTAGGGAGATGAGGGCAGTGGGGAGGAGGTCCAACTAGGTAACCTTGAAGGCCCTCTAAACTCTTTACTATTCTTGTGAAAGGTAGATGTTCCCATCTGTTAGATGGGAAAATAAATGGTAGTGACTGACCTTCTTGTTCCATATGTGTTGGTCAAGAGGGCTAAACAGATTGCTTATATGAAGCCAGTCCCCCACTAACATTCAGACAGGGAAGACTTGGTTGTTGGGGTGGAGGCATGCCACTGTCATCTAAGAGTCCCTGGCCTTCTCCAGGAACAAAGGCAAAGGAGGGACATGGTACCAATTTTAAGTACCATGTACCGGACATGGGGTGATATTCTTCATGTCTATTATTCAGTTGAATCAGCTCAATAATTACGTAGGATGGGTTGGATTACTATTCTTCATGTTCTAGGTGAAGTCATGGAGATGTAGAGACATCCAAACACTTAAATACAGTCACACAGTCAGCAAGGGAAGACATTCAGTACACAGCTGTGGTTGGGGCCATGACCTCCCACTCTGTCTCCCAGGCTGGAATGGGGACTTGTCTTTTTGAAGACATGAAGAAGATGGGGACATGCAAAGGTTCATATCTGAGACCTTTGTGCCATTTTCTTTACATATGAGATGTCCAGAGAGTGGGCTCTCGGTGAAAAGGCTTACCCAGCTGGAGCATGTCCTAGGACCCTGGGGTTGTGAATTACTGGGCAGGTGCAAGGAGTCAGGTGTGCGGAGGGAGGCCCCTTCTTTCTGTTTCAGTCTCCCTCATTCCTGGGGCCTGAGGGGAGTATTAATTAGTCATTGTTGGCATTTTGGATCTGGATAAAGTGTTCTGCCCGTGTTACTGTTTTGGGGTTAGACATCAGCAACTGGTAGCCTGGTGCTTGCCTCCAGCTCTCAAGTCTGATGTGTTTCTTTGATCCCAGTCTTTCTCAGTGAGTTGACTCATTTTCAAAACTGGGTGGGAAATGTCATGGACTCACTTTCTACTTGTTTTTGTTCTTTTCTCTCGTGGGTATGGCCGGAGGGAGAGAAGTTGGGGAAGGAGACGTGGTGAGTTGGACTGACCACCTCAGACTTTGGAAATCCCAGTGAATTTTCTTTGTTTTCTTTGGTAATCTGATAAGTTTTTTATTGCCACTATTAACACACAGTATTTTATGTAAATAATATACAATACTAAAGACTTAAAAAATTGGAAAAGCATAGAGTCCAAAGCAAAAATCACTATTTTCCTACCACATACCACTATTATTAAAACTTTGGTGTAGATTTTCCTAGATGTGTGTGTATGTGTGTATGAGATTGTGTACATTTATTTTTTACAGAAACAAAACAGATGTACATAGTCTATTTTTCCTTTTAATGTTATATGAATGTATTATGGTGTCAATAAATATTCTTTAACCTTTCATTTAAAATGTTGTAAGGGTATAAAATATTCCATTATATAGATGTAACAATTTACTTTATGCCCTATTAGTAGATAATTTAGGCCTTACATTTTCTATAATTAGAAATATTACTGTTTCTCCCTCTAAAGTTTAGACTATATTACCATTCCACCTGCAATGTATAAGAATAAACATTTCTAATACTCTTACACTAGATTTTTGTTAATCTTTGCTGATTTGATAGGATTCCTCCCCACCCCCCCAAAAAAAGGTATTCACTATTTCAACCTTAAGCAGTGCTAAGACAGAGTGTCAGGATGTGTGGATGGGTTTGTTGAAACTACAAGAAAAAAACAGATATTAACCATCTTGGTTTGTTTTTCTTTATTGACTTCCTTTGATTTTTCCTGTGTCAATATAATACAAAAATACTAGACCTCTATACCAAGAAATGAGGTATATTTAAATATCTTTTACAGGCTATTTGTCACAATTTTATTTATAAGAGCAAAAAGGTTGAAATAACCTAAGTGCTCACAATGAGAAATCAGTTAAATTAATGTTAATAATGGAATACTATGCAATCATTAAAATAATTTAATGGCATAGGGGAAAATCAGGCTATAAAATAATATGTACATAATGATCTCAATTAAATAATATGTACATAGAAAAAAGGCTATAAATGTTAATGTTAATCATTTCTGAATAGTATAATTATACTTTTTCCCTTGTGTTTTCAAAAATTTTTAACAAGTACATGTATTAGTATTGTAATCATACACAAAGCAGATGGTAGCAAGTGAACTCTAAAATATTATACATGGAAATAAAGAGTTCTGAGTAATTGGATTTTGAGTCACTTAGATTCTTCCAAGGACTTTGTAGGTTATCAAGTCTTCACATTCTTTGAGGCTAGTGAAGCTCTTTGGAAATTTTCAGAACCATTTTATAGTGGGGGCTTTAATGAGGATAGAGTCAAAACAGGGAGATGAAGATTAGCTTCCATCTGCTTTCCTGCTCTTTGTGTTGACTTGGGGGTAACAAGATGGTGGGATAAGGAACCTACTTATGGTGCCCACTTCCCTGGACAATGGAATATATTGGACATGCCATCCAAGGCACTGATGTGTCTTAGGACCATTGGGGTTGTTGTTTGAAAACTGAAAGTCAGGGAATGACAAAGGATGGATGTACAAATGTCATCTGGTGGGATTGATTTGGTTGTGTTTCTGTATTTCTGGTAATGATAAATACTCCAATATACTGGGAACAGAATCCTATACCAGTCCTTCACTACTGATGAGGAAATGGAGGTCTAGATTAAGTCACTTGTCCAAGCCAGTGTCTCCCCCCGCCCTCTATCACAGTGTCCCACTGGAATGGTACAGTATATCACATGTTGGGTATGTCTGACTGGCTGAGATGATTCAAAGCATACTTGGATGGTTTGGAAGTCCTTGAAATTGCTTGGTTAGAGCTTGGTTGAAAGAGGATAATTCAATTCTGGGTAGTAGGATTGGTGGGAGGAATTCAGTGTTGGTCTTTTCTCATAATATGATAGTTATTAAGTGATATTCAGAAGAAAAGGAAATATTAAATTTCATAATAAAAGAAGGTGAACTAGGACAACTGGCAGAGAGATGAGTCAAGAGTAGAATGGATTTACTTCTCCAGACTCAAGTTCCATGTGAAGATGTCCTTATTTTGAGTTGTAGGCATTCAATGCCATGGGTTTTTCTCCTGTTATGTATTTCATCCTAGGTGAATGAGAATTCTAAGAACTGGAAATTTCATTTACCTTTATGACTCACAGCTCCATGCTGTACTGCCTTGTTTGCCTTTGGCTATGAGTGCTCTGAGGATGAAGATACTGGGTTCACTTTGGGCATCACTCTTTAGTCTGAGGATCCACCCAGAGGAAGCAGTAATTATGGTGGGAGAGGACTAGAATTCCTCCCCAGGGAGGAGCTCTTAAAACAAGTGCAGTGTATAGGAGAAGAGAAGGTAATTGAAGGAATGAGCAGGGCAGGACAGCTGGCTTCAAATACGTAAGGGACTATCATAAGGAACAAAGAATAAACTTGTTCTGTGTGACTCCTGAGAACAGAGCTGTGGCTGATGAAGGGGAGACCCATTTCAGTTCAGTATAAGGAAGACCCTTCTAGAAACCAGAGCTTCCCAACAGTGGTCAGTGGACTAATGGAAAGTGTCCAGCAGAGCCTCCAGATGTTTTTCAGAGTTTTCTGTACTGGGTGGGAGGTTGTTTCAGAGGACCACTAAGGGCCATTCCAAGTCTGTGTTTCTAGAAGTCCATGTTTCTATGTTTAACTACTGTATATATTATGCATTCATTATTCCTATTTGTTAAGCTTTTATTATACTTGTCATGTGTTCTGCTAAACTTTGAAAATATGTAACGGTAAAACATAAGATCCTTGAGTTTATAATCAATTGAAGGTGATAAATGGTAAATAGATTATTGCAAGGTATAAGTCCAACCTAGTAAAGTATAGTGTGCTATGAGCTCCATAGGAAGGGTATCCAGATTAGCCTGGAGTGACTCATGGAATCTTCTTGGAAAAAGTGAGGTGAAAGACCTAAAAAATGACTATGACTTGGGTAGACCAAGAGGGTAAAGAAGAGTAGTCTAGGTAGAGGGAACAGCCTGTACAGAGGTGGAAGGACAGCATGGTGCATTAGAGACATCACTTTCTGGAGGAGAGGCAAGTGAAGAGAGGGATGAAGCTGACCAGGTAGGAGGCAGATGATGAAGGGCCTTGTCTGCCAGGCCAGAGTTTGGGCTTCATGTTGAGAACAACAGGGAGTCATTAAAGAGCTTTAAGGAAAGGATTGTGTCACCTGCCTCACCTTTTGGAAAGACCACTTTGGTTTCAGCATGGAGGGTGGTTTAGAGGGGACCAAGGCTGGATGCAGAGAGACTGGTTGGAGTCTATTTCAGTAATTCATGTAAGAGATGCCAGTGGAACTAACTGACTACAGGGTCAGTGAGAATGGAGAGGGGTGGACAGGTGGTGGGGAGAGTTCAAACTGAGTAGGAGGTTGGGGTGCCATTTATTGAGACTGAGAAATTAGGCCAGGCAACATACTTTGGGGCTAGTAGAAGGCTGATATTGTGTTTGAAGTGTCCATGGGACATAGGAATGGAGAAACTCTTTCTTCATATTTTGCAAACTACCCAAAAGAGATTCATTTTTGTCTTCTGATACCATGGAGGAGTTTCTCCATATAAAATGGGACTTTTATTCCAAAGTACTGTCATGACTTCTTTTTACAGATCCTCATACAATTCCTGTGAAGTGCAGGAGGGGAGTTTCTTTCAATGCACAATGTTTGGACTTAGTATCCTATGAAATGGTATCTGGGTGGTCTTAGAATATAGCCGCTCAGGTGGTCTTCACTCTCTCTGGTTAGGTCACTCATATCCCAGGAACACGATGGTTCCCCTTTTCTTCTCTGCCCAGAAAGACTTACTAGGGTGGTTAAGGAACTCAGTATTATCTCCGGTGAAGAATGATTCTCTCTGTGTAAATAGAGTGGATCAGAGGCCCAAACAGGCTAAGCGACAAACAAAACAATGGGTGGACAGCTGAGATGGGATTGTTTCTATTCCCTGATAGTGGCCTCTTTAGTTGGTTGGCCCACACTCCTTCCATGGAGTTACCTTTCTGAATGTTCCAAAGTTGATCAAATAGACCCCATTTGGGTGTCACCTTATAGTCCTGCTGTTGTTGATCTGTTTCATAGATTCATAACTAGTAGAGAGATTAAAGCTTTTCAATTTCATTAAGTCCAAATTGTAGCTCAGTAGGATATAAAACCACTTGTGCAAGGCTAATGAGTTGGTCTTCTGGATTCTGTTCCAATTTCACCATGTTGGGCCTTTAAAAAATCTTACTCAGCCATAGATCTATAAGGATGTTTGTTCCTTAACAGTTATAAAGATCCACCCCTTCTTTTTGATTCATTTCTTCTATGTGACCTTAAATGTCTGAGTTCTTTGGGGACGTGCTACTCACCCTCTTCCCTCCCTTGTCCTCTACCTCTGCTTTCTGTGTGATCTTATCTACTCCTATGGTTTCCATTGCTATTTAAGAGTGTATGACTCCACAGTTGGTACCTCTAGGCTTGAACTCTTTAATATACTTTAGATCATCCACATCCTTGTCTCACCCTTCACAGGCACATGAGAATCAATAGCTATAAAGCTAGCAGTGTTGGCTTTAGACCTACATATGCAACTGCCTACTGGTTGAGAATCGATAGCAAGTTGAGAATCCAGCTCTACATGACTGTATGCTTTTCATCTTTTCCTGCACATCTGAGTGGGAAGCATCCCTGTCTATTTAAGAATATGAGCTGGAAAGCTGGAACCCAGCTTCAGTATCCCTCACTTCCCACCACATTAGTCATCACACTCCTTTGGTTCTACCTTTTAAATAGCTATGGTCTCTATTTGCTCTTCTGTGTCTTTCTTGCCAATGGGTCCTAATCAGCTTTCAACTTGAACACTCTGACACTTTCTTGGGTGGTCTTCCTACCATCAGTTTTTTTCTTCCTCCATCATCTCATCTTCTCCCACATACTGTGGGAGCAGTCTTAAGGAAACAAACCTAATAACACCATTCATCATATAAAATACTCTCTTACATGTAAAATCTCTTCAGTATGCTATAGCTAGTGGCTAAGAGCCTGGAGTTGAGTTAGATTGTCTGGGTTTGAATTCTATTTACGAGTTATCTTGGGCAGGTTATGCAACCTTTCCATTCCTCAACTTCCTTACCTATAAATAGGAGATAATAATAATACTTTATACGGTTGTTATAAGCATTAAATAAGTTAGTATTTGTGAAGTGCTTAAAACAGTGCTTAGCACATAGCAAATACTACATAAGGGCTTGTTAAATACAATAAGATTATAACTTCTTAGCGTGACATAGAGCCCTTTCAAATTTGGGCCCCTATTGACTTCTCCAAAGCTCAAGTTCTCAATCCTCCTGCCCTTGGCCCTGTACCTCCAGCAATACTCAACAATTTGTATCTTTCATACCATTGTGTTTTCCTTGTGTGTGTGTTTTAATCCTAGGATGATTCTTCTCTTCCTTTCAATCTCTCCTCCCCCTTATGAACCTTCAGGTAAATTATTAATCTTTCAGAATTCAAAGAATTTTAAATGCCGCCTATCTGAAGCCATCCCCATACCACTGGACAGAGATAACACTTCTTCCCCTGAGCAACTTTCATGCCTGGGTGCCTGGGCATATTTTATCATAGTGGTTAGTCTGAAGGCTCTGGAGTGAGACAGACATTCCAATTCTGATTCAACCACTTACAAGCTGTCTGACCTTAGGCAAGTTATTTAACTTCTCACCCTCATCTGTGTAATGGGATAGGTTACCTACCTCATAGGGTTACTGTGAGGATAAATGGCCCTATGCATGCTAAGGGTGGGTCTAACTGCCAGCACATGGTAAGTAATCTGACAGCTACTACTCTATTGCTAATGACGTATTTCCTGTATTAATACAGGTGTCACACACTACTTAATGTATAGTTTACATATGAGTCTCCATGAAGGTTGGGGCTCTGTGTATATTCAGCTTTATAATCCTAATATCTCCCCTAGTAGATGATCACTAATATGATGGTTACCTGAAACCCTGCACCCAGACATTGGCCATCTCACTTGGGGTGAAGTTCATGTTTTGGCCACACAGACCTCCCAAATCTTACCCCCAGGATGTTGGTTTTGTTTTCTTGAGAGTACCTGTCTAAAGGAGGTAAGTTTGCACTTAGAGGATGGCAATATATTCTAAACTGAGCAGGTGGTGTGAAGCAAGGTGTGAAGCCTTGTCTGGGAGGTGTGTGTATGTGTGTGTGGGGAGCATGGGGAGAGGGAGGGAGAAGAGGGTTGGGGACCTTGGTGAGTAAGGCAATGACAGCTGTAGGAAGAAGAGGCAGGGAGAGTCTGGGGAGCCTGAGGGAAATGAGGTGGCAACCAGGATGCCTTTGTCCTTGGGAGGCAGCTTTGGGGTAGAAGATCATGAGGGAGAGTACAGAGGCTCGATGGGCCTGCTGTCATGGTGAGCATGATTGTTTCACTCTCTTTCTTATCTCTGCTCACATGCCTTGCTGAGAAGGGGGACTTCCCTGAGCCCCGTGTCCTACCTAAATTATAACCCCTTCCTTCCAACTCTCCTAATTCCTCTTTCCCTGCTTTATTTTCTCCCAGAGTACTTATCACCATTGAGCATACTATTTGTTATACTTATGTATTTGGTTACTATCTATTTTTCCCCAATAGAATTTACAACCCATAAAGGCAAGTTTCTTAATCAGTTTACACTGATATTTCACTGGCACCTGGAACATTCCTGACACATAATCAGTGCCTAATAAATATTTGTTGAATAATGAATCCCACAGAACAAGGATAACAGTCATTTGTATTTTTGTATTTAGTCATTCAGTACATAGGTTTTAAAATAATTTTGTTAAAGGTATATGTTACATACCATAAATGGTATCCATTTTAAATACACAGTTCAAGGAATATTGGCAGATATATATTCCTGTGTAACCAAACACCACAATCAAGACCTAGAACATTCTCATCACCTCAGAAAGTTTTCTTGTACCTCTTTGCAGTTAATTTCTATCCCCACCCATGGCCACAGGCAACCACTGATGTTGTTTTTGTCATTATTTATTGTCTTTTCTTTTTCTAGAGTTTCATAAAATTGGACTCCTAGTCATGTTGTATTTTGCTCAGTATAACATTTTTTAGGATTTATCCATGTTGCTTGTGGCAGTGGTTTGTTTGATTTTCTTGCTGAGTTGTAGAAAAGGGTTTCTTATTCTGCTTTGCAGTTTTTGTGACTATAAGTGAGCATGGGCTCTGGATCCAGCCTGCCTGGTTGGAAATCTGGCTCTTCCACCTACCAGCTGTGTGGTTTGGGGCAAGTTTATCTTCCCTGTGCCTCAGGCCTCTCATCTGTTAAATGGGGGTAATAACCATACTACCTGATAGGATTTTGGGGAGCAAGAGTAAATGAGGCAAAGAAAATACATAGAGTACTTCAAATGGTGGCTGGCACATAGTTGGTATTTAATAGCTGTTAGCTATGCTTACATCCACTTCACAAATGGAGAAAAAAAACCTTGAGGCAAAGAAAAGTAAATTTGCCCAGCATCATTCAGATCCCAGAAATAACTGAAACCCAAGTCTTTCTGATTTAACTTCTGTGTTCTACCACCTCCTAGATTCTGAGTTGTCCTCTGTGGACCAGAATCCTGTGTGCAGCACACACAGAATGAGAAAAGCTGGTGCTCAGTTTGGGGGATGTCTGGCTTCCCTACCTTAGTGTTGATTCAGGCCATCCCTGCCAATTTCACCATCCCTGCCCCTGTGGGTAGGGTTTGGGTCCATCTTTGGGCCTGCAAAAGGGGTAGGGCTGGGCGTTCTTGCCCTTTGCGCCCCTCCTGGGCCCTCTCAGGCAGCTGAGCTTTGCATCAGAAACACCTCTTACAATCACACAATATCAGCCCTGTGAGAAGCTAATTTGATAAACCCCACTCCAAAGCTCATTGAACCTGTCTATAACGATGCTTAATTAAAGAGCAGAAACTTTGAAGAGATAGCAAGTTACTGCTTAATGCAATACCGGAGTGCCACTATTCTACCATCTGCCTCACTCTCTGCAGTAATTGCTTCCTGACATTTGTTTATTTTAATTAGGAGAGCAGTCTTGATCAAGGGGGAGGGCAGGCAGGGTCAGAACTATTGAGGAGGAGGAAGAAAGTGGAAAAGGAGAGCTATAATGTGGTGGTCCTGGGCTGAAGGCGAAGCACTGTTATCTTGATGGTATAAATGGTTCTACCTTCCCACAGGGACACATACCTGTGGAAATTTCTCCATGTGGCAAAAGCACATGGTTGACTCTGGAGTCATATGTTCAGGTTCTATGGGTGTCCTTTAGGGCGTATCAGAGCTGACTTCTTGGTTTGAGAATATAGAGACTCCCACTTTGTTAGGAGGGAGATTATAGATAGGGCTAGTCAGATTCCAGGATGGTGGAGACACTTCCAGTCACAACAGGGTCTCAAAACTGAGGGAAAGAGAAGCTCATTCATATGTATTACTTCCTAAGGTTCTCACTGGTGCTTTTATAGTCTGCCTTGTTATTTTTGATTGTGTGTTTGTCATTATACATGAAAATTATTCATAAGTATAATTAAGGGCTGAGATGAAGAAGATACCTTCCTACAGAAAGAAACTATTTTTTTTTTTGGCAGTTATTTGAAGGCTCTGTAAATCTAGGAGACCCCTACCCCCAACTATTGAAAGCTTGAAGTTCTCTCAACATATAGGCAATTCAAGCCCACTCTACAGGTTCTCTTCAGGATTAGTCAATTTCTGGTTCTTTCTGATGCTGAGGGTCACAGCTCATTGTAAGAAAGCTCTTCTTTTGGTGTCCCCATCTTATACAGGTTCTGTGCATTGATTTATGTCTCTAACTCTGGCAGACTGTCAAAACTAAGTTCCGATTTGCCAGATTCAGAAGATGCCTTTGGGGCAAAAGTGATGTCCATAGTTCTCTGAGTTCCTGATTCCTTTCAGTGTTGAATCAGTATTTCCTTACTATCTGATCAGCATTTTGATGATTTAAAAAAGATCCATTGCATATTTTATCTAGATTTTTAGTTGTTTTCAATGGTAATAACCTGCCATTACCAGAAAGAGAAACTGCCTGATAGTGGTTTTTATATTACATGTTTTTACTTTTGGCAGCAGAGCTAAACAAAACAAAAAAGTTAAAAATGGATCTGTTCTGGTTATAGTGGGGCTAGAGACCCTGAAGCCCTGCCTCCCCTTTGTTTGATCCACATAGAGTGTCTGTAAGTGCCTGGGTTTCTTAGGTATGGTTTGAAAAACTCTGCCCTAAGTAACCCCTTGGTTTGACCAACTTTGAGGAACCACAGCTTTGGCAAAGCTCATCTACTGCTTTCCCTGGAAACAAATGGTTCTTGACATTTTAGGATGGCTGGAAGCCTAGATGTTGGGGAAGGTGCTGTAAGAAATGACAAAGTGTGCTGCCTAAGTCCCAGAGAGCCCCTGTGAAAGAAAGGATGATAGGAATCTTCTCAGTCTTCAGAGTACTAATCTGAACTGGGGGGAGGAAGAGAACAGGAGCAGGGCAAGCATGGTAGGTATGTTAGTTTGGGTGTTCAAAGAGACAGGTGTCAAGAAAGGATTAGACATGCAAGAATTTTATTGGGAGAAATGCTTGTGAAGGATAAAGGGGGAGGGAGCAAAAGTACTCAGGGAGAGTGTTCAGACCTTGATGCAAATCTGAGCAAGGGATGCAGGGAGCAAGGCAGGAAGAACTGGAGGCAAAGAGGCTCACTACAACACAGCTATGAGAGTTTCAGCCATCCTGATGAGAATCCCCAAGCAAAACTTGCTTGTTAGTGGAGTCCCCCACTATAAAGAAATGGGCTTTACCAATCTCCTACATGCTTAGTTATCAGCTAGGAGCAGTCCTGGGGAGACTGTGGCCTCATCAGTGTGTAATGATGGATCCAAAGGGGTAGTAACTGGGGCTATCTGTCAACTCTGCAGCAAGTCCTCTTGAAAGAGATCTGAGTGGTGTACCTCCCTGACCACCTCTGTAGGGGAGGGCTACCCCAGATTAGCAATGAAGCATTTGCAGAAACAAGAAGGTGAAGAAGAGAGTTAAGCATGCTTTTCCAGGCATTTCACAGCCATAGTGAAATGTTGCCTGCTTATTTCCCAGAAGCTTGGTGTCCAAGTGGTGGGATTCCACTCAGCTTGTTTGAGCATGTCATCTGAGCTTGGTGAGGGCAGGCCTACAGTAAAGATTCCTCTGCATTACTGAAGTTACCCTGATGTGGCTGGTCATGTCATCCCCTTACCCCTAGCTTCCTAAACCCTTAGAATAGTTTTCAACTGCTCTTAGGATAAAGACCACACCTTTTATCCTTTTTGGTCTGGTCCAGGGGCCTTGCCTATTCTTTATTATATACCACATACCCCTCACTGTCCCTATTCCAGCCCCACTGATGGTTCAGTGTCTTGTCCTTGCCTTGCTCATTTCCACCTCAGGGCCTTTGTCTATGATGTTTCCTTTGTCTGGGATGATCTTGCCTCCTGTTCTCTCTTTTTCCTACATCAGCTAAGGTTCCCTTCCTCTTGGAGGACCAAAATCCCTACATAGCTCTCACAGTACTGTGTTTTTTTCTCTTGGTGACATTTATTGTAGGCACAGTTATACATCTTTTGTGACTGATTGTTTATTCAATCTCTGGGTCTCCCACTAGACTAGAAGCTCCACAGGGGCAGGACCAGATCTGTCTTTGCTGTTTCTTATAGCTCTATGCCTTGTATGCTGCACATGCTCAAATGTTTGGTTTTAGGAAATAATCTATAGAAGATGAGGTGAAGGGAATACTTGGATATCCAATATAAAAAATAAAACTCGCATAGAAACAAAATATAAGGCAGGCTGAGACATGCTTCTCCAGGACTAGGAGTAAGTTTTGAGGTCCTTGTTCACCCAATCCCCCTGTTCATGTTGGAACAAACTGAGCCTGTGGAGGTGGAATGACTTCCCCATGTTGGCACAGCTAGTGTTTGCTGGGGCTTGGACTCATACCTCAGACTTTCAACTCCAAGCCCAGTGCTGTCATTGCCAAGGGAAGCTGTGTGCGGTTACATAGCATGTGATGTGGAGGCAGGTGCCTGACCTCTGTATGGGCCCTATTCTTGCTGTTGATGTGAACTTAAGTACATATGCCTTATCCCCATTTGGCTGTTTCCTCATCTGTAAAGTGGGTGCATTTTAAATGGAAACTTTGAAGATTAAATGAGATAATATGTAAAAGGGTGTTTTTCATAAACTCTTAATTATTTTACAAATGTTCTTACTGTGGCATGTTTTATTACTGTGGTAAATGAAGCCTAAAGCCACTGGTGACAGGAGTGGCTGGGGATACCATCAGGCTCTATATGTTGCTGATTGTGTTATGTTCCAGCCCCTTCTTCTCCTGTGGATAGGATATTTTTTTATTTATTTCTTCAAAGGAATGGAAAAAGTTAAATTTGGGGAGCATCAGTTCTATGAAGAAAAAAGGAAGTGTGATGGATAGTTGAGGCATCACTTAGCCTTCCTCAGCCTGGGTCCCTTTATCAGTGAAAGGAGGAGGTAGTAGTAACTGATGTCTAAAAGCTTCTTTCAGTAGGGAGCCTGTAAACTCTTATGAATGGGAAGGAGGCTATCACTGGACAGACATCCAAGCACAGAGCAAGAGAAGACCAGCCTCTAGCATGAGAGATTCTTCTGATCCCAGAAAGAACTTTCTGGCACTGAGGGTAGTTAAATGCTGGAAAAAGAGAAAGCAACAATGTGTGTGGAAATTGTTTTTGGAAGGTCTTTATGAAGAGGAGAAATACCCAACTGTAGCCCTGCTGGAACTGGGGAAGTAGACAAAGAAGCGTTTGAAGTGATTTCTACCCTGCACATGAGGGACACTGCATAAAATGTGACGAGGTTACAGAAATGCCCTTTCCACACATTCTCTCTGGTTGTGCATGCCTGTCTTTTGATCCTGCTGCCGCTCCAAGGCTTGTGTACCTGGGTCAAAGCTCTCAGGGTCTCCCACCTCTGTTCTGTGTTCTGAACTTTGGCCCTTCCTCCTTGTTTATTTTTTCCTCTTCCTCAACGCATCTCCAAAAAAGTGGTCCTGGTGCCAGCAGCGACTCCAGATAATAAAAGCTCAGCATGGTGACTGGTAACTGGTCCTATATAAGGCTAATGTGGGGAATTTTCTGCTAATATGACCAATGAAAGAAAAAAAAAAGAGGAGCAAGTTTGATTAAAAATTTTTAGGGAGTATGATGTAAGAACTTTAATTGGTTTTACCTTTTGCTACCATTTTCAGCATGGATGTGTCTCCCTTCCTCATTTTTAACCCTCTTGAGACTGGGTAGAGATTTCCCAAGCAAGTGTAAAAGTAATTATATTCAAAGACAGATTTTTCATTTTCCCTAAAAGTATTACATTAATTGTCTTTTCTGGGGCTAATTGTCTTTTCTTTGTTCTGGGTGTGAATAGACTGCTTGGGGCTAGTAATAGTTTGCATTTGTGTTTTTCATATACCGAATCTCATTTTGTCCTCCAGATGTCCCTGTGCCTGGTCCCTTGTTTTTGTTCCTGTTTTCCAGATGAGCAAACTGAGGCCCAACTCGGCAAAGCTCACAGAACTAGTGCTAGCTCCCGTACCGGCACTTCCCCTTCCCACCTTGTTCCGCCACTACTCATAGCCCTGACTGTAGGTGGTAAAACCACAAGGGCCCCTTGAACTGTAGCCCAACAGTCCCTATGACTTTCACAGTGGCTTGCAAAGGCAAGTCTGCTGGAGACAAATTTTCCACTAGCTGGTGGGAGAATGAAGACCTTCCTGGGAGTATAGGAGGTTGAAAAGGTGACTATTTCCAGAAGATGGTGGAATTGTTGGAAATTGTGTGTGATACCTGATGCTGAGAATGTTTTGGTGTTTTTACTGAGGATTTGTAACTCTATAGTAATCAATTACTACACCTATAGGTTGTTAGAACCAGAAAAATCAGGATAAAAGTGAGGTCTACTCATATTTTGGTTTCTAACAGAAATTGAATAGGGTGACAAATGTAGAAGAGGGAGGCCACTTTTGAGAAACTTCATCAGATAAACATAGAATATCATGTAGCCAAAGTCAAAATGATTAATCTCAAAGACAAACCACTACAGGACACAATGGAAGGCACCCCTATCTAAGTGGGAAGGCTTGGGTTTGATCTTAGCTATTTCTCAGCTGTGTGACCTTAAACAAGTTACTTAGCCTTGAAGTCTCAATTTCCCCATCCCTAAAGTGCAGGTAATAATACATCAGTGGACTTCTGCAGGGATAAAATGAAAACAGTGCTTGATATCCAGTAAGCTTTCAAAAATGTTAGTTGATCCTGGAGTCTGAATCTAAGGAGATTGGACTCTTTTCCTGTTGGCAACCAACAAGGGAGCCTTTGGAGTTTCTTCAGAAGCTTGCGAATGATATGTTTAAATGTGAATTTTAGAAAGTTAATTCTGTCTTGGAAGCAGTGTATAAGGAGGGTTGGAAGTAGGAGAAAGTTGCAAGTACAAAGATCATTTGAAATGATCCAAATGAGAGAAATGTACCTGAACAGAGTGAGTGAGGTGGGAAGGGAAGGAGGGCAGAGGGATGTAGAAAGGAGAAGAAAATAGTGGGTGTTGAGATGGCATTGGGACACATGAAGATTGATTGAATGTGAGGTAGTATGAGAGAGGTGAGGATAATGGATAGTGCCCAGGTTGCTAGTTGGGCCTGTGGAATGGATGATGATATTAGAGAAGATAACAAATCAGTAGGAATAGTTAAGGGAGAGTGTGGATGAGGAAAATAATAAATTGGTTTTAGTCAAGGGATTCCTGAGTTGCCTGGGAGACATTCAGGACCAGGAGTGAGTAGGTGATGAATGGATTTAGGGACAGAGATCCAAGGAACACTGACATCCGAAGGGTGGGGTGGGGGAGGTCAACTAAGAGTTACTTTCACAGGCAGAGTGATTTTCAAGAAGTGAAACATTCATAAAAGGGATCAACAGAGCCAGAAGCAATAGACAGGCTTCAGAAGGTGGGATCTGAGAAGAGGCTCTGGTTTGGGAATTTCGAAAGTCACTGGTAACATTGGGAAGAGCTTTGTGAGTCAAAGATGTGTTGGGGACAGAGCCAGATATGGAGGATGAGGACAGAAAAGGAGGAGTGGAAATGCTGAATTTTGAGAGAGAAGAATTACAGAATATCTCACAGATGAGGTAAGAAGGAAGGTTTATGTTTCATTTGAAGGTTCCAAACCTGTGGCTGAGCAGCATGTGGGAGAGGGGCGAGTGGAGGGCATATGGAGGTATAGAACAAGGTCCTGGGGAGGTGAGAGCTTGGAGGTAGATAATGGAGGAGAAGTCAGCCTGGAAGGGACCATTTTTCACTGAGAAGGGAAGAATGGGGAAAGCAGTTGGGAGGAAAAGTGAGTAGCTGAAGGGGAGAGAAATGCAGAATTATATGCCCGCAGGCCTCAATTTCCCCAGTAAAATGAAAGTCCCTGTAGCAAGTGCTGAGTAAGGAAGGGGGAAAGGGCTCAGTTCAGGGAAGAACTGAAGAAGAGAGCAGATTGAGGAAAGGTTTAAGGGCTGAGTCACCAAGACTAAGGGAAAGAATTCCAGTTGCGCTCACTGGCACGGTGGGATGTTGGTTTCTGGTACTGATCAGTTACTCAGGAGCAAGCGGGTGTGTGCTTAGATGTCCTCCATGGTGGGAATGGTTGGCCATGAAGCCTTGTCTAGATCAGGAGTTAAGGGGGTGGGGAAGAGGTAATACATGGAGAGAGTGAAGAGTTGGAGGTCCATGGCTTTACTAGGTTTAAGAGGATAATTAGGAAGAGATGGGAAGTAGAAGTAAGGTTTTTCTGAGGTAGGTACTTGGTGGAACAGTTGAGGGTGAGGTCAAAGTCTGGGAGGGTATGAAGGGAGTGAGGGTGATGGGAAGGTTAATGAAGCAGAAGAAAGCATGGGACTGTGAAACTGGAGCACTGTACACATGGGTATCATACACAGTGGTTGGAGTCAGGGTGCAGAAGGGGACTGTTAGCTAGGAGTTCAATATATCAGTGAATGTGACAGAGCGATCTTGGGGTGATGTACTGGTCAGTTATTACTGCACAAGGATCACAAAAATTCTTGGTGGCATGCAATAGTAAGCATTGGTTAAGCTTTTCATACTTGGAGATGGCTGACTTAGGCCAAACTCATCTGGGTAATTTATTGATTTTGCGTCGGCAGGTTGGATGGTATGTGCCTGATCTAGGTTGATTATGCCTGGGGTGGCTGCCTGGAATGGCTCTGGTCATTCACCTCTTGGGACTGGCAGGCTAGCTCAGGCTGCTCTTTTCATCATGAGAGCAGAAAGTGCAAAGGAGCAAGCACTTTTCAAGCCTTTAGTCATGTCGTGCCTGCTAACATTTCTTTGGACAAAGTCAAGGGGTGGGGAAGTACAGTTTACCCATGGAGATGATCAGGGTGATGAGTGAATCTTTTTGCACAATAACCTAATTGACCACAGGTGGTAGATCAACTCTCTGAGGATGGAGAGAGGATGGGATGCAGATGACCTAGGACCCTTGAATGACAAAAGTAGGAAGAAAGGATGCTGTCTGCTGTGCTCCCATCCTGAGATACAAGTGGCCCCAACTGAGAATGTTTGGCAAATAAATCACTTCATTAGAGAAGATACAGGTTTTTGTATTGTTGGGATTCAAATACAAACAACAGGAATTCCAGAGACCACAGAGGGAAGGGTTCAAAAGAGGCATCAGGAGGCAACTGGCTACCTAGAGTCAGAGAACTGACTGAGCTGTCCTAGACTTAGGAATAAAAGTGGCAGAAGTGGGTGCACACACACACACACACACACACACACACACACACACACATACACAACTGGTAGAAGAGCTTGGGCTGACCCAAGGTAAACTCTCTGGGAGACTTATTATTTTGGGAAGGTGTTGTAAAGACCAGCCCCCACATTGCCTTGAATGGGACTCTGCGTGCTGGATCTTTCTGACTAACTGAGGAGGGCAGATGCTTCCCGAGGAGGAGATGTTTCTAGGGAGAGGCGGTCGCAGCTCCATACTATACTTGGGATTTCACAATTGCTTTTACTCTGACAGGGTGTTTGGAACTTTTTTTTTGTACTACAAATAAGGAAGCAGGAGGGTGGGTGTGGGAAGGAAACTATTTTAATGGAGATCCAGTAATAGAAATAGCATCCATCCTTGGAAAGAGAGACTCTAGGAGAAAGATGGATGGGGGTGGAGCACCTGAAACCTATATTTTCTTTCTTTGCAGAACTTCTTAATAATTTTGGGTGTTCTTGACCTTCCCTCCCCTACTAGGCTGTAAGCTCTCTGAGGGTAAAGCTGAGCCTGTTTTATTTGTAGCTCTATCCCCATTGCTGACAGCACACAAAGAACATAATAGGTGCACCATAAATATTTTTGAGTCGATGAATGAATGAGTGATAAGAAACTTAACAGCTTGTATATTTGTCTCCACTTAAAAGAACTCCAAACTTCCTTTTGGTCATATAGTCAACAAATATTCAGGGGTTTCTCACTATTAAGCAGATGTCCAGGCTCTGGCATTAATAGAGAGTGAGACATAGTCCTTGCCAGATGGTTGCTATCTTCATTTGCAGCCTAGGGAACAGTAGCTAACAATGCAGAACTATATAGAAATGGTTCAAGCCTCAGTTTGCTTCACCTGCAAAAGGGAGAGGCTGGACCGGATTCATTCAGGTATTCAGGTTTCTATTCTACAAGCCTCCTTGGAGCCTCAATATTCTGTTGTACATTTTGAATCTCTAAAACAGGAAAGCAATTGATGTCTAGTCCTCTTGGGCTTCTATAACAAATATACCATGGAAGTATGTGTTTAGGCTAATTCTGGTGAACTAATCCTTGTAGAATTTCTTCTGGTCATCCCCATCCCAACTTCATGGGCATACCTGCACCAATCTTAATGTTTCGCTTGTTTTTCTGTGCTCAGGATGTGCTTTTTAGAGCCCCCAAAGTGTTCAGACATCTGGTTATTCTTTGTCCTGATGATGTTGGAAGTGGATGTTCAGGTTTCAGGACTAGTTCATATCTGCTAAGCTTATATTTGGTCCGTTCTCCCCAGAGAAGCCGAGCACCCTGCATGCACCCCCAGGGAGGATTTGAGGCATCTAGGATGACTTTCTCTCTGGAGGCTTGAGGACAAAGAGACTGGGCTGTGTAGGGATGCGGCCAGAGGCTGAGAAGCGTGGACATGTCAATACAGGATAAAATCAAGAATTGCACAAATCAGGCAGTTCCAAGTTAAGGCACTGAATCTAGAATAGGAGCTATTAACTTCTTTCTCCTTTTTTTGGATTCTCTACTTGGATAGGATGTGGTGTCAGGTCTGGGATCAAGGTGGCTGTTCAGGTATATGGGGAATGGCCATGTATTGTTAAGACATGGTATAGGGATTGAATTCAGATCCCTCTCATGTCTCCTCTGGATAAGAGCAAGGACCTGCTGATTGTTCTCTCTGTTTCAAAACCATTTCCCCCACCATCTAAAACACAGTGGCTCCCTGAAATCTCCTTAACTTGGCACCCAGGATCTTTACAACTCTGTCCTCAACATGACTTTTTAGCTTAATGTTTTCGTCTACTCCCACACATCCTACATTCCAGCCAGATAGGACTTCTTATTGCTTCCTGAATACCCCTTGATCTTTCACATCTTCCTGCCTTTATTTCATGCCTTCTCCCTGCTGACATACCTCCCTGGTGGCTTGGTCTAGCAAAACCCTTCATTCTTTGAAGCACAGTTCAAAAGCCTTCTTATATCTCTTGGCCAGTCACTGGCCCATCTTTTGTGCTCATGTAACACTTGTACATATCTTTATTAAATTACTCATCACCTCCCCTGATGATTGTTACTCATATATCTGCCTCCCCTCACTCCCTGAGCTTTGGCTCTTTGGGGCAGAGCTCTGGGTTTTTGGGGCCCAACATGCTGGTTGGTTAGTAGCAGGTATTTATTGGATATTTGTTGAATGAATACTTGAATAAATGAGTGTGAGTTGTGTTGAATATAATAAATATTGTGATCTCTTAGCATCTTCTGACTACCCTGTCTTAGGGCACTCATCTTTCTGAATATATAAAAAGACCACCCTGGTTTGAAACAACAGAAGCCCAACCTGATTTAGCAGAGAGATGGAGTTATAGGGTATTCTTAAAACGAGATGTAGTTTTGTTACCTTTCAAGCATAGCACATTCTTAAAAGCTAAGATATAAATAGATACTAATAAGTAAAGTGGGAAAATTAATACAAAATTATAGGTTGTATTAGTCTTGATTGTATAATAATGTAGCATAAACAAAAGACCATAAACATTTCAGGATTGTTCACAGAGACCAGAAGTTGAAGCCATGATGGCAGAATAATTGATTTTTTTTTATTTTAAAAACTTTAAAATATTTTTACTGTTAAGTGAAGTGTGGAACTTTGTAGAGAAAGGTGTAATTGGAACTTTCAACCTTTGAAGATAATGGAACTGCACTTGAATGATTGCAAATTCTGGATTAGCAACCCTAGATTGAGAGATTTGTCATTATGTGGGAACTCACTGTTTGTTATAGGGCAGAGTTGGCATAGGTGGGTCTATTGTGTAACATCCAAATGTGTTTAATTACTACAAGGTGAGCCCAAAGGTTTCATTTCACATGCCTGTTGTATTGATGGGTGAGTAGTATATGTCTTGACTGGTTGAGAAGGATTCTGAGGTTCCATCTAGCTCAATAGAAAGGTTTATGATTGATTAGTGAAGTGTACTGTGGACATGTGAAGGAGGATTCATGTATTTTCCTTCCTTATCTAAAAAGTCCCCAGATTATGAGACTGACACAATGCCAAAAATACAAAAACACTAATTCAAAGGGATACATGCATCCCTATGTTTATAGCAGTATTATCTACAATAGCCAAATTATGGAAGCAGCCCAAGTGTCCATCGATAGATGAATGGATAAAGAAGATATGGTATATATACACAATGGAATATTATTCAGGCATAAAAAGAATGAAATCTTGCCATTTGCAATGACATGGATGAAGTTAGAGAGTATAATAAATGAAATAAGTCAGTCAGAGAAAGACAAATAGCATATGATTTCACTCATGTGGAATTGAAGAAACAAATGAAGAAAGAGAAAAAAGGAGAGAGACAGTCAAGAAACAGACTCTTAATTATAGAAAACAAACCTGTAGTTACCAGAGGGGAAGGGTTGGGGAGATGGGTTAGATAGGTGATGAGGATTAAGGAGTGCACGTGTCGTGATGTATGGGTGATAATACTGGGTGATGTATGGCATTGTCGAATCACTATATTGCACACCTGAAACTAATCTAGCACTATATATATTAGGTATACTGGAATTTAAAATGTGAAAAAATAAAAATAACAAAATGCATGTAAGAACATAAAAGATCCCCAGAAACAGTGTTTTGATGCTAATCATTTGACATAATGAATGAAACATCAGACTTATTGTTCAAATGCCAGAATTTAAGATTCAGTTATATTACTTTATTGGTTCTGTGACCCTTGAACAAACCATGCTCTCTCTCTCTGAGCTCCAGTTCCTTCATATGTAAAAGAGAGTTGGAAAATTTGACATTTTGTTGCCCTGAGGGTTAGATGAGAGAATGTTTCCTAATACTTATTGTTCGTTCCATGTATGTTTTATGATGGTTTCCATGTGTGTTGTCTGTTTTACATTCTTCATTCATGGTACACACAAGCTGTGCTGATTCACTGACTTGGCCCACACTTCACTTGGGACTTTCAGCAGCTTCCATCTTTTTGGTTCTCTGCAGTGTTCAAGACTCTGCTTGAGTTATTTTGTAAACATTCCATTTGGCCATGGCAAGTCACAAGTCTGAGCGGGGTGTCAAGGGTTGGGCACTCTAATGTTATATGGAGAAGGGTGTGGAGAGAGGGTGAGGTGAGGAATTTGGGTTGTTAATAGTATCAAACTACTGTACAACATTATGGGAAAGATCTCTAAAATCATGGTGTGAATAAGATGAACAGAGAAATAGCAGTGATGATAATGGTAATGACTAACATTTATTGCATGCTTACTGTGGGCCAGTCTCTGTGCTAGAAGCTTTGTGTGTGTTCCCTCACCCTTTGAATCCTTACAACAGCCTTTTCTGTAGACACTAGTTTTACCTCTCCTTTATAAATTAGAACGCTGAGGTTCAGAGGGATTAAGTAATTGCCATGGATTACAAAACTCCTATATGGTGGATCTACGGTAAGAATCCAGTTCTGTCTGACTCTGGAATCTAGCTCTTAGCCAAATCCGAGAATACCAGAACCTGGGGGTGAGGATATCCCTTGAAATTTACTGGAGAGAGGCTTAGGACAAATAAGGAGCAGCCCTGTTTCATGCAGAGGGTGGCAAACTCAAGCAACATGTCTCTCACATGGGTATTTACTGATGGTAGGACCTCTGTTATGCCAAAGTTATGAGACTCAGTCCCAAATTAGTATGAATGCAAAGGCAACTCTGTTCAAGAAAACTTAATATAAATGATAGTTCCTTTGTGGCTTTTCAAGAGGAAAGTAGGAGATTTAGGGGATATTCCCTTAGATGTTGAAGTTGGTATGGTGCAGTGGTTTTGAAACTGTGCTCTCTAGGACTTTGGAGTTTTTTTTATGATAAAATCTTGAGGACTATTGCAGAAGTCAAGGAGGAGTCCTGGAGGCAAGATTTCACCTTCTGCTTCTACAGAACAGCTCTGCTTCTAATGGTCATTTTTGAGGTTTCATGCACTGTTTCTTTTTCTAGAAGAAATAAGGGCTTTGGTGGCCTAATAAAGGAAAAGTTCCTTTTCTCATGGAAATATCTCTGGTCAAAAGGTCCTGATACCTGAGTCTTAGTGCCACTTCTACCACTGCCAAGTTGTGTGATCTTAGACATTTGCTTCACTGTCCCTGGAGTCCTTCCTTCCTTCCTCACCTACAGAGTGAGGAGTTTGAAGCTGTGCTCTTATCCAGCTATGACATTCTGTATCTCTGTGAGGGGTTGAGGTGAGGTGGGCAGTTGTGCCTGTTACACTGTCAGGGTAGAATTCTAGAGCTGTTGTACCAATTGTCTGACCCACAAGTCTGTCCCTTGAGTTCTCAAACTTCCATCTGCTTCCTCACCTTAGTCCAGTCAACAATCATTCATCTATGGTTTACTTTGTGCCAGGCACCACACTCACCTTCAAAGCTCCTAAGCTGCTAATACTTGCCCTGGTCAGGGAAGGTCCCAAGATCACCCCCTTGCTGTGTCTTCTCCTGCCACCCCAAGCCTTCCTTTCTTTTCTTTCTGCCTCACATGTTTACACCTCTCTCTAGGACAGAGTATGAGGGTTGGAACAATTATACCCTGAAGGAGTTGGCATTGGGGGCAGTGGTCCGTGGGAGCCTGGGGGTGTTCCAAAAGGTGGGCTCATTGAATCATTGTGTTCTGCCCAGCCACCAACAGGGTTTAGAGCCCCATCCCCCGGCTGCCTCTTTTTCTCTCAGGTAGTAACTTCTTGAGTAAAGGTAGGAGCTGAGATCTGGTTGTTTGGTAGCAGCACCTGCATCTCCTGTTCTCAGTTCCTCAGCAACAGATAGGATGGGAAGATGTGGAGGGACAGTTTTCTCACAAAGTATGGAAGGAGAGAGAACTGGAGAGTGCTAACTGGTACCCCCAAAGCTATTTTAGATAGAGGAGGGCCAGGGTAGAGGCCTGGCAGGGGGGAGAGGGTTTGGGGAAGGGCATTCTGGACAGTGGGAACAGCAAAAGCAAAGGCTCTGAGGTTGAATCGTACTTAGTGATTTCTGAAAATACTGAGAGGTGGCATGTCTGGGGCCCAGTAAGAAGTCATGGATGAGCTTGGAGAGCTAGCACCAGGCTCTAGCACCGGGATAGCTATGCAGGGTCTTGTGGAAGACAGGGGGAACTTTTCTTTTAAAAAAAGTTTTGGATACAATTGACATACAGTGTTACATTATGTTTCAAATGTTGCACACACTTCAGGTGTACAGGGTAGTGATTTGACATGTTTAAACATTATGCTGTGCTCACCACAAGTGTAGTTACCATATGTCAGCCTATAATTACAATATCATTGTATTGATAGGGAGGACTTTGGATTTCTTTTTGAGTCTGTAGAGAAACCACTGGAGAGTTTTGAACGAGGAAGTGATGCCTTCTACTTTAAAGGTCACTCTGGCTGCTGTGCAGAAGATATCCCATCACGGGCAAGGACAAAACAGGGATACTGGTTAGGAGGCTAGTTAGTACATAGTCCAGGAGAGAGACAAACACTGGTGTAGCCAAGGCTCTTGGGTCACTGGGCCAAGCCTGAAATTTTCTGCTAAAGAGTCAGAGAACGTTGGGGAACATGAGAGGTGGAGAAGGGTATATGGTAGATTAGGTGGGGCTTTAGCAGGGACTCTTAGCCAGACCTAGTTCTGCCCTTTATGAACTGCATGACTTTGGAAAAATTATTTAATCTCTTGGGGAATCTCAGTTTGCTCAGCTATAAAACAGGGATAATAATAGGTACACTTCTTACAGTTTCTGTAGGAAGACAGGTATAACATACTTGGAGTATGCCTTGCACAACGTGTGATATGAGTACCGCTGCTGTGAGATGCATGTATTGCCACCACTGTGAAACAGCCTTTCCAATGGCTTTCCAAAATCATGGGTGGACCAAATGGCCACTGGCCTTGATCCTGAACACACCTTCCTGGAGATGGCATTCCCTGGCATGGCCTTGTCCCTGCTTCCTGTACTCATGTTCCCCATTCCCCACTGTCAACCATTGATTGCATTACACTGAAAGAAGCATGGTCTGTACTTCACACCTCCGAGGTGAACCCCACAGATGCGTCTGTGCCCCACATTCACCCCATGGTGAAGCTGGGGGCTGTCTGGTTTGGGTCTGAACAGCTCTAGTCTGTCCGGATCCTCTGCACATCCCCCTGCTAGCTCTGGCACTACTTGCTTTGTTAATGGAGGATTTGTCAAGTAATGGGAATAATTAGCACAGTGGGGGCCTTACTGTGCCCTGGAAAGAGAACAGAGAGAGCCATCCCAGCAGCCCCAGACATGATTGCTGGGCAGGCTTATTTTCTCTTGTCTGCATCTCTCTCCCCACCTCTTGCATGTGTTTGATTTTTTCTCCTTTGTATAGAGAGAGTTGGCTAGGAGAAAAGACCCGTAAATTGCACCCTTGCTGGGCTGGTGCTGCGAAAGCTGGATAAGATTGTCTTCTTGGACTGAATAATTTCCCTCTTCCCCTACCTCCTTTAGGGGGACAGATCGGCTAAATATCTTGTTGATTTCCCCCCTCCCTTTCTCCTCCTCCTTTCCTCCCCACCTCCATCCCTCCCCTCCCTTCCTCCCTCCTTCTCCCTGTCCCCTCATGTAAAGAACTCACTGACTCTCAATTGAATCCTTTTTAATGGTCCCAAGAGGCGAGGATCTTGAAGGGTGATTATCTTCATTATAAATTATTAACTCACCCTGTAGCCAGATGGCTTCCCAACCCGTGGCTTGGAGCTCTGGGCTGGGAGAGGAGAGGACCGGAGAAGGGAGGGGTCTGAATCATGAATGGCCACAAATTCTTGGGTTCCTGGCTGGACCTGGGATGCTGGGGAAGCTGTTGGCACCTTGCAAGACCTGAGTCCTATGGTCTGTGGGCAACTGTTTATTGTTGTGTTTTGCCCACTAGATAACTCAGGACTCCCTTGGCGATGGAGTAGAAGTGGTAGACAGGGGAGAAACTAAAGCCATGGGTCGCTTTTGATATGAACCCTACAGGTTTGTCAAGATGTGGTAAGAAGGCACGATTATTATCTTATATCATGTAGTCCTTTACCTCTTTGATGTTCACAACATCCTGGAAGGTGTATTCACTGTTCTCTCCAGTTTACAAGAGATAATAGTTTTCCATAAGTCATTTGGCCAATAGTTAGTAGAAAGACAGAGCCTGGTTCTGACCCACCCTCCAGCCAAGTGGCCTTTGCCCCCACACCAGACTTCTTCCCAGTTGCCTGTGCTCTACTCATCCTTCAAGTTTCCACTTAAGTTCCACTTCTCTGAGAAGTCTTCACTGACTTCTCTAGGCCAGTCACCTCATGTTCCCTGGACTCTATTGCACTACATGCACAGACCTATTTACTACTGGATATATAATTCCAAAGGGTGTCCAGCTTCTTCTGGAATATCTCCAGTGACAGTGACACCTACTTCATCTTGAGGTGGTCTGTGTGTAAGAAAAAGATTCAAACAATCTTCCTGAAATTTATTCACTAGGCAGAATCCTATCTTTGAGGGCAACAGAGAACCCACGAGATCTCTCTTCCAATGTAAGAACACTTCAGACCCCTGAAGGTACTGTTCATGTTACTGTCGAGTTGTCTCTGTAAGCCCAAACACCCTGGTACCTCCAAAGGTTTCTCATGTAAAGAGACTCAGGTATGACTCTTAACATTGTCTCTGTAATTGGGATAAATTTTAAAAGATGTCCATATGTCCAGCTGACTGTTCCTGAGCAGCCCAGGTGAGAGGTACCAACATCTGCCATGCAGCCAGGATGAAGTATGAACATCAAGGGCAACAGTAACAGCAGCAGCAGTGGTGGTGAACATTTACTTGGTACTTACCCATGCTGAGCATTGTTCTAAGGGCTTTCCCTTGTAGTAGATGCCTTACTATAGCAACTCGTTATTCAACATATAGGTGAGGCAGCTGAGGCACACAGAGGGCAAGTGACTTGCTCAGAGTCACATAAGCAATAAGTAGTAAGTCTGGGATTTGAACCCAGGAAGTCTGGCTCCAGAGCCTATGCCTTTGACCTCTGCGAATGGGGTTATTTACCCTATAACACTGTGTTCTATTTGCACCCTAGAGATGGACCACTGCCGTATCGAGCCCATACTCGATAGAGCCGTTTTCTCACCTTTGATCTACCTCCTTATATTATTTAGGCCCATGTCTTTCCTTTCTACTAGGATTCTAAGTACCTTGCAGGGTTTGAGCTATTTTTTAGAAGTCTTTCTCTGTATAGCATGGGTGCTCTATGGTTAAACAAAGTTAAGAAAAAGACTTCTTTTCAATTTACTACCTACCAGCTTACCTACACCTCTCTCAAATAGTGGGGCTCAGAATAAATCTGATATTTAATAAATGTGATAAAATCTAATGATCAGATTGACACAAATGATCATTTCCTGTTTCCTATAAGTTATATTTTAACTAATGCAATCTAAAATTGCATTTAGTTATCTGTCACAAAACACATGTAATCTCTCGCTTGCCTCATCTTGTCTATTTGATTCCTCTGTCCTAGTTTACAATATAGTTACAAATTGTACCTTCCATCTTTATGGGTTATTTTGGGGATCAAGCCATATAGTTTTCCATTTATCTCCATCAAAGTTTGTCATATTAAACATAGGCTGTTTAAGCCTATATGACCTCTTGGGATCCCACAACATCATCTGGGATGCTCACAGACTGTCACTGTTGGGTCACCCACAAACATGACCAGTTTCGTCCAAGCTCTTAATGAATATGAGGAATGGGCCAAGGCCTGTCCTCACACCAGAAGCTGCTTCCCAGAAGGCTCACCCTCTTTGAATGCTGTTGTTTAGCAGTGACACATCTTCCTGGTTCTGTCCACCTTACATTCCTCATATCATGAGAAACTTTTCTGAAAAATTGGCTGAAGTCCATATGTATTATAACTCCTGTGTGTCTCTACTATAAGAGATTACTATTCTTGACAGAAAAGGAATTAAGGTTAGTTTGACAAGACTACTTAGTTTCTATGGAAAATTGTGGTTTTTAAAAAACTATTGTAATTCAAGGCTTTAAAAAACTTATCTCCCCACCTCTGTCATCTTTTCAGCACAATAAATCTCAAATACCCTTCTCTATATGTCCATTTGACAGACTGGAGTTGAGATCCTTGGAGGCCTTCCCAATCTCCCTTATCTTTCAGGAAGGCATAAGGACAGCTAACAGAGGGTAGGGTAAGCTTGGTGGCCAAGGCACCGTTAAGATTAGACTCAGCTTAGCAGGTTTCAAGGAAGGAAGAGAAAAAAGAAGTGGGGGTAGTGGTATGTTTGGACATGAATAAATAGTGAACAGAGGGAGCTGAGTGAGGTTCAGCATGGGCTGGGAGGAGAGGACAGTGAGCTCCCTGTTGAAAGACCTTGTGGATATTTGCCCCCATATTTTCCCAGATAAGGGATTGGCTTTGACTCGAAGTATAACATATGTATGGAAGAGTATATACATGATGTTCAACCAATGCATTTTCACAAACTGAGCCCAATGTGCAACATCACCCTGATCCTGAAATAGAACTCCTTCACCCCTTTGCCTTCCTCTAGTCAGCAACTCCCCAAAGGGTAACCACTATTCTGACATTTAATAGCATAGAGTAATTTTGCTCTTTTTGTACCTTATCTGGATGGGACACATTCATTGTGTGCCCTTCTGTGAGAGTCTTCCATACTGTTGTCTGGAGATGAAGACCAGTCATTCTCACTGCTCTACAGCATTTTGCATGAATAGACTACAATTTATTTGTCCATTCTACTGCGGATAGGTATTTGGCTATTTTCTAGGTTTTGGCTATTGTGAATAGCATTGTTGTAAACATTCTCATGCATGTCTTTGGTTGGACATATGTAAGCATCTCTGTTGGTATATACCTAGGAAGGGAATTATGGAGTCATGGGATAAAAATATTCAGCTCTAGTAGCTATTGCCATATAATTTTCTGGAAGTAGTTGTATCCCTATCCTTTTTTAAATTTAATAAAATTCAAAACTACCCTATGAGATAGGTATTATCATTCCCATTTTTTTTGGATGAACAAACAGAGGCTCAGACAGATGCCCCAGGCTAAATAGATATAATAATGAGTCTGGGTTTAAATGCAGCCCTGTCTGATGTCAAAGCCATTGCTGTGCATCACTACCCTGAACTACTTTCTTGTCTTGGAGAGAACTCATACCTTATGTCCCTCGCTGCCTGCTATAGAGTCTTCACTGTTGCATTAAGGTAGGGAGGACTTAGCATGTGAGGCTGCCCTAGTTGTGTCGTATCAGGAGGGGTACAGTTTAGTCAACTTAGTGAATTTCTGAGGCTATTGTATGTGAGCAAGACTGCATTTCCCTCCAAAGCACCTAGGGATAGAGCATGCCCACATTCTATGCTTTTGCCCAGGGATGTGGATGAGTGGGGGGTGGAGCACTGGTGGTGGGGGTGAGCCATCTGACATGTGTCTCAGGTCACAGGGAGTCCTGAGAGGTATGGTGGCCATATGAAAGGAAAACTCCTGTCAATGTGTCAATTATAGTATTTTTGAAGGTATAGTAACCAAATTTAAATTTGCTTAAATTTGTGGTCATACAGTGGAAGTCCCAGGATCTATTCAGGTCTGCCTGCATCTAGGTGCTAAAACCTCACTAGAAATCTGTCTTTAGCCATCTCTTGGCTCTGTTTTTACCTTGTTGTCTTTATACTTAGACAAGGTCATCTTGGTATCTATCATCAACTCTGGGCTTCATTCTAACAGTTTGACAGGATGGTGAGAAGAGAGGACCTTTCTGTCAATAATTCCAGCAAAAGGCCCAGGGTTAACTTTTATTTCACTCTGTTTGGGTGACAAGCTGATCCCTCAATTTATGGCTGTGGCAGAAGATTGGAATATTCTAATTAGGATCTGGGATTGAGATAAACCCCACCTGAATGACCAGGACTGAGATTGGTGGTGAAACTGATCTTAGCTTAAAAGTGGAGTGGGGCTGTGGTGAAAGGATGGATGAGTAAAATCAACAGAGAGCCATTGTATGGATTTTCTGGTTCTGGTGAAGGAAATAAGAGGGAAGCCAATGAGCATTTCTAGTGGAAAAATGGCAAGCCAAGTCTGAGGCCTGTGGCATACCAGCAAGGGCTGGGCATGAGGACAGTCACCATGATGCCTTCACACACCCATCCTGACTCTTGACACAGGCCCCACTTTCTCCTGAGTCTGTCTCAAGAAGTGGAGGAACTGGAGAGAGGGGGTGGAAGGGCAAATGGCAGCCAGCTCTTCCAAGCCAGGCCCAGTGCACATAGCCCACGTGTCAGAGTTGTGAGAGCCCCCCCCCCACAACCCTCCTGCCCTGCCTCCTAAGCAGTTGGATTGTGAGACATTTGCAAAGATGTTAACCCCACGTAAAAAGTATGCCATTTGATAATTATGTAAATTAGCTGGCAATTAGATAATGTCACTCACTTTCCCTCTCCTGCTAGATTCCCACATAACAGATAAGCGTTCGTGCTTCTACACCAGCCCAGATGCTCTGTGCAGGCTCCAGGGCAAATCACTCGTACCTACAGCTGCCTGGACCATCCTGTGGCTCAAGAGAGGGTGGAAGTAGGCTGACTGGGTGGAGAAGGCTCTCTGCTCTCATTTCCCATTTCTTGAGCCTTGTGTAGCCCTGCTAGAAGGCCAGAGAAGGCAGAAAAGTAAATGCATGGGGCATTTGGCTCTAGGCCTGTGCTACTTAATATATGGTCATCTTTAGCTTTTGGCCATATTGACAATTTCCCAGAGGCCACTGGAATGTCTACAATCCAAGAAAGCAATGGAAGGACTTTAGGAGAGAATGTGGGCAGATTATACGGTGTCAAGTCTAGATGAACCCAATTCTGATGTTACCAGTCCTGAAATCAGATTCTTCCTGGCATCTGTGGGAAAGAAAACTTGGTTTTCCTCAGATAGCCTTTTTGATCTCCCTTGATGCAGGCAGGGGAACATTGGTATCCCCAGTGCTGCTCTGGGCTGGAGGGAAGGACTGTGAATCTGACGTGAGAGACTCAGCAGGCAGGATGGAGCTGCCCCCCAGAGCAGGGTGGGAAAATTCCCATGATCCTCCTTATAGAGGAATGTTCCTGGAATGCTTAGTTTTTGTTTTTTAATTTTTTATTTATTTTTGAGAGAGAGAGAAACAGAGTGCGCAGGGGAGGGTCCGAGAGAGAGGGAGATACAGAATCCGAAGACAGGCTCCATGCTCTGAGCTAGCTGTCAACACAGAGACCGATGCGGGGCTCAAACCCACGTGAAATCATGACCTGAGCTTAAGTTGGACGCTTAACCGACTGAGCCACCCAGGCGCCCATGGAGTGCTTAGTTCTTAATTCATGAGTTTTTCAGATAACTAGGCATGTGCTGCTTTGCCTTTTGGGGTCATCTGAGGTTGGCATCCAGAGAAGTGTGGGAGGTCAGGACTGCTGTTGTTGTGTAAAGTGGGGTAGTATGGAGGCCATTGCATAGAATAGAAGTCAGATGATGCATGGGGATGCTCTTCAGCTTCTGTTTGCACTTTCCATTCTCTTTACATATGTTTCTTGAGCTCCTACTCCATGCCAAGGCCCTGTGGCAGGCACCATGGTGAAGCAGACCCTGAGTTCCCCATCAAGTTTCCAGAGCCTGGGCTCTTTGTTGCTGTGCTTTGTATCTCTGAAGCACACTTGACCCGTCTAGTTTTTGATTGCTTTAAGAATAAGAATTTTTTTAAAATTCTGCTTTGATAGAGCAGTGTCTGGAATGAATCAGAGCTCAATAAACAGATCGAATTGAGCAAGTCATTTAATTTACACAGACAAATACGTGACTTCCAGAGGCTCAGAGGTGACTTAATAGATAGTATAGACCAGTCTGGACGTTTCTGGGACTGTCTATTTCAAGGGTTTCCCATGTCCTTGCTCATCCATAATATTGGGGCCTCCATCTCCATGTAATTTCCTCCCTCAGGTCCTGCATCGGCTTTGGCCATCTCAACCTAGGCCTTGCCTGTCACCCAGTGTACTCCTTGGTCTAAACTGGCAGGACAGGGAGAGGAGAGAGAAGTCCCTCCCTACTCCCAAGAGGTGAAGCAACCAGTGTAGTGTCACTGAGAAAATTTCCCCAAGCCACTTGGGCTTACACACCCATAATGGACGGCCATGTGATTTTTATATTCTTGGCTCATCAATAATTCCAGGATTGGAATACGTTTCTTCTGCTCACACCTGCCTTGCCTCCCCTTTTCTTGCCCCTCCCACTTACCTAAGTCAAATGCATGATGTGGGGAGGGGGCAGAGGAGCAGCTGTCTTCTGAGCACATTTCCTGAAAGTGGCCCCTTTCAACAAGTTGATTTAAGGAAATATGTGAACATGGCAGTTGTTGAAACCAGAAGGAGTACTCTTTTCAGAACCAGGGTTTTCTCTCCCCCTGGGATGTTGCCTTTTGCCTTGGTTGGCATACCTCATCTCTACAATGGTCACATTCATAGAGACTGGGTCATGTCTCATCACCTAGCCTCCTGATAATCCATCTCTGGTTTCATGTCTTCTGTTCACTCCGCCCTAAAAGCATCAGCCTACTTGCTGTTCTTCACACATACCAGCCTGCTCTAGTCTCACGGCCTTTGTTACTGTTACTTCTGGGAGATTCTTCCCATGGGTAATTCCCTCACTCTCTTTAAAGGTGTTCTTTAAATCTCACTTTCTCAAAGATTCAGATTTGTGGTCTTTGACTATTTCTACGGTGTAAATACTCCTATCATAGTTGATTTCATGCTACTAAAGTGACCTTAACCAGCTCAAACATTTCTGAAGTTTTAACAGTTGGCTCTGACAAGCCCACATGATTTGGAAACTTCCACGCTGCTGTGTCTGTATTCTAGTTAAGCATCTTTGTACTACCAGAGGTAACCATGCCACACTTTGGGAAACACTGCTTGGGCAAAATCCTGTATAGAATAAAGGTTTTCCTTACGTTGGATTCAATCAATCTCTTGTTGGTTTGATCTGTTTGTTCAATGGGCATAGATGTTTGTTCCTGTTTAAGGAACATTTTCCTCTTCAAAACAGGGGTAATAACCAGCTTTGCTAATGCCATCATCATAAAACTCGTGGACAGTAATGGTCTGATAGAGACTGTGGTGAATTACAAATGTGCCAGTTAATAACAGCAATTTAAACACCTGTTGGAAATTATACTCACTGCTCTTATGTGAACAAAGAAACTCCACTTGGCTAGGTGGGCCAGAGTCTGCCTTCAACATCTAGATCACCCACTTGACTGGGTTTTTGTGCACTTCCAATCAGAATAAAACATGTAATGCGCTCCAGGTCTGTCGTATTTCTCATTTGTTGTTCATTCTGAAATTTTTGTAGTTTTTTTTAAAGTAGTTGTGGATATGTGTGTGTGTGTATACATATACATACACACACACACACACACACACACACATATATATATACTGCCTCTACTCCACAGACATACACAACTCACATCAACAACACTTCTTCTCATCCCTTTGTATCCAGAAATAGGAAAGTAAAGAACCTAGTGTTTATTGATCACCTACTATGTATATAGTCTCATGCTAGGATCTTCCCTTACATGATCTCATTTGTGTCTTCTCTCCAAACTTAGAAGTTATTTTCCTCTGCTTTATCAATGAGGGAATAGAAGCTCAAATAGGTTAAGAAATTTGCTTAGAGCTCAACATAAAAGAACTAGGATTCAGGCACAGCCTTTCTTTTTTAAGTCTTGAAACAGATTTTTTTTCTATAAGGACTTTTCACCAACATTTATTAAGAGGCGAGAGTTGTTTTGTTCGTTACTCACTTTCTAATTTATTTTTGCTGATTTTTATAAATATTTCTTTCAAAACTTTAAAGGGGGGAAAGTGTCTTAGGCTGCCTACACCCAAGCATTGGACTGTCAAGTTGAAAAAGAAAAATTTAAAAAGAAATCAATATCATTTCATTGCCTTTTAATAGGTAAATAAGTTAAAATTATGTGTGTGTATTCAAGTGTATAAAATGTTAGTACTTAACTTAAAAATAAATTTTAGCTATGTGACCCTGTGATATGAATATTGTAAAAATGTGCTGATGTGGCTTTGGGAGTTTTGTACTATTTTTGCTTATGGAAAAAACGTGTGCATCATTAGGCACTGAGCTCAGGGTCCTGCAATGGCTCTGGTTAAGAACCTGGGCCCTCTCTCTTGTTTAAAGCGCCAGGCACTATGGGAATCCTTAGAATAGCCAGACTCATAGGGCTCCATCAGTATTTGTGAATACAAGATGCAGTATTTTCCTGACTCCACCCTAATCTTTCTTTACTCTCTGCTGCGCCCTTTCTCCCTGCAGGTCTTTCTCTGGAGTCCTGAGAGGCAGGTTATGGGCAGGACTGCCCACTGCCCGCACCATGAAGTCTGAACCTGCTCCCGCTCTGCCCTGGGCCCGGCTCTGCCTGAGCACTCAGCTTTGGGCTGCCCTGCTCCTGGCAGCCCCCCGCTGCTAGGAGGTAAAACTTCAGGACCTGTCCTTGGCCTGTTTTTGCCCTTCACCTGGCTCACCTCACTGCTCACGCCTCCTCCATCACGGCACCCCCAGCCCAGCCCTCTCCCCGGCCTCCCCGGCTGGGGTGTTTGGGGGCCCTTTGGGAGGAGTGCAGTGCTGAAGGCTTCCTCCTGCTGTGGACCTTCTTCTCCTTGAATCAAGGCCTCCGGATCCACATGGATAGCTGAGATCTTTTCTTGGAGAAAGACACTTTGCTCCTCACTCTAGTGCCATACTTTTCCCCCCTGACTTTCCTCCTCTTCTGCTGCTTGGTCTTTCCCCTCTGCTTCTTTACTGCACCCATCTGGGGCTGTCTCGTTCAGTTTCCTTCTTCCTCACCTTTTGGATATCTGTGCGTGTGTCTCCTTCCTTTTGTGTGCTCTCTGTCCCCCACCCCCACCCACTGGTCTCCTCTTTCTCTTTCCCCTCCCGCTGCCAAGGGGGATCGTCCCCTCAGGGCTGTTTCCCTGCCAGTCCTCTCCTCTGGCCTCAGCCCTGGCGGTCACAATGAGCTTCACCGCGCACTCGGTTTTCTTCACCCTGAAGGTGAGCGTCCTGCTGGGGTCGCTGCTGGGGCTCTGCCTGGGCCTCGAGTTCATGGGCCTCCCCAACCAGTGGGCCCGCTACCTGCGCTGGGATGCCAGCACGCGCAGCGACCTGAGCTTCCAGTTCAAGACCAACGTCTCCACGGGGCTGCTCCTTTACCTGGATGATGGCGGCGTCTGCGACTTCCTCTGCCTTTCCCTGGCGGACGGCCGTGTGCAGCTCCGCTTCAGCATGGACTGCGCGGAGACCGCTGTGCTGTCCAACAAGCAGGTGAACGACAGCAGCTGGCACTTCCTCATGGTGCGCCGGGACCGCCTGCGCACGGTGCTGGTGCTTGATGGTGAGGGCCAGGTGGGCGAGCTGCAGCCCCAGCGGCCCTACATGGATGTGGTCAGTGACTTGTTCCTTGGCGGCGTCCCCGCAGACATACGGCCTTCCGCCCTGACCCTTGATGGAGTACAGGCCATGCCCGGCTTCAGAGGATTAATCCTGGATCTCAAGTATGGCAACTCAGAACCTCGGCTTCTGGGGAGCCAAGGTGTCCAGTTGGATGCTGAAGGGCCCTGTGGTGAGCGTCCCTGTGAAAACGGTGGGATCTGCTTTCTCCTGGATGGCCATCCCACCTGTGATTGTTCCACCACTGGCTATGGTGGCAAGCTCTGCTCAGAAGGTAAGACCTTCTTCCCTAGTCCTCTCTTACTAGAGACCCACCCACTGCCGTTGGGTGAGGGCCAAGACCCTGGATAGAAACCACCGTCTTGTTGAAGGGCATCTTTAGCTACATGTTAGATAATTGGGTCCCTTTCCCTGAGGAGGTGGTGGAAATCCTTCGATTGCTCTCAATAGAAAACCCACAGATCTGGACAAGGAGAGAATCCTGGCTGCTCAACCATGGGCTCCTTACTCAGATGTTTGGCTGTACTCAAAGGGCTAGATGGAGTAGACTGAAGGATGTGTGCCCCAGCTCAGCTTCTTCCACTGCAGACAGCTTAGCAGGGTCAGCACAGAGCAAGAAATCTGACAGAAATGGGCAAAATGGCTATCCCTTGAGAGTTGGGCCCTTGGAATGGATGGGAAACTCCTCATCACTTCCTCCTTAATCCCCAGGAAAAAGAATACCCATGCCAATGAGAATGAGGGTGGATGGATTGCGGGTCCATGCTTGGCCCGCTGTCATCTCAGCCCTTCCATTTGCTTCTCCTCCCACAGTCTTTGTGGAGGTGTCTGGAGGGTGGATGAGGCAGCTGGGGACAGGCCTACTCACCTCCTCATTCTAGTGGCAGGATTTTTCATATGAGGTTCTTCTTTCTGTCCTCCTCCTCCCCTCCATGTACCAAGAATGGGCAGGAAGGCACTGAGACTGACAGGAGCCTTGTCTAGCCAAGCCCCCCAGGGAGCTGGCAATACCTAGCATAGCCTTGGAGAGCCTCTCAAGTTCAACCACAGCTTCCCAGGGAGAGGGAAGGTGGGACTCCTCATGCCTGAGGACTTAGATTGCCCTCACCTTATTCACCAAATTCTGACTGTTTGGGATTAGATCCAAGAGAAGTGGCCCAGACTCTACTTTGACAAATACCTAAAATCCAGATTCATGGACTCTAGGACTCACTGAAGGCCTGACCTTGAACAGGAGGAAGTGTTGAAGTGACAAAGAATGTGAGAACTGACCACAGGGGTATGCATATTGGGAGGCTGGAATGAGGAAGAGGCAAAGAAGTTTGATTTTCTCCTATTCTTTTTTAATCAAGCTCTGGAGACTTCTAGAAATATTTTGCCATCCCATGCTTGTCTCTCCATGGAGGTTTTGGGATGGTGTAGGGCAGAACAGTGGTTCTCAACCTTGGCTTTGCATTTTAGGATCACTTGTGGGGGGGTGGTTTAAAAACTTTCAGGCTACCCCACGGGCTGATTCAATCAGAATTTTGCAGGGGGTGGGATCCAATGTGTGTTTTTAAAGCTCCCCTGGTGATTCTGTTGTGCAGCCAAGATTGAGAACCAACAGATCAAGGGAGGTCAGGTAGGTGGGACTAGGTAAGTGTCCCAGCACTGACTCCCAGGATTTCTTCATTCCGGTAAAGCCCCTGCCTTGGGATTTGTAATTAAAAATAGTGTCTGTAGATATTCCTCAAACCATCCCATGATAGCCCAACCCCTAAAAGCAGGTTGTAATTCATATGAACTGTAGCCACTCTTACTAAAAGTTTAAAAAAATAAATCAAAGCAAAGCTTATTTCACAGGTAGTAGATGTTGGAGAATGAGAGACTTTGAGGGTCTTGTTGGAGGCCCCTTTGTAGGTCGTGTAGGGGCTATTGTGGGAGCCCTCCCCAAGTCTCCACTGCTTCTTTCCTCTGCTGGGCTGGGCATCACATCTCCCTTCCTGTGGCTGGGCTGCCGGAGAGGGAGATTCAAAACATGCATGCCACTTTCTATAAGCTTCTTTTTTTCCTCACGGAGGCCACTGGAAAAGTGGATGGGGAAGAAGACCCGAGGCCACCCCAACACACAACGCCACTTTGGGAATGTGGTTATTGAAGCACTTCTTATAAGCAGGTGCCTTCTGGAGCTGACTGCTGTTCCAAAGCTTCTTAGCTTTGGAGAAAGTTCTGCCTGAAGACGCTGACGTGATCACTTGTTTTCTCGTTCGCCCAAAGGATCTGTTCTGTTCTCAGAACTTGCATTGAAAGCTGGCATTCTTCCTTTCTAGGGACTAGGGTGTTTGCAAGTGTGTTGTTAACTTGCTGATTATCCCTGATTGCATTTTTTGTGTTTAAAAAGAACTCATTTCCTCTGGGCAGGTCTGGATCAGCACTTTTCTGCAGGACGAATCTCTATACTGTATATGTATACAATTTGTCTTTTCTCTCTTTTGGTGTGTGTGTGTGTGTGTGTGTGTGTGTGTGTGTGTGTGTTTCAGGTGTCCAGTGGCATTTCTTTAGAGCAGATTGTAGGCAGTCAATTTTTTTAACAGCTAAATACAACATGAATGTTTTAATAATAGTTCTTTCTGCAGGGTTCAGATCATCTAGTGGCTGTGGATTGATACCTCTGTCTGAAGAAGGCAAACACAGAGCACAGCTCATTTATTCTCCTGATACATAAATGGAGTAAATGAACTCGGTTGTAACAGTAACAGTTGGTTGGCTTGGAACAGAGCAGTGCAAAGGTTGAAGTGATGGTGGGTGTTGGGGGAGGTATCAGAATTTACAGTTGCTAACAGTAAATCCTGGTAATTGTCATCATGTCTAATCAATCACAAAAAATACATCACAGGCTTTTAGAAAATATCCGTCTCTGTACACATAGTTAATTTTTTTATAATGTTTATTTATTCTTGAGGAAGAGAGAGAGAGAGAGAGAGAGAGAGAGAGAGACATGGAATGTGAGTAGGGGAGAGGCACAGAGAGAGGGAGATACAGAATCCAAAGCAGGCTCCAGACTCTGAGCTGTCAGCACAGAGCCTAACGCGGGGCTCAAACTCATGAGCTGCAAGATCATGACCTGAGCCCCAGTTGGATGCTTAACCAACTGAGCCACCCAGGTGCCCCAAAGTTTTAGCTAATAAGCAAGAAAACTCACCTGTAAAATATGAAGGGGAAAAAATTTAAGCAGATCTGCCTAAAACAAGATGCATAGTCTAAAGAAATGCCTACCCGTTTTCCTAAAAAAGCTATGGTGAGATGAGTTGTGAGGATGCATCCACTCCCTACCCTGCCCCCTTTCAATCGTACACATCATAGACCTGAAGCCAGCATACTTATTCCCAGCCGTTGGTCTTGTGTACGAGGCATCTGATTGTCCCGATTTGTAGGATAGGCCTTGACATTTGATTGTGTGGAGGACTTGCACCCAGTATGGAAGATCCATTTTGTACTTCATGCTTTAGCAGTTCAAGAGCAGGCAGAGCTGGAAGGTCTCCTGCAGCTTCAGATGGATGCGGTTGGGGCCTATTGGAGGCGCCCTCTATGGTCCATTAGCTTCTAACATGCCGACGGCATTGATGTTTGCTTGGCCTGTCTGGCTTTCCATGCCTTGATGGCTCGAAAATATCTCTGTGCTACACCCTGGGAAGAATGTACAGATGGGCCCATCTCCTTTATGTGCTTTGGGCTCTTTTGATCCCCTATTGGGTATCTTACCGAGGAAGAACCTAGAAGACACCAGAGATAGTTGCTATGGAAAAGTTGGGCCTAGAGGTTGGAGGTCCTGGACTCACTATCTTCTTTCATGTGGTGAAAAGTTATTTGCTCTGGCTGCCGACTGAGCTCCACACAGCCTACTTGGGCTCCCAACCTAATTAACGGTCACATTGAACATTCTGGCACATGGTGGAGAAAAGGTCCCAGATCTTTACTTCTAGGTGTTATGTTTATAAATAAAATATTCTGGTGCTCAACTTCGGACTTGTTTGTTGAAGCTTGGCTTTTTAGTAAGGGTCTTAGAGGACAGAAGAAGTGCAGGTAGTTCAAAATGATTTTAAACTTAAACATATCTATTTTGGAATATAGTCAAGCTATATGACACAGCATGTTCATTGGTTTTGGTCTACCCAGTCTATCCTGTAACCAGTATCCTGGGAGCTCACTGGGCAGTGAAGAGGTATCCTGAGCTTCCCCAAAAGAGCTGTCCCCTCATGGGTCACTGAAATGAGTTGAAAATTGATATTTTATTTTTAAACCATTCTTAGGTATGAAAATGAATGTATTGAATTACTTAACAACCTTATGGTCATGAAGAATTGATTTACTCCCAAGGTGTGTACATTTCAGTACTAGTTTTACTGAAGAGCTCCTTTAGTATGAAGTCAGCCTGTTGTAGGTGGGGGTAGGGCCAGGGAAAGATAGAGAAGGCATCACATGTTGATTTATCCTCCCAAGTCTCATTGCATGGGCCTCCCTATGTCACATACCACTTATGTGTCCACATTTAGGTTAACTCAGTGAAGAGTCATGAGGTCCTATTCAGTTGGGGGAGAAAATGTTCATTGTCTGTCTCTTCCTGTTGACTTGGGCAGGTGCCCAGACCAGAAGCTGCTGTCTTGAATCTCAGCTCTTAACTTTTCAGGTGTTGCAATGCTACAGTGGGGTACAGTGGTGGGTGTTGGTGGAAGGGGCCAGAGCCTTATTACAAACACACCATTGAGTGGTACCCACTGGCCTCCCTTTTCCATCCCTCCAGCTGTCCGAAGCTGCCCAGGTTGGTTGGATTGATGGCTCAACACCACCGTGTGGCCTTGGTATGCCTTCCTGAAAGCGAATTTCAATTACTTTTCTTTTAATTGAGAATTTTGTGACTCTTCCCCCATTTATGCAAGCCAGAACTGGGATGGAATGGTATACCAAGAGACTGTTTGCCCCTGAGCATTTACCAAGGGCCAAAGACCTCCAATGCTGAAGTTAAGGTACCAGTGATTACCCCAGCTGATCCTCCATTTCTGGGCATTTGTGTAAAAACACAAACATCTCCCTCCCCGTCCCCAGTGCACATCCTGCTGGAATTGTAACATGGCAGTGTTGTTCCTAAACCTTGTCAATCCTGCATGGCCTGGGGATAGGGGTGGGGATGGGAGCTGCAGGGGAGTGGTGAGCAATCCGAGAGTAAAGACTATCTCCTTTCAGAATCCTTCTCCCCAGGATGGAGACTGTAGCACAGAGGCAAGGCCTTACAACACCACAAAGGAGAACTGCGGCTTCTGAGACTTGATTCCCACCCAGCATTCAGGCGTTAGGTGGGACCAGCCCAGCCAGCCAGCAGGGGCTGTCGCTAAACGGAGCCTGAATAGGGGTCTGATTGCTCCTTTTTCCTCCTCTCCTCCTGATTACCAAGTGAGATTTCCTGGGTATGCTGTATGCTAAATGGCAGAGCAGCCGCCTGCCACTTGCACCAATTATCCCTCTTTTAACTGCTGAGGGAAGAGCAATTTTTTATACCCCCCCCCCCAAGTAGCGTCTCTGCCTCCTTTAAAGAAATAAGACCATTTTTCCTTGTTCCCCCTTCAGGGGGGTGAGAACAGCCTTCTTTCTCCCTTTGCAGAATCCACACACCAGCTGCAGGCTACAAAGGGGGTGGACACGGGGTAAATGTTTCGTCCGAATTCAGTGGGGTTGAGGGTCACACGGGCATTTTGCCAAGAGCCTTGGAGTGGCATGTGAGCTTGCATTTGCATTTGGTAATGAGACACCACAGGCCCAGCACCAGGGGCTAATTATCTTCATGGCCCCTATCTCCCTTTGCAGGCTGTCGGGGAAAGATGGTTTCCAGTTCCTGGGGCAGCTGCCCCTCAGCTGGGTCCTCTGCCCTCTTCATGGGACAGAGGAGACAGGGTATAGGCTGTGCTCGGGGGATGGGACAACACGCTCTCCCCTGCAGAGGGTGTCTTGTACAACAAGGCGCAGAGGTGGAATTCGAGTGAGAGGCTTTGGGGCAGGGCTGTGAGGGTCAGGTACCCTTCCTTGGATAAAAATAATGATGCCAGTATTACTATTATTGAATGCCATCATGTGCCTGACAGCCTAGGTGCTTTAGGTGCATATGTCTCATTTAATCCTCATGGCACTCCTATTCGGTTGATGTCATTAACTAGCCCCACTTTACAGATGAGGAAAGTGAGGAGCAGAGAAATTTGGAACTTGAACAAGGTTTAGTGTAGTATTAAGAACATGCCTTCCAGAGTGAAAAAGATTGGACTTAAATCTGGGCTTGTCCACTTATAAGTTGTGTGTCTTTGGAGAACGTTTTGGAAGATTCAGTATTGTCATCAATAATAGTAATAATCAGCTAACATTCATGGAGTGCTTGGCCACATGTCTACACTATAGTGACTGCTGTGTATGAAATAACTCTTACAACCCTCACAACCACTCAACACGCTATTATTCTCATTTTGTAGACAAGGAAGCTAAGAGACCAGAGGTTCAATAATCTGTCCAAGGTCACACAGCTAATAAGAGGCAAAGCTGGGGTTTGTATCAAGGCAGTCTGGCCTCAGAGACCACACTTAACCACTGTACCACCCCGCCTTACAGCAAATCAGGATAAGAAATTGTACATCATGGAGTTGTTGAGAGCATGAAAGGAGATTAAATGTACGGAGTTAGCTACATAGTCTCTGGGAAAGAACAAGTCCTGACTCTGGGCTGTTGGTCTCCTGGTGCTTATAAGAATGAACTGTGTGTCGATTTGGTTTTGCAGAGGTTTGAAGCTCCCCTTTGAGTACCCCCACCTCTGCCTGCCATTTTCCTTCATCCCGGTTTGAGAAATGACAGAAACAAAAGGAGGGGAATCCAATTTCATCGCCGTTTTGCCCCTGCCTGAGAGGACCGAGTCAATGACAATGGTTGTGCCTGTTGGACCATATTTGGAGCTCTTTGCAAACCTGTGGTGTTCTGGCCCCTGTAGCAACCTGATGAGGCAGGTAGGACAGGCTTTATCTTCCCACTGAATAGGTGAGGAGACCCAGACCTGGGGTTTCAGTGAACTTGTGGGTATGAGGGCAAGCTTGGATGCTGCCTGTTTGGCAGGTGTCTCTGGGACCTGAAAACCCAGATCCCCAGTGTGGCATTTTATTTCTGCTCCTAGGCTCTCTTCATTAACACAAATGGCCTGTGTCTCCATTGTGAAATGGAGCGTTGCCTCCCTGGATGCTGGTGATAAGCAAAATGTCAAACTCCTGGGGTAGGAGGTTATCAGCTTGGCCAGTCCCCAGAGCCTTACTCCTCCCAGATAGACAGAAAGCGAGAATATGAGAGAATGAGAGAGGATGAAATGAATGTGTCTGAGTATTCAATTCCCACCCTCAAGATCCTGGTTTGAAGTGAAGGACTGGGGATTGGACCCATGGGTCCTGAGGCGTTGGGAGCACAGCTGCACCCCGCCGGAGCTTCGCTGGACAGCACGACCTCTTCAGACTTACCTTTGGTTTCCCAAGTACCAGGAATTGCCCAGCACCCCACCCAGGGTTGGCGGTAAAAGATGGAGCTCCTGGACTACTCTGTCAGACTCCTTGTTTTCCTGCTGCCTTCGGACTGTCTTCACAGCTAACAAAACCAAACTCTTTCTCTGTGTTTATTCTTCACTTTCCCTTTGTGTGGGGGGGAGGGGAGGGATCAATACAGAGGCGGATTTAACCAGGAAACAAAACCTTCCATATATCCTCACTTGCGTGGTCCCTTTCAAGGTGCCATACCTAATTCTGTATTTGTGAGTTTTTTTTTTTTTTCTTAAGGAAACCCCAGTATCATCAACTTCCAGCTCTGCCTCTGTGGATCCGCCTCTGTTAAGACTTGTTGCTGCCTAGTGACAGCAATGTTGCCCTGGGTGTACATGTGATTCCCCAGTGACCTACGACCCTTCATCACAGATGCATTTTCCTTCACCTCATAACCGGCGGGGCAGGAAGAGCCATGGAGGGGGAGCATGGAGGATGAATGGCATCTAGGAATATCATATGGGGAGGCATCTTGGATATCCAGTGGGTAGAGAGAGGCCGTGTTTAGAAATGTTTAGGAACACGCTGGTGTTTAAAAAGAGGGGGCATCCCCATCCCCCTCCTGAGGTTTTCCCAGCTGAAGCGGGGATGTTTGGTTCGCTGCGGCTCACTGGGGGGCTGTGTTACAGGTGACAGGCTGTGGCTGACAGAGGAGAGGGACAAAGCATGGCTCGGCAGGCCTGTCTTCGTGATCTATTTGGGAACTGACAGTGCCAGTGGGTTGTGATTACTGCTGTTATTCTTCAGAAATTGATGTCTTTGGGTAACCTATTTAAAAGCAATACGGGGCCCCCTTTAAATGTGCCACCATCTATATCTGCTCTCAGACCTCCACTGCTGTCCACAATGTTCCTAAATAATGCACTTTCCAATAAAAATTTTTTTAAATTCAGGAACCAATAGCAGCAAGCTTTTAAAAACAAATTGATCTCACAGTCATCCAGCCAAACTGCCCAGCTCTGCTCTGTGTTAAAACTTACTATGGGTGCCTGGGTGGCTCAGTCGGTTAAGCGTCCAACTTCCACTCAGGTCATGATCTCACGGCTCGTGGGTTCGAGCCCCGCGTTGGGCTCTGTGCTGACAGCTCAGAGCCTGGAACCTGCTTCGGATTCTGTGTCTCCATCTCTCTCTGCCCCTCCCCCACTCATGCTCTGTCTCTCTCTGTCTCAAAAATAAAAAACATTAAAAAAAACTTACTTCACACGTGGTCCTAGAAACTGTGAACATTTCAGCTCGTTTGCAGGGAAAACACTGTACTCTGTGAGGGTACGCAAGGGCCTGAAGAGGGTGGAGACAACATGAAGCTCTTGGTTTAAGCTGGGAAGTGCGTTTAGGATCCTTTGGGTTTTACTGAGACTCTTATTTAAGTATCTTTGTACCTAAGATAACTCTGAGGAGCTTTTCCCTCAAGTTTCTCCATGAGACTCTCTGCATCTGATCTTCTCCTGACATTTTTGCCTCTTGACTGCGGCTCTCTCAGGCAGAGCATTCCAGACAATCCTGTACCCTCTCCTCCAGGTATTATTGGTAATGTGTTACCTGCAGCCTCTGGAGAATAGACACGGTGCAGCAGTGAGAGAGTGTTGAACTTCTTTAGTTAGTAAGTTGTGTTAAAATAAAAACAGTACCCCTCTTGTGAGGAGGGACCAGGCAGGCTGAAATCACACGTCTGTGATCCAAACACTGGGAACAGAGCTGGCAAGGCTGGGAGCTTGCCACGTTCTCACAGTTTCTTCCTTCCTCCTCAGTCCCTCAGGCTTCTTTCCTTTCCAGAAAGGGTCCTATCTCTTGCCTGGCTAGCTTGGACTGCTAAAGGAAGCAGGAAGGGTGAGCTTAAAGGATGGTAAGCCTCTCACCCATGGGATTCCTAAAAGACTAATCTTCCCCTAGGATACTTGCTCCACCTGGTAGGGAAAGGCAAGGCTGGAGTTAGGCTGAGGTGGTGTGCTGAGCCCCTTCTCAGATTTAAGGAGGCACACTGAAATTTGGGGGGACTCTGGTGCTGGGGAAGAAATATTCTGTGAGGGATGAAGCACAGATCCCATGACCCATGTAGAGGACAGTGAGACATTTGCATTGCCTTCTGGTCCTGGCTTTGCCTGTGTAATGCACTGGAAACCAAGGTCCATTGTAAAGAATCATGGGATGATAACTTTAAAGGGATTTTAAGGATCATTGGGTCTGACTACCCATTTCCCATCCTCTTCTCCACTGTGTAAGACATTTTCCCTCCTCTCCAAAATCCCCCTAGTCAGCTGCAGTCACAGATGGGGACTCAGTGCTTTTCAGGGCAGCCTACTGTGTCTCTGGTCACTGCTAAGGATCAGGGAGCTAGCTCTTCCCACATCAGGCCATGGTTGGCCTCCAGCCACTTCCTCACTGGTCCCCATTCTAATTAAAGCAGTCTGACCTTTGCAGTGGGCCATGTGAATGAGGGGATGGGTGGGTCAAAAGAGTTCTGGATGATGCTCTGCAAGAATTAACCCTTGTGTCAAGTAAAATTCGTAAGGGATTCTCTAATATTGGCACTAGCGATATACACATCACAGTTATTTAGAATTAACTGCTTGTGATTAATCTTAAACAATGTGGGAGGGACTGATGTGGGAAGAGATTCTGAGGTAAGCAGGTGATTCATGCTCTAGTCATTTCGTTCCCAGGGAGCTTACACTCTGGAAGATTCATGGTTGGCCCCATCTCTGGCTCTATTGTCTGTGCCTCATTTCATCCCCCTAAGATGTCCCATCTTCCTCCACACCCTGATAGCTTTGCAGCATCTCTGCTTTTCCAGGGAGCCCCCTGGAAATCTCTGATGGCTTGGCAGTAAGATAGGAGTTGTAGGATGTTAGAATAGAGTAGCATAATGTGGAATTGGATTGGACTAGCTTAACAAGCCCATCCTGGCATCCAGGGTCAGACACCCCAATAGACATCAAGGTTTTGCTAAAAAGCCTAACAATGGTTTTTTAGAAAAGAGAAAGTCATGAAATGAAGCAGTATCGAGTAGCTACTCCTGGAAACTGGCCTTGGAAACAAATGCCCTGTCCAAAATGCTTCCATTCTGCCAGGTTGCCCTGGGTATCCCATGTTTTTGGCCATGTTGAGCAGAAGTCTCCTAGAGAGAGGGATTAGGCAGGGCTAGAACATGTTCCTCTCACATTGGTGTAGACTGTAAACCTGCCAAGCAAATTCCATCCTGCAACCTAAAGGGAGCGAGGCTAGTCTGGCACTCAGCCACCTCCTCACTGGTTGTCATTTTACTGACACTGCAGCAAAGGATGGAGAACTCATCTGATCATTTTGTGATTTAAAATAGTTTAATTTTAAGAGCAAAGTCCACAGACATCATTTTGAGTCCAAGCTTGAAATGTACCCAGAATCACCCGCTTCTACTCCATGGTCTCATTGTCCATCCAGGTTCCTTGGACTACACACATGTGCTGGGAAGTGGGCATGACCATGTCACATAGTCATGTGAGAGCTGGCACGTGGGCAGATGGTTGGATTTTAGTTGCTGTAGAAACTTTGCTGTTTGCTCCTCCTAATGTTGAGTGTTCAGCCTTGTGTTAATGAAGATTGGGGCTATTTTCCCCCATGTAGAATATATAACCATTGGCTACATTTTAATGTGTCTCTTGGCTCCCTTTGGCCTTCATATCCTTAATGCAAGTTGCAATAACTCAGTTGAGTTTCCTGATACTTATTGCAGGAGTGTATATACGGAGGCACTCTCTTTGAGAACTCTAAGACAGGAAACCAAGGGACTTTGCTGTTTCCCTTTGTTAACCACTGCACATACAGGCTTGGTGCTAAACCTCTGGTGTGTGACAGACAGCAGGTCTCAATAAATGTTTTATTATTGAAGCACATTCTGTGTATACATGTGTGTGCTTTCATGTTTTGTATGCATATGTTGGTGTCTGCATTCATGTGCTCACTAACACATGTGATGGATGGATGTAGGTTCCCAGGAATGTGAGTTTAGTAATATCTGTTTAACAATTTAACCGGTGTGTCAGATAGACTTGGACTGCAGTGGTGTGGGCCACCACTGGAAATGACTATTCTCTTTGAGTGGAAAAAGTGGTGTATTTGCTGTGGGGTGGTTTTCACTGAATCTGTGTCAAGTGCATACACAGTCTACCTGGTTTGATCTAGTTGAAGACAGACCAGAAAGACGTTCTTGTTTGTTTACAAACCAATGGTTTCCTGTAACAATTACAGGCAGCAGCCAGCCTGGGACCATGTAAATGCTTGTGCAGTGGCTGTTTGAGGCAGACATGTGGTTGTCACTGGAGATGGAGAGGCCCCATTAGCTCATGTGGATTCCCTGGAGAAGATGAGGCTCACTGGGGACAGGATAATTGTCCTCGGATATCAGAAGAGCTGCCATGAAGAAGAGGGAGTGTATACTGAGTGGGAGGGTTGAAAGATCAGAGCTACAGAGAAAGAATCCTGATGTTTAGAACTATTGGACCATGTCTCTCCCCATCTCTGGAGGGAGTGCAGCAGGTGCTGGAGTGACAGCTGTAAGTGTGTGCTGGTGTGTACATGCCTTCACGCTAAGGACAGCATGGTTCTGGGGGTCTCGGCATCCAGGCCCATCCTTACATTTGATCATGTTTATCCTCTGCCTTTTAGGGGGTGGGGGTGAGAAGATTATTCTCTAGATCATTGGCCTTAAAAATGGGGCACATGCAGGACCATTCTTTGGGGATATGTATAGTTAACATATGCAAATTATTTGTAAATAAAGAAACATCTCTTGGGACAACATATTAAGATTATGTTTTCTAGTTTAGGCAGTTTGTTCAGAAAGGTTTAGAGGCTACTGATTCATACTCAAATTTGTGTTTATCTCTCTTTAGTTGATTATAGTTACTCTTGGCCTCCTGTTACAATTCCTCACACCAGGGGCTTGCAGTTTTCAGGTGGTGGCTGATGCCAGTGGATGTGTATTGGGCTCTTGTCCTCTGTCTTTAGCCCTGTGTGTGGTGGTCTTGGTTGACCTGGCCAGGCAGTTTTGGAGGGCCCCATGGGAACATACTCCAGTCATACCGCCCTCCTTGAGAGACATCACTGTCTGGAATTACTATCTCAGAGCTTCTTTCAGCATAACGCCATGGCATTTGCTGGGGCAAATTTGGCTCGTGGAAGAGAGCAAAGTCTTTGAGGTATTGTCAAGCATTTATAAAGCAGTTCTTGATGTATAATCATCTATTTTTTGGAATAGGCTATCTCTTTACTGGAATAAGTATATTCTGTGAATAGGCATTCACAGAGGGAGTGCCTATTATGTATCAGTGAGGTCCCTGCCCATGTGGAGCTTGTGGTCTAGCTGGGAAGCCTATCAGGCAAAGAAATACAGCATGCATTAGAGCTACTAATGTGCCAGGTAGAATGTTAGGAGAGTAGCTCCGGAAGCGGTGTTCCACCCTGCTTGGGGTGGGAGGACATTTCACAGTCGGGCTTAGAAGATTTATTTGGTAGACTGGGGCGGGAGGTGCATTTTAGGGTAGCCTTGTGAACCAGTAGTTTGCAGTAGATAATGTGGCCGGATTGAAGGGTGGAGGCCAATGGGAAAATAATAAGAGGAGGCCTTAGGGTGGGTCTCAATGCTTTGTAAAGATTTTGGACATTGTTTTCTTCCTGCAGTTGAGGGCTATTGGAAGTTTTTCAGTTGAGTAGTAATAGATTTGACTTTTAGAAAGATGGCTCTAGGGGCAGTTTGCATGATGGATTGGCTGGCTATTAGAAGGCTTACAGCAGAGAGGCCAGGTGGAGGCTATTGTGTGGTTTTGTTGAGAGAAGAGTCTGTACCAAAGGAGTAGTGATGGAAGAAGGGTCAACTGCAGAGATGTTAAGGAAAGGAACTTAATAATTGGAAAGGCAGTGACTTTGAGTGGTGTTGGACTCGGGCTGGCCGGCTCTGCCACATACTAAGCTGTGTAAACTTGGACAAAGGACAACTTCTCTGTGTTTTAATTTTACCATCTGCGAAATGGGTGTAATAATAGTGCTCACCATTTAGGATTGCTGTGAGGTTTTAATGAGATAGCACATGTAGAATTCTTAGAACAACACTTGGCACATAGTAAGCATTCAGTGAATGTTAACCATTATTACTAATTAGTATCAATTATTCTTGAAAAGGAGAAGGAAGAGCTTTGATGACATGCTCTGGTTGTAGGTATAACTAGGGCAGGAAAGTCCGTGGGAGGAACAGATCTGGAGTGAAGGCAGGAGAGGGATAATCATCAATTTTGGTTTGTCTGTCTGTACCCCACCTTCTCTTTTGTCTCTGTAAGATACTTGCAAGGAGATGTGTAGAGCAGGTGGGGGCGATGGTTGTTCTAGGGGGGAGGGTGGGATTGGGTGTAGACGTCAGAGTTGTTGTAGGGGGTGAGAGGCTTTTACACATGGATGAGGTTGTCTAGGCAAAGAGTATAATTGAGAGGAAGAAGGTGCAGAATCTTTGGGAGCCTTAATATTTAGATAGTAGAAAAAAAGGAATCTGTGGGCTTGATGAAAGCAGATGACCAGAGGTATAGAAGGAAACTAGGAACAAAGGAAAGTTCCTTAAAATTCTACACTGGTCAATAAATGAAAGAATACTCCTTAACCTGGTTGGAGTTGGGGCACCGATTTGAATACAATAGAATAGCCTCAAAAGATTACATAGTGAAAAAAAACTATTCACATTGACCTTTCTTCTACCTTCAATCTAGTGTGTTCTGTTCATTTGAGACAATTTCTACAACAGGAACTGAAGTCTCCAATAGAGATGGTGAAACTGAGGGTTTTGGATGTTCTCATGATGGAATTTCTGGCCCCCAGAACATCAGAATCCCATGGGAATCCAGGACTCAAAGATCTGAAAGAAACAAATCCAAAGAAAAAGGAGTGACTTGCCTAAGACCAGCCAGTTGGCATTCTTATTTGTGCTTTGCATTTGAGACCGTGTGAGTTAAACATGAAATGCCTTGTCTACATTTTTCTTGGAGCTGGGCATTGAACTCTTGAGGATACCAGCACTGGCACTCAGTCTAAAGCCACACACCTTTTCCTGGGATTGGGTGAGAGATCTTCTAACTCTGGTCCTTGTAAACTAAAAGAGCAAGTTCTTCCACAAAGGTGGCTTTGGAAGCCCCTGGCTCCAAAGGTTTTTCTACCTTTGCCATGGGTAGGGTGTTTGGAAAGGAAGCACAATCATTTCTTAAGGAAATTGAGGCTCTGTTCTAGTTGCCCGCTTGCTGCCTTCTCATGTCTCTGACTCTCCAGGGCTGGGGGCGGGTGCTGTGTCCGTTCTCCGAATGCTTGCTGTGCAGCACAGTTTTCCAGGAATTTCAGGACACAGGAATTTTCACCCAGCTGTGTTGTGTGTTGCTATTCAGCAATCTGAAGTTGCTTATCCAGCGTAAGTCAGAATGGGGAGCCCAGGGAGGAGGGGAGACGCCTTCAAACATTTTTTCTAAGCAGAAGAAATTGAGGTGTTAGGGGCCCAGCTGGCGTGTGATGGGAACCAAGAAATGGAGCCGACGTGAGCATGCATGCTCACATGAGATCTCTTACTGATGATGTTATTCCAGAGGTACTTCTTTCCATACCCTTGACAACAGTGAACACTGCTGAGGACCTACTGTGTGTCAGGGGGAGCATGGGGGTAGAGCCATGAACAAGGCAGGCATGCCTTCATGCTGCTTAATTCACTGAGCAATTACCACGTGATGGATGCTTTGAAAGGAGAAGTGTAGTGTAACAGTGGTCTCTGTGCATTCAGGGGTCCCCTCTAGAAGGCTGGCAGAACAAAGACTCAGGGAAGTTCAAGGGTATGCTTAAGACACTGTAAGGAATCACAGGAGGTCCAGGGCTTTTCCTAGATGCACTCCCAGTCTGAGTCTGCTGGCCACAGACCACAAGGGGAGTTCGTGGGCTCAAGACTGAGTTTAGCTTAGTGCTCTGCTCTAACCATAGTACTGACTATGGTCTTTAATTTTGTGGAAATCTTATAGATTTATTACTTGCTTATTTTGATTGACTAAATTTGATGATGATGATGATGATGATGAAGAACTAGTCTTCATGAAGCACTTTCTACATGTCAGGCATGGTGCTAAGTGCTCTCAAATGTAAGTTTCTTTAATTTTCTCAACGACCCCTTATGAAGTAGGTTCTTGACTGTAGATGAGGGAGCCAGAGTTGAAGAGAAAGTCATTTATCTGCCTAATAATCAAGCCTGGGTGCAAAAGAGGGTGATTACCCTATAAGGTGGTTACAAATATTAAATGAGATAATGAAGACAAAGCAAGAAGCACATTGATTGTCAAATAACAGATGCTCAGTCAATGAGAACCATTACGGTTTTTGATCCCTGTACCAAGTGCTATAATGGTCACTGCTAGCCATGTGGTTAAGATTATCTATGCACCAGACATTGTTCTAAGCGCCTTACATACCTTAACTCATTTAATGCCCACAACAGTTCTCTGAGTGCTATAGTATTCCCATTTTATAGATGGATATGTTGAGATCCAATGACATATACTTATTTGCCCAAGGTCATGCTGCCAGACATTCTCCACTGGAAGCAGGTGTTTTAATGCCCGAGTACATGCTCTCTTAGCCATTATGCTACATGGGAGGTAGTTACACAGCCCCAAATTCAGTGCTGTCCTACATGAACTCATGTACCAGAAGACGTGGTTAATTTATCCTCCAGAGTCCTGTGTATCATTTTTCGTCCACTCTTCCTCCCTTCCTCCCCACCACTGTTTGATTTTTTAAAGACAATGTGTAGCTAAGGAGAAAATGGAGAAGAAGCTTGTTCCACGAGAGCTCATTCTCAAGTGGATCCTCTCAACAATCTTTCGGATAAAATAATAATGTCGTGGTTATTAAGACAACAAGGAAAAATAATAGAGGAGTGCTATGAAAGTAAAATTATTACATACAACACACAACAAACAGTGGCTCAGACCCTCATTTCTCCAATCCAGCCCATCCTTCAGACTCAGTCTCCCTGTGAAAGAACCTGCTATCCTGTCCTTATACCCTCTCCTCACCTCTAATCACCAACCTCCTATAGGCTCCTAGTTCCACCCAACTAATTTCTACTCCTCCATCAGATCTCAGCTCAGACCTTACCTCCTCCAGAAAGCTTTCCTGGATCGCCCTGCCCAACCCACTCCATCTGGACTAAATGGCCCTTCCTGAACTCCATAAGTGGAAGGTGACTTACAACAGGCCACTCTGCCAGTAGGTGGCTGGAGCCCTGGGACTAGAGCCCAGGCATTCTAACTCCCAAGTCTGGCATCCATTCCCTTATGTCACGCTGAGAAGAGATAGGTGGCCCAAGAAAACTGGCTGATTTCACAGAACATGGGTTGCCAAGCATAGTGTGTGGTGAAGTTATGGTGCTTGTGTTGGTGCATCTTACAAGTTAGAGGAAAATAGTGATGGAAAACTTAATCCAATATGTGAGTAATTATAATCCAATATGTGAGTAATCACAGTGTGATGAGTGCTATAGATGGCAAGAGCAGGATGGGGGAAATGTCATGAGAAAAATGGTGGTCAGGGAGGAATAATGATGAAAAGGAACAGGGAGGAAGCAGTAGAGGGGCAGCATCTCTTCATTGTCACTTGTTTGGCCTAAAGACAAGGGCATTTAAGTCTAATATCGCTGACAGGAGCTGTGTCTTATATTTGTAAATATTTGTTTGGAATATGGTTGATGGGTAATGCAGACGGAGGGAGGGAGGACGGCAATGGACAACAAGAGAAACCTTCATTCAGTATGGCAGGATGAGGAGTCTGATCATGTCTGGTAAATGGGCATATGTAGGGACACCTCCATCCAGAGTTCAGAGCTCTAGAGGTGAGGATTTGGGGGTAGAATTTCTGTGTAAAGGAAGCTCTGTGTAGAGCAGGTGATGAAAGGCTGCTAGAGCAAGAAAGCCAGTGAGTGTCATTAGCTGCCAGTCCAAAGACACTTGTTCCCCAAATAGCCGCACAGCATGAGGGCCACCCACGGCATTTCCAAACAGCTGCCTTTCCTCCTAGCGCTGACTTTCTCGGGCCTGCCCTCCCAGGCGCTCCTGCCTGCCATGTGTATTTTCTCGGTACCAGAAGAGGAATAGGGGGTTGCCCTGGTTAATCCACACTCTTCAGTTATTGTCAGGAACATTTATATTCCAGAACATGTAAACAGTTCTTAGCTTGGAGGAGTAGGGGGACAGTGTGAGGCTGGGAATCTGCTTGATCCTAAGCGTCCCATGCTTCCTGAGTTTTAGGCTAACATTTATTGAACAATTACTATGTTTCAGGCTCTGTGTGAGTAGCTTTAACTTTTGTCCCCATTTTACTGATGAGCAGACTAGAGCACAGACTTTCCCTATCTACCTTCTGTGACAGACGTGCAAAGGTACTAAAATGAAGTTTTGCCGTTCTTCAGAAAAACGAGAGAAATAAACATAATGTAGGAAGTTTATTGTAAAGTCACAATTTTTTTTCTTTGAGATTATACCCTTTTACTTTTTGGTGTTAAAGTACCTTTTGTTTTTGAGAAATCCTGATTTAATCCAAAGCATCAGTTTTGGGCTTTTGCTTTTTCTTGGCAAAATAAAAATATAGTTATCCTATGTTTCCAAAATTACTAAATTGCTTGAAATATATTACATAAGAGTAAAATCTATTAGTGTGTAAATGATTATGGCAGGCAATAGGTGGTCCCCATGCTACCTTTTTCCTATGAATAAAGTATTTGTATAATTTTATTCACTTTCTATTCTGGTCTTTTATCAGAAAAAAAAATTGCAGCTGGACAGGAGCTCTGAGATCATATAATTTATTTTTCTTCAACATTTATCAAGATGTTTTCATTGCACAGTTTGACCTTGAGAGATTTTAACTCTATGTTGGTGTAGTCAGGATTATACAAACACTGAAACATTTTTTTCATAGGAGTATTTTTTAGAGGCAAAATATGTGGGGCTCAGATGATTCCTCAATCCATTTTTTCTTCAGCATACTTAAACCATTTCTTACTTTTCCAATTCATTTATATTTTACTGAATTAGTTTTAACCAGATCAATTCTGCTCCATGTGTCTTCTGCAGTGAAGATTTGATTAATCGATCAGTTATTTTTTTGTGTGCCTATCAAATTTTGCCTATATAGCTTCTGCCATTGTGCATGTTCTTTTTGTGGTCATTATTTCTACCACATCCAATTTTCTCACGTCAAATTTGCCAGTCTAAATTTTGTCAAGAATGTTTGATCCTTCCTTCAAGCTTTTAGTCAATATCAAATTTTACTATGTGCATTTTTAGCTGCTGTCAGTTCCATTTTGTGTTGATTTTTTTCCTGACAGATCTGATTTTTTTTTCCAGGTCACTTTTTGCAGTTCGAAGAACCACATCTTCCTATAACTAAAGTCAGCCTCTTGCCTATTTTTTTTTTAGCAGGTTCAAAACATACTTGAGAGGTCAAAAATTCAGGGTCCAAATATTCTGTGTTGCTGAAAAAGACCAGTGATCCAGAAGGATTAAGAAATCTACCCAAGGTCATACATCATGTTCCTGGCAGTGTTCTGCTGAGTTATTTTAGCATATACGGCTCCACTAGTTCAGTGAAGGGCGGGTCAGAATGTTAGATTGGGTTGATCCTGATGGCATCCTATCTCCTACCCTCTCAATCCCCCTTCTGAGCCTAACGGAACTTCCATCTACCCGCCTCCTTGAGAAATGGCAGCTGGGACTCCAGTTTAATGCCTCTTGACTCCTCTCCCTGCTTCCTAGCGAGGCCCGCCTTGAGCTGTGTGTGCACTGGAGTGGTATATGATTTACAAACAAGTAGGACTGAAAAGGAAAAATCCTCTCTTGTGCAGAATTAGGTCAGTGGCAGAGTTCGGGAGGGGAGGGAATCCAGACTTTGTTCTCCCATCTTTCACTTCACCCCCTCTTGCCTGAAGCAGTCGGGGCAGAAGCCCATAGTGCTATTGGGAAGCAGACCTCTGGGCTTGGGGATGAGGAGCGGGGGACAGTGCCCGTGCACGTGTTCTTGTGCAGATGTGTGTGAACATGAAAGCGGCCTGTTTTCTGGCCACTCGGGACTCCTCCCTCTCTTACTGTATTTGTCTGGATTACTCTAAGGGGGATATTAGTGTTGTCTAATAATGGCCTCAGATTTATCTAGGGATTTGTGTGATTAATTCCCAAGCAAAGTACTGCAGATAGATTAGAGCTCAGCCTGTGTGGTGGGTCTACACCCTCTATTCTCTGTGCCTTCTAATTGGTTTTGGGGGAGGCACTTCTCTCACTGCCTTGTTGTCCTGATTGTTGAAGGCTGTAGCATTTAGGTCCCCACTGTAGGGTAGTGGAAACCGGTTTCCATTGCTACAAAGCATGAGTGAGGTCCGAGAAGACAGTGACATCTTCAAGTTCATGCTCTTCTTCCTTTACAAAAGCTGCAGAGATGTGGTCACTTGCTTTTCTCTCCCAGCTGCCACCACAGTATTCTCAGTGCCAGATTCTTCTCCCAGCCCTCCTGTTGGGGCACTGGTACCCCAGCTGTGGCACAGTGGGAACAGAGGTGAACTGGGATGCAGATGATCTGAATTTTGGTTTTAGCATCAGCATCGTCCAGGTGGAAGGATGTGTTGGTTACCTGGTCTAGGGTCTGTGTCTCTCCCTGAGCCTCAAAGTATCCTTCACAACTTTATTGCACTGATCACAATTATGATTAAATAACTAGTTACCTGGTTATTTGTGGCCCATCTCCCCAGCTAGACCTTAAGCTCCAAGAGTGCAAGCCCCACATCTGCCTTGTTCATCTGCCATCCCCCCCGTGCCTAGCACAGCCCCTCACAAGGGGTATGTGCTTTGAATATGTGTCGATGGAATGAACTTGTGAAGCAGAAGGCACGGATCTGTTGGACACTCTAGAGTTTTTCCACTTCTAAAATTCCCTGTGTCTCTTCTACTCTGTTTTCTCCAAAACAATCCCATAAACACCCCCCTTTCTAGTGTTTTTACTGTTTTTTTAAGTTGTAGTACTACAGAAGTCATAAGATAAAAATGGTGATGAATAATAATAATTTAACTCAAAAAGCATATTACTGATATATAAAATATGAAATCCCTTCTAAGAACTCGCCCTCTGCTCGCTTGTTCTCTCTGGATCCTGGCCATTGAATGCCACCCTGCCTGGGCTTCTGAGTTCCCGCTGCCAGGGCCTGTAGGACCCTGTTGAATCCTTCAGAAGAGGACTGGTACTAATTAGTGGGCGATATGCGTGGTTCTCAGACTCAAAAATCATTCTTTTAGGTGCAGAGCAGATATTGTACTAATTTCACATTCACAAGCCACCCTGCTTTTCAAGGGAAGAAGTCCACCTTGCTAATTTTCTGAAAATGAAAGAAGGGAGAGTGTTTAAGAGAAAGGAGAAGAGTTGATGGGGGCGTGGCAGTGAGAGAGCCTCAGGGCTACTTGCTTTCTTCTGAGGTTCCCAGGCCACTAGAAACTCCTTTTCTCAGGGCAAAGACCCTTGGGAAAGCATTTAGTTGAAAGTCTCCAGCTAACAGGAGCCAATATGTGACCCCTTCCTCAAGCCCATGGCAGACACTGCTAATCAATCTTGACCCCCCCCTTTTTTTTCCAAACCCATATGCAGCCTCAGACTCTTTTTTAAAAAAAATGATTAGTTTTGAAAACTATAAAAAACTTAAAAAAAAACACTAGTTTTGAAAGAGAGACAGTGCACAAGCTGCGGAGGGGCAGAGAGAGGAGGAAGACACGGAATCTGAAGCAGGCTCTAGGCTCTAAGCTGTCAGCGCAGAGGCCAATGTGGGGCTCGAACCCATGAACCATGAGATCATGACCCGAGCTGAAGTTGGACACTTAACCAACTGAGCCACCCAGGTGCCCTCTCGGACTCTTTTTTTTTTTTTTTTAACACATTACTCCAAAAATGTCACCAAAGAAAAATGAAACTAATGTGTGTTGAGCCCTAGGCATTTTATATACATTTGTCTGTTTTGATTCTCCTGACAATGTGAATGATCCCCATTTTACAGATGAAGTTTAAGTAACTTATCCAAAGCCATATAATAACAGAGTTGGTATTAGGGCTCAAAGCTTACCTGTTGCCATGACTCCCAGGAAGCCCCATCCTCGGGTGTCAATCTGACCATCAAGCCAGTTATGATTAAACGTTCTTATGAGATTTGTTTCCACTTAATTGTCGCTGTCCATCCTCTGGGGGCCACTTCAATGTTACTCTAGTTAAAAAAAAAAAAAAAAAAAAGCAAACTTTGAAGCATTCTCTGTCCATCCTAAATCCTGTATTAGCGCTAAGGGCAACAATAGGCCATATAGGGCCACCCTATCATGTTTATCTACTCTTTTGGTTTATTAGATTTACTACTAACTGCATCCAGGGCAGGTTTGTTTTTTTTTCAGTCTCCAGTGCCTCAGTTAGTGTCTGGCATGTATAAGTGGTCAATAAATGTTAGCTATTGCGAATTGAACCTAACACAAAGGCTCACTCGGGGAACAAAAAGGGTGAGGATAAAGGCTTATGGCAAATTGAAAGCCTTCATGGCTATTCTGAGAATCTCACAGCCAGCCTTTTCCAAATTGTATTTCCTGAGATTATGCTAGGTATTTTATGGAAGGAGGGGGGTCCAGTATTCAAAACATTTGTAAAACTGCATAGTGTATCCTCTGTTTGACTTCACAGTGTAGCTTAGTGTAGGTGAGGCTTTCTGAAGTCTTGCCATAGAGAAACTTGATTATTTTTGTTTAATTCATTTGTTTCTACATTTATTATTTTGTTTCTGGCAAGGAACTCCCATTCATATTTTGCTGGATATGCTTTTTTGTGGAATTCTGTTCTGGATATGTTGTCTCAATTTATAATCCTTTCTCTGAAATAGGGGTCCTGAAGTCATGGATACTCTAATAAATTTAATGACATTCTTTTTTTTATTAAAATATAATTAATATATACAGTTAATTAGTTTCAAGTGTACAATATACTGACTCACAATTCTATACATTTCTCAGTGCTTATCAGGATGCATGTACTCTTAATCCTCTTTATTTCACTCTTCCTGCACCTACCTCCCCTCTGGCAACTACCTCTGTATTTAAGAATCTGGCTTTTTGTCTTTTTTTTCTTTGTGGTTTGTTTGTTTTGTTTCTTAAATTCCACATATGAGTGAAATCGTATGGTATCTGTCTTTCTCGGACTTACGTCACTTAGCATTTTACCCTCTAGGTGAATCCATGTCGTTACGAATGACAAGATCTCATTCTTTGTTATGGCTGATTAATATTACATTGTGTATATATACCACATCTTCTTTATCCACTTATCTATCGATGGATGCTTGGCTTCTTCCATACTTTGGCTATTGTAAATAATGCTGCAGTAAACATAGGGGTGCATTGATCTTTTTGAATTAGTATTTTTGTTTTATTTGGGTATAAACCCAGTAGTGGAATTACTGGATCATGTGGTAATTCTAGTTTTAATTTTGTGAGGAACATCAATACTGTTTTCCATAGTGACTGCCCCGGTTTACATTCCCACCAATAGTGCACAAGGGTTCCTTTCTTCCCACATCCTTGCCAACACTTGTTATTTCTTATCTTTTTGATTCTAGCACCCTGACAGGTATAAAGTGATATTTCATTGGGGCTTTGATTTGCATTTCCCTGATGATTAGTGATGTTGACCATCTTTCCATGGATCAGTTGGCCATCTATTTGTATTTTTCTGACATATATTCAGGTCCTCTCCCTGTTTTTTAATTGGATTATTTGTTTGGTATTGAGTTGTGTAAGTTGTATAAGTCCTTCATATATTTTGTAGGTGACACTTTTTTTTTTTGTTTTATTATTTATTTTTGAGAGAGAGACAGAGTGCAAGTGGGGGAAGGACACACAGAGAGGAAGACACAGAATCCTAAGTAGGCTCCAGACTCTGAGCTGTCAGCACAGAGCCCAGCATGGGGCTCGAACTTGCAAATCACGAGATCATGACCTGAGCTGAAGTCGGATGCTTAACTGACTGAGCCACCCAGGTCCCCCCATATATTTTAGATATTAACCCCTTATCAGATATATCATTTGCAAATATCTTCTCCCATTCAGTAAGTTGTCTTTTTGTTTTGTTGATGGTTTACTTCACTAATGAGCATCAATTCTTGTCACTGAAATTGGCAACTTCACACCACAATTTCTTGAAATTTGTCTCCAATTCCCCAGGATCTCAATTTGGGTGGTTGACTAGTGAGGGAAGAAATAATTGGTTGACTAGTGAGGGAAGACCAAATGGATGGATGGTACTATGAGAAGGAAAAGGACTTTGAATTCAGAGAAATCTGAGTTAAAATCCTGGCTATGATGTATGAGTTAAGTGAGCTTGGGGGTATTAACTTCCCTGAGTCTTGGTTTCCTTGTTTGTTAGGTGGGGATAATAACAGTGTCTATATCAGCATTAGATAAAGTCATGTATATATGCTGCTGCCACAGGGGCCAGATATATAGGGGGCCTTCATTAAATAGCAGAGATTATAATGGACAGTGAATGATCCTTGCCCTTGTCTTCTGGGTCATATTTTTAAGTTTCTTTTATTTTTTACTTTTTTAAGTTTATTTATTTTATTTTATTTTGAGAGAGAAGGAGGGAGGGAGAGAGAGAGAATCCCAAGCAGGCTCTGCACCATCAGTGCAGAGCCTGATGTGGGGCTTGAACTCATGGAACCATGAGATCATGACCTGAGTTGACACTGAGAGTTGGATGCTTAACCAACTGAGTCACCCAGGTGCCCCAAGTTTCTTTTATAATATCATTGTGAATAGTTACCATACTTAATCTTTTTGATACTAGCTATGGTTGTGAAAAGAGGTTCAGAGAGGGCTGTGGATTGCCAAAGGTCACACAGCTGATACTAGGCTAGAAAGTCAGGGCTCAAAACCTGGGCTTCTATAAGCAAAATATGGTGTATACATAGAATGGAATATTATTCAGCCTGGAAAAGAAAGGAAATTCTGATACCCACTACATGGATGAACTTTGAGGGCGTTATGCTAGTGAAATAGACCAGTCACAAAGGGACAAATACTGTATGATTCCACTCACATGAGGTTCCTGGAGTAGTCAAATTCATAAACACAGAATGTAGAAAGGTGGTTGTGGGGGGCTGGGGGAGGAGGTGTGGACAGGTATTGTTTAATGGGAACAGAGTTTCAGTTTTGCATGGTGAAAGGAGTCCCGGGGATGGATCATAGTGATCGCTGCACAATGATGTGAATGTACTTTATACCACTGACCTGTACACTAAAAGTGGTTAAGGGGCACCTGGGTGGCTCAGTCATTTGAGTATCTGACTCTTGATTTCAGCTTAGGTCATGATCATAGGGCTGTGAGATGGAGCTCCAAGTTGGGCTCTGCACTGAGTGTGGGGCCTGCTTGAGGTTCTCTCTCTCTCTCTCTCTCTCTCTCTGCCCCTCCCCAGCTTGTGCTCCCACAGGTGCACACACACATTCTCTCTAAAATAAAATAAAGAATTAAAAAATGTTTAAGATAAATTTTATGTAATGTGTATGTTACCACCACCCCAACAAAAATATTTAGGAAAACAAAAAAAATCAGGGCTTCTGATTCCAAGGGCAAGGCTCTTTCCTGCACATCACAGCACTCCCTACAGAGGAGTGAGCAGCCAGGGTGGTGGTGGGGGTGGCCTCTTCCAATGCCCATTGTACTAAGTTACAAGATCTATAGAACTCACCTCTGCTGAGAAGACACTCTTCTCCCAGATCATTTTTCCAAGTGGAAGAATGAATGAATGAATGAGTTAGTTAATGAAGGTGAAGGAATTAGTCTTTCCAGACAGCAAGGAATTCTTGGAAGAGAACTGAGCCTCAGTCTCATGGGAACCACTTGGGTCAAATAATAATGATTTGCTAACACTGATTAGTATTTCCTCTGTGCCAGACACCCTCCCAGTGCTTTTGCATAATTCGCTCTTATAATCCTTACATCAGTCCTGCAAGAAAAGTAAACTCTCCCCATTTTGTAGATTGAGAAGTTAGGGCTCAGGGAGGTCAGTTAGCATGGCATGCATACATACATACATACATACAGTGTGCAGAAGAGCCAGAAATTTTACTCCAGACCCTGCCTCTTAACCCCTGCGCTGTCTGCAGGAGGAAGGGAAATGGAAGGCATCTCCACCTCGGCTGTTTCTCCCTGGGGATTGACTGATTTCTCTTCCCTCCTATGATGCACTTCTCTCTGTCCTACCAAAATGAGGGACGTCCTCTCATCTAGGTCAGTTTGTCTCCTGATTTCTAGGTGTTCTCTGGGATGCAGGTATGTACTCTTCCCCCTGATTGGGTCATGCACATTTGGGGAGGATGATATCCATTTTTATCTAGGAAGTTGGCATTTGGGCCCCGTCTCCTGGCTGGGAAGGAGCCACCTGCTATGAGGACTTTTCTCTAAAGCCTTATCAGGCAGAGCCTATTGCAGGCGCCAACCTCATGGCCTAATACTGGGAAGTACTGTTTAGCTGGAGATGCCTTTTGTTTGCAAGGCTTAAACAGCGGGTTAGAAGCTCAACTTGGCACTTGTGGTTTACATTGGGCATATCAACAAGGCAGCAGAGACATCCCTAATAACAATTTCCATAAGTGTTTATTGAACGTTTCCTCTGCGCCTGGCCTTGTGCTAAGCGTTTTATATGGGTCATCTCATTTGACCCTTACAACAGTCCTGTAAATTAGGTACAGTCAGTTCTGCTAGAATGCTTGTTTCGAAAATGCAAATTTGTTCCAATGTGATCGATCTATGAGGGAACAATTTGGGCATAATAATTTTGCCTTTGATTATGCGTGATTTTGTCTACAAGAAACACCAGGTGAAGGGAGAAAGCTGTAGCCAGCTGAACCAGGCTGTGTAGAAATACACAAAACGCACACACCTCAAAAGCATGTGCGTTCCTTCAGTTAGCACGTGTGCTGTGAGCCACACCCTTGCACATCTGGTGTCACAGCTCTTTCCAGTGTCAGAGCATCCTCTTCTCACTACTTGGCGACAGCTCACAAGCTTCCTGCTTCCATGAGCACAGTTCGAGTCTTTGTCAAGGGCTCTACTGATGGTAGTATTTATATATTTCTTAACTATTTAACACGTGTAAAACTGGTTCCTCTCTTCTATTTTGGGTCACTGATGAGGTTTCCAGGTGTCATGCCCCAACTTCATATTCCCCACTAGCCCTGTGGGTTTTACTGCGTGATTTTGCACAGTGTTGTGACTTTTAGGAATGTGCATGTGCTTCTAGCCAAACTGACTCTGCTGCCATTATTTCTATGTGGCCAAAATGGAAGGTAAGGCTAAGAAATCTGATGAAAGTATTTGTAATAACTAATGGTAAAGTCAGGATTCAAACTCCAGATGGCCTTACCCCCATGTCTGGGCTCAAAAATCCCTAAAACATCAACAAAACACAACAAACCCAGAAACTCTTGTGTCTGCCCTGAGCTTTGATTGCACGTGTAACAGGTAGACTCCTTCTTCCCCCAGCTGTCAGTCAAGCTCTGGTTCTTCAAGCCCGAGCCACTATAAGTATGTGAGAGCCCCTAAAGTATCTGGGCACAGTAGTGACTGAGCCTGTGGGCATGCCATCCGTGTTCCTTCCTGCTTGCAGCCCACCCCTCTCCCTGCTGCTGCCTTCCCTGGCTGGCTGGCAGCTGACCCAGCAGCTACCTCTCCCCTCCGTCTTGCAGGCTGGAGTTATTAGCATCAAAGAACAAAAGCAAACAGTACCAGGGCTGGGGAGGGGGGTGGGGTGGGCGGGGCGGTCAGTCTTCTACAAAGGCAGACAAATGGGTTCTGTGTTGAGGATGAAGCTAATACCACCTGGCCTTTTGTGGAGAGACATCTCTTCCTGTGTTTGAAGAGCTCAGACACTGAAAGCTGGAAAGAGCCCCAGAACACAGGAAGCCCAGCCGCTTCACTGCTGGAAGTTTGCTTTAGCTCAACTAATGAGATCGTTTCTGTATTTGTTCCTGAAGTAGGGGGAAGAACCTTGCGCTCACTCTCCCCAGGGACAAGAAAGGAGAGACCATTGGGGAGATGCAGTCTGTGCCTTTTTTTCCCCCTCTCCTAACGTTGTAGTGAGGTGTACTCTTCAGTTGAAGGCCTGATCTGATGCTTGTGGGCCTGGGGCAGGAACATACATGAGAGCCAATGGGCAGCTTCCCTTCTTTCTACCTCCAGCAGCATGGAGATCCTTGTGGACATTTGTGTGGACACCCCAGCCTGCAGAAGTCTACAGCTCCTGAAAATTGCTTTCCCTTGGCTATTTCTTGACACTAGAGTATGCACATTGGTGGACTGGTCAGCTTTTGGGAGAATGGACCCAGGGAAGAGACTCATGTGAATTTGGGGCAATTTGAGCAAGGAATTCTGAATACCTGATTGTATTCTACAAAGGGCTTAGTGGCAGGAATTGCTGGTTCTCAATGGGAACACCTAGTTGGCCCTGTAGACTCCTCAGATTCTGGGCTGAGATGTAGCTGCAGAAGGGTCAGAGCATGCCCCTGTTAAGCAAAACACCCAGGGCAAGGACTCTAATTAACCAGGCCTATGGTCATATTGCATTTGACCCCTTCCCTCTGCCCTGGGCTGTGCCTTTTCTCACTTCTGTGAGATGCCCTACATTCCTATCCCTAATTTGTAGCTTGATGGGTCAGATGGTACTTGTCCTGGTTTGCTCTTTTATTCAGAAATATAGCTTGACCCTTATAAGCTACTCTGAGTATGAGAGATATTGATAATGAGAGAACCTCCTCTCTGTGTCTTAGTTTCCCTGTCTGTAAAACAGGATGAAGAATGTTCCTACCTGTTAGGGTTTTGATGAGAATTAAATAAGATGACGTGTATAAAACACTTCACACAGGGCCCAGCACACAGAATATTTGATAAATGCGAGCTTTATTATGAGTTAGTAGTGTTTCGTGCCAGGGCTATATAGACATTATCCCATTTTATCCCCACACTTAGCCTGTGACGTGTGATGCTGGACACAGTAATTGGCTCAGGAACATGTGACCTAAGCTAAACCAATGAGAGCCTTCCCAGGGAATTTTACCAGAATTACCATGAAATCTGCTGCTCCTTTTCTCTAGTGCTGCCAGGGTCCATCTTCGTAACCACATGGGGACCACCTACCTGACCATGAGGGCAGCACAGGAAAAAACAGTTGTTCTTAATTGAGTAGGGGATCTGTCCATAGGCATGTGCCATAACTTCTCTGAGCCTCATTTTTCAAGTGTAAATGGAGATACCAATATTAATCAAGATAGTCTATTAACCATTCAGTACATATTGCTGATCACCTATAGTAGGCCAGATCCAGCTTGGACATTGGGATACAAGCAATGAATGAAAGAGACAATGCTGCTCTCACAAAGCTTGTGTCTCCAGGTGGATATAAACAATAAAAGCAGATCCATCCTGTGAGGTCAGATAGTGATTAGTGCCTTGAGAAAGGGAAAGCAGGGAAAGTGGCAGAGAAGGGTCCCTATTTTAGAGAAGGTGGTTAAGAAAGGCCCTTCTGAAGAAGTAATATTTGAGCTGATACCAGAAGAAAGTGAGAAACGGCCTTATATCTGCCTGACAAAGACCATTCAGTCCAGGGGTTAGCACATGCGCAGGCTGTAGGCAGGACCTGCTCAATTAATGTTAGTTACTTCCATTATGATGGGGATTGAGGACTGGCTCTCATAACCTTGCACTTTTCCCTCTTCTGGCCCCCTAGCTCTGGCACTCACACTAATCTCGATGGAAAAAATTCCTGATGAAAACAAATTCTGAACCAATCTGGGGCTATTTCTGTTAGGAATGCCATGCTCAAAGCAGGGATGGGGGAGCAGTCCAGGAGAGGAAGAATTTGGCTGCCAAGAATTTGGCTTCACCTGCTGTCTTTAGCATCACGACCAGGGAAGAAGTAAATTAGGGCATTCCCCCTTCACTCAGTATCCCGCAAACGCTTATCGTGTATTCAACAATAACCTCAGCCACAAGTGCGTACGCTTAGCATAGTTATTTTAAAGTTCAAAAGGAAACACTTTCCTGTAGTGTGGGGAGATCTGGTTCTTCTAACCATGGGGAAAAAAAGAGGGACGCTGTTGTGTTTACAGAGGAGAGCTTTGCTGGGGAGCCCTCCTGCCTCACCCTTCATTTGGGCTAGATCATTTCACAAGGGAGGAGTCCAAGATCCCCCCACTTACTACTTACTCTCTCTCTCTCTCTCTCTCTCTTTCTCTCTCTCTCTCTCTCTCTCTGTCTCTCTCTCTCTCTCACACACACACACACACACACACACACACCCACACACACACACCACGCCCCAGGAGGAGCTCTGGGGAGTGTGGGGCAGGCTGCACAGCCAGCCTCCTGGAGGCGAGGCCCAGCCAAACCTTTTGGGACCCCACCTGGTGAACTCTGTCTTGGGTCTGACCTATTTTCTAGGAGAGAAAATAGAATATAGATTTAAATGCAGTGGTGCTCTGGAAAACTACAGGCCCAGCAGTGTGAGAAAATAAAACAGTAGGGGGGAACAGAGGAAGTGTTGGTATGGGTGAGGATTCCACCTCTCCTGGATCAATCTTATCTGGTTGTCAACTGTCTTTTCTTCCACAATTTGCTCCCCTTTTCTCTGCTAAAAAAATTGATATACACACACATTTACATATTTATCTTTCCTTTGATCAGTCCTGGGGTCCGATGATACTTCCCCATACATAGAATCCAGGCTGCAGACCAGTAGCAACCACAGACAGAGGGAGCTCTGGGGATGGTCACCTGGAAAGTGGAATGGCAGCAACACATGGAATCAGAAATGCCCACAGCTGCAACCTAGGTCAGCCTTCCTTGCTCTGTGACCACAGGAGAGATTTTTAATACCCTTATCTTCTCATATATGAAGGCAATAAAATTACTAGCTAACATTGAGGGCTTTCTAAATGTAGGTACTGTTCTAAGCTCCTCACAACCACACTAACAGGTAGGAATTATTATCATGCCCATTTTACAGAAAGGAAAACTGAAGCACAGAAAGTTTCAGTAACTGACCCAAGGTCTACATAGTCTGTAGACCTGGCAATCCAGCTGTGGATCTCCCTCTCTGTGTCAATTCCTATGACTTGGTCTGAGTCATATGGCTACACTTGGAGCTAAGGTGGGGGTGGGGATCTTCTCTACCAAGCCACATGGATTTTGAGTGGGAAAGGGGTTCCTCAGAAGATAACTGGAACTTGTTACAAATAAAGAAGGGGTAGGATGGACGGGCAATGTAACAGATGATTCACCCACACCCCCATCAACCTTTGCCATTTCGTTCTGTTGGTCAGAATTGAATGTGGAGATTCAGGTCACTCACTGCTTCTTGGGACAGGGGCCAGGTGACACTGTGTCTCTCTATTCCTCAAGTTGGACACAATGTTCAGAACTACTTCCAGCTCAGTGACACAGCTAAAAACTGAACCTGGACCCTACCCCTCACTGTAGGAGGTTTATCTTGGTGGTCTTGCTGCCCCTTTTTGGCAAGAAGAAATGCTGTATGTTTCATGCTCAGGACTAGAACTGAGGGCAGTTAAGGCTTCAGGAGGGCAAACAAAAGAAACAAGAACAGCATTTGTTTTGACCCCTGCTCCTGCTCTCCTAACAATCTCTTAACCCTCCCTTGTCCCACTTCCCACTGAGGAGAAGAAGGGAAGAAAAAGACCCAAGGGAGGGGAGGGCTGGAGATGCTTTCATTGACAAGTAGAAGAGCTGAACCAAAATCTCTCTCTCTCTCTCTCTCTCTCCCTCTCTCTCTCTCACTCTCTGTCTCTCTCTCTCTCTCTCTCTCTCTCACACACACACACACACACACACACACACACACGTCTTAATTCCTGTGGTCTATTAGTGTTTCCAGGGAGCCATCTGGTCAACATTTTTTGGTAATTCTGTCTGTGATAATTCAAAGTGATAACAATCAGTGGAGCTAACATTTATGCAGTGTTTGCCTTGTACTGTTAAGTGCTTTACAAGTGTTTAATCTCCTAACACTGCCATGAGGGAAGTTCTGTTCTCCTCCCATTGCATAGCTGAGGAAAACAACACAGAGTTTCAGTGATTGACCCAAGGTCATTCAGTAGGCAGGGATTTGAACTCAAACCTGTCTGTCTCCAGAGTTTAAGATTGCAAACACAATGTTGAAATGTAAAACTTTGGGGTTCCAAGGTATCATGTCTCCCTTGGGTAGTGATACCTCCAAAGAGCATGTTTCCATGAACAATGGTGTTGACACTCCCACCACTGAACTCCACCACATGTAAATAGTTTGATATCCTGTTTAATGAAGGGGTATTTTAATGACCACTATTCTAGGCAATCCATCATTCATGGTTAATGGCCCTGCTTAGTTATTTATACAGAATGTTTTCCCTTCCTACCTCTTCTATTTTGCCACTTTTCTTCTTGCTTTCACTCCACCCCTGAATCTAGCAACTCACCAGAAAATCTGAAAGGGGGTGTGGCTGAGGAATGATTCAGAGCTCTCTAGAAGTCTCTTTGGGCAGATACAGCTTCTAGGGAATACAGGGTGTAGGCTGGAGAAATGTTCAGCTGTTGCTGTGGGTTTGCCCCTCCTGGGTGTGGGGGCACAGCTCTGTTAGGTCAGTGCCTGAATTTTCCTGTGGCAAGAGTTACGGTTCCTGAGGAACTTGCTGAAGCTTTACAAATCTAATTGCAGCAAATTAGAGATGCAGTGGATAACCCATTACTCACACATGGGGTAGCGAGGAGGGTCTCCCCCATGGCTCCAGGCTGCTCACTTTAGCCTACAAACTGAATTCGGGTTTCATATGCTCTTGTGAGACCAGGGCTTCTGTTGAAAAGATGCTGAACTGGGTGGGATCCAAGAGGTCTAGGGTCTTATCAAGTCTCTGTACCTGAACTAAGTGTATGGCCTTACATGAGTCTCTCAACCTCTTTCATCCCCCGTCTGAACCAAAAATGAATTAAGCTAGATGATGTCTGTGGGTATCTCAGGTCTACCTTTCAATGATTCTAAGTGAGTCACCCAGGATTGCTTGGATGGCCAGTGGTTTTTGAAGCAGCCCCCTGTTCCATCTCCTCAGCTCAGGTATATCCTTTCAGGTTGGGTCTAGAGGTTTTAACAAAGCTTTGGTCTGCTCTTGAGGCTTCTCAGCACAATTCTATCTTGCATTTGAGGATAGGAGGAGGAGACTGTGTTCATGAAGACAATGGGAGTGAACCGTTCTTCATTTTTTGAAAGTTCATTGGCTTAATTCAAAGGTCAACCTTCCTAGGGCTGGATGTTTATTTGTAGTCGTCAAAAGTGATTTCAAATGGCAATTCCTGTCAATGATGGGGTGGAAAGCAAGGAGAACAATTAAAAGGGGAAGCAGAATTTCAATTTGTATGGCAAATGATCGACTCACATAGAATCTCGTGTACACACGCTGCTGTCTGTAATGAAGGATGGTCACTGGGTATCATCAGGGAGGGAGGGGATTATAAATGTTATCTTCTGTCCTTCAGTCCTATATGGTAAATAATGCTGCAACTTGCTCTTAATTCTTATGCCTCTTTTTCTTTGTTCCTCAAGGGAGTGGTTTATTATTTCGTTTTCTCTCTGCGGGAAAACTTGCCTGACCTCATGTCCAGTGTTCTGTATCTGGAGGCGGGGATGATTTGCTTGGGTGCTGTTGTGTAGAAATCAACCAGAATATTTTAACCAATATTCTTGCAGGATTCCAGTCTGCTTGGCTTTTTGGAGCCTTATCTGATTCCAGGATGATGTCTTTCCGGACAGATATGAAGCTCACCTCTCTTACTACATGCACAGTGGAAAGGGAGCTTGGCCCCTCAGCTTGCATGGGTGGTTTTTGGGTGAAGGTAGAACTAAGTGCTCAGACGTTGAGTACCATCGGGGTCTTGCATGAACATGATAGTCATGCAAGGGCACGTTGCACTGTGTGTGTGTGCTTCTAACACTCCTCTTCCTTTTTCTCTCCCTTTCTCTCCTCTGCCTTTCCCTCTTTGAAAATGCTGCCACAGATGTCAGTCAAGGTCCAGGTGAGTTTCTGTGTTTGCACAGCTGCCGTGGAAATTTCCCCTCTGCCAGATTGTGCATGGTTTGACTCTGAGTGAGACCTTTTTCTAGGGACTCTAAACAGAACAGAAATCTAAGTACATTGCATTTTCATTGATTTGGGATGAGAATAAGAAATGTCTTGAATTGATGTGTTCATGTTGGTTTTGAAAACCATTTTAAAACCAAAGAAATGTGGTTCCCATGCTTATACAGTCGCTTCCTTCTGATTAACACTTCTGGGTGAATCAAAGAAATGGAAAATGAGCATTTTTGGAAAATATTTTTAAAAATATTCTTAAGATATGAATTCTCCAATTTAATGAGCATTTTTGCCTTGTCATACATAAATCTACTTATCTTCTATAGTTTCATGTGGTTGAAAGTTGAAAATATGAATACTTAGCGTAGAAAATAAGTGGGTAAGAGAAGTCTTCTTTCTTTTAATTCTAAGAAATGGCTTTCCCCCACCCCACAATGAAATTAGCAATTTTTAAATGGTTATGTAACTAATACATGCTCACTGTATTAAAAAGAAAGAGGAAAGGTTTTTCTCAATGAACAAATGGAAGAACCATTTTTATGCTAATTGTGCATTTCTCTTTTTAAAATGCATACTCATCCAGAGTTCTAATTGTAAGCATTGTTTGTGTGTCTGTGTGTGCAAACATATATGTACACACATACACACACACAGGCTCATATAAGAGGACACAGCCATATATGGATAAGAAGTGTGAGATGACTTAGAATGATTTGGAGATCATTCTAAACTGGATAGAATTTTGAGTTAAGAAGAGTAATTAACCTTACAAAATGAGAAGAGAATATCATCTTTCTTTGCTATTTTCACATATGTTTTCTTGTTTAGTCCTTTTAACATTTAATTCTTATAACATCAATACAATTATATCTTAATATGATGGAAATTGAGAGCCCAGCAGGTGAAGCCATTTGCTCAAGGTCATAGGGCTTGTCAGTGGTAGCACTGGGATTTGAACTTAGGACTTTGGGACTCTAAAGCCCCTGCACATTCCATTGGAACATACTGAAAATTCCATCACTGAAAATTCTCAGCAACTGAAGGTCTTGTAAACATTTCCTAATGGGACTAGTGTTTATTTTTCCTTAGAAAAATAAACCTTTGTTGTTAGCAGTCCTCTTTCCAAATGAATTTATCCTTTGCTTCTCTCTCTTTCTTTTTTTTATTTTTAATTTTTTAATGTTCATTTATTTTTGAGAGGGAGAGAGAGAGAGAGAGACAGAGAGACAGAGTGTGAGTGGGGGAGGGGCAGAGAGAGGGAGACAGAATTTGAAGCAGGCTCTCTAGGCTCTGAACCATCAGCATAGAGCCTGACGTGGGGCTTGAACTTACGAACCATGAGATCATGACCTGAGCCGAAGTTGGAGGCTTAATTGACTGAGCCACCAGGTGCCCCTTTTTCTTCCTTCCTTCCTTCCTTTCTTCCTTCCTTCCTTCCTTCCTTTCCTTTTCTTTCTCTTTCTCTTTCTCTTTCTCTTTCTCTTTTTCTTTCTTTCTTCCTTTTCTTTCTCCTTTTTCTTCCTTCCTTCCCCATTTAAAGTATCAGCCAGACTTAAGTAGGGTTTCTCACCATTGATCTATATGGTATATTACATCGCATAAAAGAATGATACAGTTATCTCCAGCTAATACACAGGATTTCCTTTTTTTTTTCTGCCCGTACCTCACCTTTGAAAATAAGTGGTGGTTGAAATGAAGCACAGGACAACATTTCCTAGGAAGATACCATTAAATAAATTTTCTATTTAATAATATTTTACTCAACAAATATCTGTTGAGAATCTATTATGTGCCAGACACTGTTCTAGGCACTAGGGATAAAATAGTGAACAAAACAGAAGACAATCCCTTTCCTCATGGATCTTTTATTCTACTTGAGGGAAGACAAGGAACTAAAGAACTGGGTATATATACACACCTATATGCATATTACATATATGTATATACTACATGTATCAGAAAGTGGGTGATAAGCATTGTGGAGAAAAACAAAGTTAAAAATTAGGTTGCTAATTTATAGAGGGTGGTCAGGAATGGGCTCCCTGTTCAGATAATGTTTTCTGGAATACCTCAAGGGGGTGAGGTAGGAAGCCAAACACCTAAAGTTTTGTTTGTAAAAGTGCCACTTGGCTCAACCCCTCCCCCTGCCTGGTTCCTGGCAGAGAGGTGACCCAGGGTCCCTGCTTTGGCTTGTGTGTGTTGTGCCCTGTCTGGGGCTCCCGGCTGAGGGAATGAGTGGGGGCTGAAATCCAGCCTGGATTCCTCTTGCCAAGCCTGCGATCCTGGGGCTGCCTCTGGCCAGGGGACACCTTTTTGTAATTCTCACAAAGGCGCCTATTGGTCCTGGACGAAACCGTATCATGGAGTAAAGCGCAGTGGACACACAGGCTCCTGTCTTTCCAGAGGGGTGGGTGACTCTCCCTTCGTTAACAGCAATGATAATTAGCCCAGCTCAGCACCACTGCAGCGCGCATTGTATCATCTTATACTCCTAATAACCCTCTAAGGTGTGTCTGCTGAGTCCCATTTTCTTGCTGAGAAAGTCGAGGCCAGGAGGTTAAGTGATGTGTTGAGGTCACCCAGCCATAGAATAGCTGGACCAAGAGAGGGTTCCTGCCTAGTTCCAAATCTTGCACTTTGTTCTGCCCTAGAGGCATCAGGAGCTCATTGCCGATCCTCTAACTCCGTGGCCCGGACCCCTTGCTTTTTTATGGTTTCTGAGCCCGAAGCAGATCACTAGTTCAGAACCTTTCCTTGTGGCCCAGGACATAGCAGGAGGCAAGCTGGGCCGCCTGGCCCTGGCTGAGGTCAGCGGCAGCCTCCCATCTCTCTGAGCCCCTGGCCAGGCAGCGTGGAGCCAGCAGTGCTGTGGCCCTGAAACAGGAAGCCTTTAGTGGTTCACTGATTTCCCCCTTCCCCTCAGGAAGACAAATTGGGGATTTTATGAGCTAATGTAACTGTTTACCCAGGGGCCGCTGGAAGACTGTGAGGGACGATTGATTAAGTTTACATGTTTACAATTTTACATGTAATTTATTGGTTAGAAGTAACACTACTGTAAAAGACACAGCTGGAAATGGGGCCTGGCAGGCAGCACCTTCCTCAAGGCCCAGGAGATGGGCTGGGGGCTCAGAGAGACTGTCCTGGAAACATCCAGTGGGAAAGTGGCAGGAGACACATCACTGGACTTCTGGTGGGAAGATCCACAGCCCCTCCTCCTAGCCTTTAGGAGGGAGATTTAGGATAATAAAGTAACATCAGGCATTTGTGGGGTGCTGACCTGAAGGAGGTGAGGGACACTCGGCTCTGATTTAACTCTTTACCTTAAGCCTCCCAGGCAGGTGTCGCCGTCCTCTCTCAGGTGAGAAAAGCCTCAGAGAAGGTCACTAACTGCCCACAGTCTCCAGCTACTGGGACAAGACAAGGATCTCAGAGCTGTCTGCCTCCAAAGCCTGTGCCAGGAAACTCTGGCATTTCCAAGGCAGAGCTGTGGGCCTCTTGTTTGTGTCTGCGTTCTTAACTCTTCGTGCAGTGCATGGCACATAGTAGGGTCTCAAAAAATTTATTGAACAGAGAGCGTAGGAACAAGGATCAAGGCATTGGGAGTCTGTAGAGACCTGAGCTGTATTGGAGCTCAAAGGCTATCCTGTCCAAAGAGTACAACTATTTTACTTTTCAGAGGAAGAAACTGAGGCTGGGGGAGGGGAAGGGACATCTCCAAGGCCAGATAACCCCTTTGTGGCCTGGAAGAGACCCCAGTCAGGTACTTATCCCACACCCCTGGCACTCTGGGATTTGTCATTGGTCTCCCTGTGCTGCCTGGCTGTAGGAGTGGGCAGGCCCAGTCCCGGGTACCATGCCACGCCCTCAGATCTCTCCCTTCTTCCCGTGTGTTCTAGAACTCTCTGCCAAGGGAAGAGCAAGCCTTTGGAGGTGAGGAAGGATCTAGGAGGCAGGGAACAGTGCTGGGGCCTCTAGGTGTATGACCCTGCCCTCCCCTCCCCCAGTGCTTCCCCTCCAACCAGGAGGGGCTCTTCATGGTGCTCCAGTGATAGGCTCTCTCCTCAGAAGGGATAATTTCTCAGGCTCTGCCTGCTGATTAGAGCTGGAATTTAAATGAATAACTGTGACCTTGTGGAAGTGCCCCAGTTACTCAGAGGCCTGACAAGGAAATAGGCCTCTCGCTTCGGCCCATCAGAGCCCTGGCAGGCGCAGGAGGAGGGGCTTCTGTCTGCTGAGACCCAGAGGAGGCCCCATCCGCTGTTGCCCGAAGCAACTGACGGCCTTTGCTCAAGCCTCCCTCTGCTCATTCTTGATCTCTGCCCTCGGTGTCTTCCCCCTTTAGTTTAAGTCATCTCAGGGCTGTCCTTGGAAAGGGGACCTGATTATTTGTCCTGCACCCTGCCCTGTCTCCGGGGAGTCCAGCTGAGGGACCCTGTTCTGAACCCAAAGTCAGATACCTCACCGATGTGTCTGACTCGTGTGATGGACACAATGGTCTGCCTTAGAAGTTGCTGCATGGAGAAGAGCCCCCAGAACCACAGCCTTGGCATCACACGGGAGCTTGTTAGAAAAGCAGAATCTCAGGCCTCACCCCAGACCTGCTGAGTCAGAATCTGCTTTTTACCAAGATGTCCAAGTGTATGTACACGCATTAAAGCTTGAGATGTGCTGACCTAAAGCGTCCAGCTTCTCCTCCCCTTTGGGGCCATGAGTGCCATGTTCCTCGTCTCTTCTGTTTTTCTGGGTTGACAGGAGTTGGGAGGGAGGATGGGATTAGGGAAGGGAAAGGGAATGAACACTTCCTGACCATTGAGTCTGTGTTCAGGGCCTTTCCATGTAAGAGTTTACATACTGTGAGGCCGGGGAGCTCAGGACAGCACAGGGCTCCATGAACAACAGCTCAGGGGCCAAAGCCAGCCTGCTGCCTGCTTTTATAAGGCCTGTGAGCTATGGACAGTTTTCTTTTTAAATAGTTGAAAGCAGCAAAAATAATTTCTGATGCACACATTTTATGAAATTCAGACTTCAGTGTTCATACATAAAGTTTTATCGGAACACAGGCACACTTGTTGTTTCTGTTTTGTCTCTGGCTGCTTTGCAAAGGTGGGGTTGAGTAGCTGTGACAGATACTGTGTGGCCTGTAAAGCTTGGAAAATTTACCATCTGGCCCTTGACAGAAAAAATTTGCCACCCTTGGGCTAGAGCACAGACTTAAAGCCTGATGCCTGGGTTGGCATCCTGGCTCTCTCTCAGTATGAACAGTAGAACCTGTTGAAGTTATCTTCCCTTTGTGGGCCCTACTTGCCTCATCTGTAAAATGGGAACAGGAAGTACCTACCTCATGGGGCTGTTGTGAAGATTAAATGAGCTCATGCATGTCAAGTCTTCAGAGCAGTGCCTGGCGCATGATAAGCCATGTATAAATTAGCTACTATTGTAAGTTCTCTCATTTGATCCTTTCCGCATGTTTTCATTTCACAGATGAAGACACTTAGGCTCAGAGGGTTTAAAATGAAAGACGTTCTTTTGTCTGTTTGGTCTCCCAAACCATTCAGAGGCTGAATGCCACCAGTGCTGTGCTGGAGAGCCCCTCGAAAGACACCTGCTGTGCTCTCCCTTGTCACACATTCTCTCCCATCTGTCCTGATCTTTATGCTTTTGGTGAAGAGGTCCCTCAAACATAGATCCTGACCACAATTGCTGTGAAGCAAGGCTGAAGAATCCCACTGAAGGGGGATTAGGGGACTGATATTTATCGAGGTCCCACTGTATACCAGGCCCCCATCATGGATGAAGAGCCTGGGGCTCCAAGATGTCAGAAGCGGGTATGGTAGGCTCCAGGATTTAAACACATACCTGGGATTTCTGCTCTCATTCTGCCTCCTTCTGGCTCTGCTACGTTCCCTGGGGGTTGTGTGGTCTTGGGTAAGTCATGCAGCCTCTCTTTTCTTTAATGTGGAGGGGTAAATCAGATGGCCTCTCAGGCGTCTTTCATTCTGAGAATCTAGGATTCAGCCTCCAACTGACATACCTTGGGGAACAGCAATCAGGAAAATGCTTTCTTGGTTACCAAAGACTTAACAATTCCCAGCACCAGTGGTACCCATACAGTATTTTGTCTTTTCTTTCCTATTCTTTTGGGCAATAGTCACATTTGCTTTTCTCCCTTATTCATTAGAAAAAACACCTGAGCTTGTATTGTGAGCCACGCACTAAAATCCTAAGTTTTTCATACATCATTTAATTCTTTTGACATCCTCAGGAAGTATATTTTGTTATTAGACCCATTTCACCCATGAACAAACTCAGGCTCAGACGTGTTAACTCACCACTTTCACCCAGAAAAAAGTGCCAGAGCAGGATGCAAACGCTGGTATGTCTGGCCCTGGAGATGCCTCATGGCATCATAAGTTTCACCAGAATGTACACTCCACAAAGGTGCGCTCCTGCTCACTATTTCTATGCTCTGGGCCTAAAACAGTGCCAATAGATCATAGGAATGAAATGGATGCTGGCTCAATGAATAAACATTGCTCAGAACTCAGTTTTACCCCTCCTCCGAGAGAAAGTCTGTTTTTGTATAGGGTTCACACTGAGATAGAAGGTAATTGAATCTTTATTCAGTGCCCATGTTGGGCTTGGGTCAGTGAGGGATGCAGGCAGTAGGGAATCCACCATGGCTGTGCATAGTTATATTGGAAGGGGGCCCTCAGCTGGGCTAACAGTGATCAGCTTCCAGCCAGTTGCCCACTGGGACCTGGGAAGCCCCCCTTGGTTGCTGTAGCTCTTCTTGATGAGTAAGTGTGAGTAGGGAGCTGCCTACCCCTTTTTTAGGGAAGCTGCCTACTTCCCAGCCTGCCTTCAGCTTTGGGTAACTCAAGGAAGCAGACCATTGGGCCTTGGTGCCTTTTTCTAGAGCATTTTAAAATCATGTCCTTTACTGTCTTGGCAAGGCAGATCCACTTGGGTGCTGCTTATTGCCCCAGTTTGTTTCTTAGTTCTGGAGGGCAAGGTGATAGTAGAGCTGAAAAACATCATTAGAAATATCTCATAGTCAAAATGGAATAGTACTGCCCCCACTCCTGATCCTGCCAAACGTGTGGGGTATATATTTATTGCTCTAATGATGAACAGGCATGGTGGCATTAAGAAGAATCAATGAAAGCTAAATGCACTGTAATGTGTGGGAGAGTCTCATTCAAAGATTTGTATCCTCAAAATGCCATTGGTGAGTCCATAGAGAAACTCTTCTAGACCAATTCACTCCTTGTACAGGTGGGAAACTGCGACCAGAGAACTTCCATATAACTTAGTTAAGTCACACAGCTTGTATATTGCAGCCTTGGAGACCTTCTCAGTCCATAGACCTACCTAGACAGGTCTGGTAAGGACATGGGCTAAGCTAGTTGGTTTGTGGGGCTAGGTCTCAGGAGGGCTGGGGAGATGAAATGCAGCTGACGGTCGAGGACAGTGGGTCCTCTGTGGGGCAACTTAGTTGACTATGACCATGGAGGAAGGCATCTGAGGATGCACTGGGCAGGTGGTCTGCTAGTGCTGCCAGTTTGTTGGAAGACTGGTGTTGGCAAGAGGTGGGAGGTGGGGCAAAGAGAGGGCCCGGATGTACCAGTCTTCTGAATAATGACAGTGATGACTACATACTTTTGAGCCTTCCCTGTGTTCCATGAACTATGCTGAGTGCTGTCCATACATGGTTGCACATGATTGTCACAGTGATTCTGAAAAGATATTTTATAGGAGCGAGGCATGGAAGAGTTAACTTGCTCAAAATCCCATAGCTAGTAAGTGGTAGAGCTGGGATTTGAATTCAGGTCTAGGATGATTTAGAGCAGTGCTTTGCAAAGTTTGGTAAGCATCAGAAATCCCCTGGGGAGCTAATAAAGGAGAACCAGGATCATTAAAGTAAGACATTTCTCTCATGTGACTCTGATACAACCAAAGTTTGAGAACCACTGTTTTAAAGGAACATGATCTGAAAGGTAAAGGGACTTGAAATCTCCAGCATTAACCACTAGTTTCTACCTTATAAACATTGAGGGAGGACCGGAAGTTGGAGGGGCAAGTGGAAAGGAGGATGGAATGAATGATTCCCCCTTTGAGCTCCAGTGGCACCTTAGGTGATGGGGCTAGTAGAGCCATCATCATAATACATTATAGTCAGCTGTGTATTGTCCCCCACAAGCCCCTTCTTTGGCCACTGTGGGCTCTTGAAGGACATGAGGTGTCGTACTTTTTGAGAAAAGAGATTTATCCATGCTTCCATCCCCACTACGTGCCACATTGTATGTGCTCATAAAACTTTGTTGTTAGAAACAGCATTTCAAGGATGGAAAGGACCCAAAAGGTTGTCAAGGCTCTCTATGCACCTAATTTTTGAATTTCTTCTATAAGAGTTCATTCAGACTTGGCTTGAGCCCCTACAGTGATGAGCAGCTCCTTGCTCCTTTCACCATCCCATCCCATTCCAAGAGCACTGAATGTTCCAAAGCTCTTCCTTATTTTGAGTCACTCTAGCTTTTACCACCTGTATTACTTCCAGCCCTTGGAGACACACAGAATAGATCTAATTACACTCCCAGTGTTTGAAGACGGGGCTTTTTGTCTTTAAGGATTTTCTTTTCTAAAGGTAAAATATCTCCAGTTTCCTTGGGCATTCTCATACAAGGATTTTAAATCTTTCATCCAGGCCATTGTTTTCTGAAAAATGACATTTTTTTTTTTGGTATCATTTCCAAAGAAGCATGCCCACACTACATACAGTATTATGGACATGTCCCAACCAGTTCATTAGAGAGGGAACCTAGTGCTCCCTTTTTCTAGACTTCCTACATATATTAATGGTGGTACCATATACCTTTGCTTGTTTTTTTAATTACTATAGCATTGAGTTGAACATAAAGTCCCTGAAAATCTTTACTATTTTGTGTGTCCTGCTACTAAACCATTTCTTTCCCTTTCCTGTTTTGTGAAATGGCTTGTTTGACTTTGGGATCATCCTTTGATTTCGTTCAATTCTGCCCTGGATTTTTAAATTCCAGCACACCATGATCTATTAGGGTAAAGTTCTTTCATCTAGCACATCAGCTGTCCCTTCCAGCTTCATGTCCTTTACGAATAAAGAGCAATTTTAGAAAAGTTCATGACAGTTGGAGTGTAAGAACTTCTTCTCCTTTGGGAAGAGTCTCTTCTAAAGGCCACAGTTGCAGATCCTTTAACCCTTAGGGTGATAAGCATGACTGCCTCCATTTCTTTTCTTTCCATGGTATTCATGCAGGAGGGAAGCCCAACCCACCTTCCACCCTAAAGAGGTGGAATAGTATGCAAAGGTGCTGGGTTCTTGCCTCTGCCCCATGATTATACCATGCAGAAGCTATTGGTGATTCCTGGGTGACATTGGAAGAAATACTTTCTGTTCAGTACAGCCACCAAGCTGTAAGTACAAGGTTGGTCTAGAGGCAAACAGTGAGTGGGCTAGTGCAGGTATATCCTACAAAGGGCTTAGTGGTGAGAATGGGACATGGTGGCATCATGGAAGGGCAAACCCAGAAGCTGGGACCTGAGTCCATCTGCCTTGGAGAATTAGCCACAGGCTCTCTTTGTCACCAGTCCAGCTACTCAGTTCAGCCCCAGTATTATTCAGGGCTCATGGAAAAGCCAAAAATGTATGTAAATGGGTGAATGTCCCAAGTGTCAGCTCATGATTGCTGTTAGGTAATTGATTAAAGCTTTGTTTACTCTCTACCTTTTTGATTCTGAGTATTTGATTCTGATATCAGAGTATTAGTTTGAACCATTTAACATAGTCATTTTTATAGGTCAAAAGCAGTCAACTCTCAATTTTGTATGATTCAACCTGATAGTTGGTCTCTTTGGATATCATCTTGGTTCATAGAGGCATAGTGTCTTTGAGTTGGAATGGATTTTTGGTAGTTATCGCCAAAAACCCCACTCTGACTCTCTTCTGTGGCATTTCTGGAAAGTGAGGCTGCCCCAATACTCCACCCTCTGTTCTTGCCAAATGTGCTTGCTCCCTTGTCTTGCATGTGCAACTTTAAAAATACTTGAAGGCAGCTCTCCTGTCCTTTTATAGCTTGCTCTTGTTTAGGCTGTAGGTAGCAGTTCCCACAGCCATTCTTCATATGATGTGGTTTTGGACCCTTGAGCATTCTGATTGTTCTCCTTTGGACACACCCTACCTTGTTAATGCCTCCCCGAGGGTATGACAACATTCTCTGAACCAAAACCATAGGTTTGGTACATTCAGTGTTGAGAAGAGGTAGGACTATTGTCTTATTTTATTTTGAGGGGATAGGGGGTGTTGTGCTTAAGTGCCAGAATTTACATTTGTCCCTTAAGATTAAATTTCACTTTTGCCTGTTCACATCCTTCTGCACCCTGATTTTGATATCTAACAAATTAGCTATTCCCTTTCAGCTTTAGTTCATCACAACATCCAGACATGTGCCAATGAATGTCTTCAGCCAGGTCATTGATCAAAATGTTGAAACAGGCGTAGGCTCTGCTGTAAACTGCTGGTGACCCCCTGATAGAACAAGGAAACTACAGTCCATGATGCAGGTCAGGGAAGTGCCCAGGGAAGGGCTGGTCTTGGGCACAATTGTGAAAATAGGTGAAGGTTTCTTTCAGACCCACCTCTTCCCTTTAAATATTCCTCTCTCCTGTCCTACCCTGTCTGCTGAGTTCTTTCTCCTACCCAACAGTGGCAGACTTCCTCAGCTTGTGACTGCATGTCTCTCTCTTTCCTTCACTCAAAGTCCCTCTGCTGCTCCTGTTTTTGAAGGAAGGTCTTTGGTTTTGCTTTCTAATGATTTCACACACAGGATAGTGTCAATGGCTGGGGAACCTGAGTGTATCTCATGTTCAGATTTGCAGCTTAATGAGGGGAGGTGGCTTAATAACCCTAAAAAATGCCCCAGCAAGTAAAAGCTTCATGGTTTAGAAGAATCTGGGGGTGGGGATTGGGGAGAGGGAGGGAGATGGTGGCCTTTTAAAAGGGCTCCTTATATCATGCTAGACCAGAGCCATAAATAAAGTTGAATTAATATCCAGGCACTATATTCTGCTCTTGAATACTCCAAGACTTGTCTCTTCCTTTATCCACGCACTGAAGGAGGCAGTGTGGATAGTGTCATGGTTACCATCACAGCCTGGAGAGTCCATCTGCTGGCTTAGAATCCTCACTTCACCCCTCACTAATTAATGTGACTTTGGCTCTTAGGCCTTGGTTTCCTTACCTGTAAACTTGAGCACTGCCTTTCCCATTGAGTTGTATTTAATGAGATGACACATAGCCATGGCTTGTCTGTAGTAAACAGTCAACAAATATTAGATACTGTCATAATTCTTTTTCCACATTTAACCAGATTTCCTCTCTTTTAAGTACTTAAAATGTCAACATGTATATTTCTTCTTTCTTCTCTCTTTTCCAAATTCCTAGTCACCCCATAGCCACTGTCATTTATGGCTTCTCCTCATTGGGCTCCACCCTCTACCACCTTCACTATCTTCTTAGTTCCTCTGAAGACATCAATGGCTGTTTCTATTACCTTCTGATTTTATGTAATTACTCCTTTAAATGGTTCTTGTGGCTTCATAGGAATTCAGTGTTAGCACTTGGCACTTGCAGCAATTAGTGACATTTAATGTCTCTACCTCACTATGGAAAAAGAGATGATATATGTGGATTTTATACTGGGATAGGAGTTACCCTGGAAGTGAATGAAAGAAAAGTCTTGGCAGAGATCACTTGCTTTTTTTTTTTTTTTCTGAATCTTTTTTTTTTTCCCCTCCCATGAGTGACTTCTTTCCTCCCTTGAAATACTTTCCCCAGTTACTCAGGGAGAATGAAGGAAGGTAGGATGGATTGAAAACCATTTGAGGTGGGTGGGATATTATAGGTTTGAGGGGGAAACAGTATTAGCTTAAATGATGAAGGCCTTCAACTTCTGGCCTGGTTCCTGAACACTGCATCTTCCTTTTGCCTGTTTTAGTAAGTGGTTTCTATTCTCTGTATCAGTCATTCTCATGACAGGCTTCATGATGGCCACAGCCGCTTACAAATGACTTTGCTTTCATAGCCATTTCCATTCTCCCAAGCTGCAAAAGCTGCTATCTCCATGGGGATTTTCCCAAAGGATGTAACAGCGTTTAGAGGGCCATACGTATATTTTGCATATAATTTACATATGATTTGCAGTCTGTTCTATGGCAGTTTCAATTTTGTATGTCTTACCTACTGGTGATCTTTTTCTCTTCTTGTTCTTACATCTACCCTGAGAACTTGTACAAACAGATAGGTAGGCACAAGAGGGTGGGATATAGCACTAGAAAGAGTGAGGGGAAGGGTAAACATATTAGACGTCTTATTGGGATCCAGAATGGTCCCTGGATCCAGCTAGCGTAGCATTCTGTCAGGGTGTCACATCTAGATAGGAGACACTTTTCAGTTGCTTTCAAATTTTTGTAATTGTTTTTATTTTTTTAAGGTGCTGTAGTTCCATAAGAATTCCGTGTTGGCAATTTCTCAATATCCTGCCTATCAAAGGCTCATCTGAGCCCACCTCCAGTTCCCTCCTCTCCACTAGGTGAACTTTTATGGGGCTGGCTTTTAAGTCTTAGTTGAGAGCCCATGGTGAGATTCTTTTGGAAAGATGTGGTCCCTTTTATTTCCGTGAGCCCCTGTTCCAGGCCATGTCTTCTCTTGAACATCACACCCAGAATAATGCCAAACTCCAAACCCAGCCAGGTGCTAGTCCCAGGGCTGGCTGTGTAGCCTGAAGGGCTACTGCTGACCCTCTGTTGCTGAGGTCGATGAGAAGACCAGTCTTCATTTTCCCCCCTTCCTCATCAACCACACAGATAACACACCCAGCATAGATTCCTTTTTTTCCCTTACTAATTATATCCTTCTCAGTTAAGATTTTTTGAGCATTATTTTCTGTATCTATATTTGAAAGCTGTATCATTCCCTTTTCTTTTTTGAATGTAAAATTTTATTTTAATGTTGAATATGATGGAAAAAATAAAAGAACCTCCAAGATATCTTCATACTCCCCTCTCATCTCTTCCAGGTTAAGACTCAGTACTTAGCCCCTTTTTATTTGAGGATTCATTGACTTACATGGGCATAGACCCTCTCTTCCATGAAGGGGAGGTGATACACCCTGATATGTGTCCTGACTTTCTTGCAGATATTAGTACTACATTTTAAAATGCACCCTAGACATTTTTTTGCTTGAGTAATTCTTCTGTTTCCTCAGCTCATGCCTAAAACAGAACTCATTATTGCCCTCACTGCCCATTCATCCCCCACCCCACCCCACCTTCCTATTTCTGACAGTGTTCACTCAGCCTCCCATCCACTCCTCCCATGAAAAATCTCATCGGTCACCCAAAGCCTGTTGGATCCTCTTTTTCCTTTTCCTCCCCATTGCCACAATTCTAATCTAGACCCTCTGTCTGTGACTGATCTTTCTGCCTCTGTCTCTTTTCCCTCTCATCTATCCTGTCCGCACCATTGCCAAAGCAATCTTCCTCGACATCATTTTCCTTGGGTCATTCCCCTGCCCATGAACCCTCTCTGTGTCCCACTAGCTGTAAGATCCTTAGCCTTGAAAGTCAAGGCTTTCATACAATGGTTCCTGTTCTCATCCTTAAGATCACCTTTTATTTCTTCCTTTTATGAACTGTTTATATGTGTTGTTATTTGAATAGCATGTATTACATGCCTACCATGTGCCTGGCAGTGTCCTAGGTCCTTCTGGAAAGTTGAAACAGGGAAGTCCATAAAAATTTACTCTGTGGTCCTGGGAGCTGGTGGTGTTACCTGGAGTGTCCTCCATCTCTTTAAATCCTAAACCATCTTCCAGGGTCTATTTCAAATCCCACTTTTCTCCAAAAACCTTTCCTGTACACCAAGGGTCTGCCTCACAGTCCTGTGGTCTTTATTGTCTGAATTTATCATTTGACACTTAATAATGACCCATTCATTCATTCATTCCTCATTCAGTCACCAAACATATACTGAGCACCAACTATGTGTTAGTCATTGTGCTAGGTGTTGCCTCACACATCAGCATGTTTTTAAAGCATAATAAAAATAACAACAATAACCCTTATAAAGTGCTTACCATGTGCAGGCTCAGTTTTATGTATATTCACTTATTTAATCCTCAAAACCTATGAGTTTGGTATTATTATTATTCAAATTTTGCAGATAGGAAAATCAAGGCACAGAGATATTCAGCAAATTTACCAGGGTCACAGGCGAGGAAGTAACAAAGCTAGGATTCACATCTGGCTCTGATCTTAACCCCTTTACTTCACTGTCAGATACCAGTAATATAGATCACATGCATGTTTATGTAAATATCAACACATAGCATCTTCCCAGTTAGACTCTACACTCCTAGAGGTTCGTGACCATCTACCATACCGGTATATCCAGTACCTTATCCAGTCTTTGCATCTAGTAGGTACTTGCCTCACTTGGTTGGTGGATTGTTGGTTCTTCCATTCATCTGATCTGGGCGTAGGGGAGGGAGCAGTGGGGGGTGGTGGCTGAGATTTTTAACAGCAGGTAGGAGAGTCTGGGAATAAGAGGGGACAGAAACCATTTCAGGTTAGAACTGGACACTCTGGGATTCTTGGTTTCCAGTTCTTAACTCTGCAAGCGTTGAGAATATTTTTGTATAAGAGAAGATACTGATGTAAAAGCTCTTGAAAGTGGAATAAAATTTCCTTGTCCAAAACCAAAATAAAATTTAAAACATTATGGTTGTAGTTTCTCCCTTCCACCATCCTGTTTCTTGTCCGTTTTGCTTCTTTGCCTGCAAAACCAATTTTAACATCAGGATCCCAGAGTTACATTCTTGGCCTAATATTTCTATTTAAGATTTTCATAAGTTGAAGAATATGAACATTTTATTTGAGTTCCAATACCTGCAACTATATATGTAGCTTAATAAAGCCTGATAAGTACATATTTGAATTTAAAAAACAGGGGCGCCTGGGTGGCTCAGTCGGTTAAGCATCCGACCTCGGCTCACGTCCTGATCTCACAGTTTGTGGGTTCGAGCCCCGCATCGGGCTCTGTGCTGACAGCTCAGAGCCCGGAGCCTGCTTCACATTCTGTGTCTCCTTTGCTTTCTTTCCGTCTCCCACTCATGTTCTCTCTCTCTCAAAAATAAACAAACATTAAAAAAAAATTTTTTTAAACACAGGTGGTGGGTTATTTGCATTTTAAAACGATTCCTTCTTTTACAAAAGGATCCACTGCAGGGTTCCATTAAATATCCAGTTCCTCTTAGTGCATTTATCATACAATTTAATTTACCAAAATTTGATTTATATGCTACTGTAAAGGGGTAGCTCTCAAGTTCTAGTGAGCATGGGCATCACTTGGGCAACTTGTTTAAAATTCAGATCTTTCCCCAAACTCCTCCCCAAGATTCTAATTTATTAGAGTCCTGGGTAGGCGGGGGTGGGGGGTGGGGGGGGCAGGATCTTCATTGTTAATAAGGATCCCCAGGTGGTTCCTGAAATACACTTTGGGAAACACTGCTTTAAAGAAACACATATAGCACATAGATGGACCCCATCTCCAGGGCTTTAGATTCCCTTTTATACCAGTTGCCCTGTTTACTCTTCATTCAGTACATTTTTTTTTTACAATATCTATTTGAGTCAAAAAAGGAAAGACTGTACCACGTCTTCTCTAAGCTGTTAAACATCTTTAATTGTAAGTGTGAAATGTTTGTCCTTTCATTTTTTAATTTTAAAAAAATTCTAAACTTTCCCCACTAGCTGTATTTAGATGTAATTGATGCACAACGTTGTGTAAGTTTATGGCGTACAAGGCGTTGATTTAATATATTTAAATATTGCAAAATGATTAGCACCATAGCATTAGCTACCTCCTCTATCTCTTCACATAATCACTATTTCTTTTTTGTGGTGAGAACATTTAAGCTGTATTGTCTTAGCAACTTGCAAATATATAATACAGTAGTAGGTTCTTTTCATTTTTAACCCCTTCTTGGATCTTCTTCTCATTTAAAAATTATTTTTTCATGTTTATTATTTTTGAGAGAGAGAGAGACAGAGTGCAAGCAAAAGAAGGGCAGAGAGAGAGACACACACACAAAATCTGAAGCAGACTCCAGGCTCTGAGCTGTCAGCACAGAGCTCAGCGTGGGGCGTGAACTCACAAACCACAAGATCATGACCTTAGCTGAAGTCAGACACCTAACTGACCTTCTTTTCTTTCTTAATTCTTACAACTCTCCTGTGAATAGTCACTTTTTCACATAACCCATCTGCCCCAGACCTCCCCTTTAGTGGATAGTGAAGGTGGTGGCGTGGTCCAGAAATATCAGGCATTTTAGGAACAGTGACTTTCACCAAGGTTTCTCTTAGCCAGTAAAGGGCTCTTCTGTTCTCTCTCCTATTATCCTTTCCCAAAAAAGACCAAAAATCATTTTTTAAACAAATCATGAGAGTGACTTACTTTGGCATGATTCCATTCCTTCGTGAGTATATTAATCCTAGGTCTGCTAGAAATCTAGCAGTATGAAGTGTGATTATAGTTTAATGAAATTTGTTTAAAAACTAGATTCCATGACATTTATGGCACATGTATCTATGTACTTAATATCATTGATCTTTTAAAAGTCAGTTGGTTGACCTATATTTTGCTTCTGATTACTTTTCTAAATCTCTAGTAATCTCCAAAACATTTAGGGATTTCTATACTATATAGAGATTTTTCTTCTTTATTAATCCCGTATGTCCCTGAATTTCACTCTGGGTAAAAGTTCTGTTGGGTGATATGGAGTTTGTCAGATATCTCCAGTAATAATGAAAGCAATGGTAGAGCTAATAACTGGTGCAGTTGGCTACTGGTTGGAAATCTTTTCTTTTAATAGATTTATCAGAGCTTATGCTTCCCGTGAAGTAATGAGCTCTTAATAGCCTTGTTTGACTTCCTTAAGAACATAGCCAGAGGTTGTGCTATTTGTTAATTGGGATTCTTGTGTACCTTCTTTAACTCATTCAGTGCTGGTCTTGACCTCCCTGATCAAGGGCCAGAGACCTTCTAGGACAAGATGGTGGTGGGGGAAGTGATGGAAGGTAGGGCTGTGGTGATCACTGGTCTAAGACAAAGGTGAGAGGGGAAATAGTTTCAGGTTGTCTGAGCAACTCTGGGAAGCAGAAAGTCATTCCATTTTTGTAGAAAAGAACACTGTACCCAGAAAATAAAATTGGGTGGTAACCTCTGTATGGTGGGATCACAACAGATTTTTTTTTTCTTTTCTGAATTTTCCAAAATTGCTACAGTGACCATGTATTAGTGTAAAAAGCCATTTAAAAGAAAGAAGGAAATGTGCTTGGCCTGGCAGCTTGAGTCTCCTTCGCAAGGGACCTAATCTTTACTAGGTTTATTTCAAATCCTGAGCATCGTATAGAACAGTGGTGAGTGGAAGGTTCTCACAATGAGGCCCAGAGCAGTTCAGCAAACCAAAGACTGTCCTTTACCTGGAGGGTTGACTTGGAAAGCCGCTGTTCTGCCAGCAGCAGGGAGGTGGCTTCTCAGCGTTGGTTGCATATGTGTGAGTGTGGATGTCCTGCCACTCAGTCCTCCTTCTACTTGAAAACTAATTGACAGTTGTATTGCAATGGGGATTTTAACTTTGTCTTCTTTCTTTTTTCCTTACCCTTCCCCCTCCTCACCCCCTTTCCCCCTCTTTTCCTTCCTCAAGGCCTCTCCCACCTCATGATGAGTGAACAAGGTAGGTGCTTTGTGCTTGTGGCACTGCAGCTGCCCAAATTGCTTGCCTTTGTGCCTCTGGCTGGTCGCTCAGAGCCTCATTGTCACTGGCAGGCCATTTGCTGCCTGTCCCTCCTGCTGTGGGCCAGGCTGGCAGTGGGGCCACCCTGTGGTGGGGGGCACCTTTCCCGATGCATCTTGGTTTCCTGTCCCCATCATCCCCTTGGCTTGTCCATTCTGCACCACCATTTGTCATTTCGGGCGCTGGCCCTGCTGGGCTGCCTCCAAGAGAGAAGCATGAAACAAGGCATGACGGCGTCGATAATGGGGGTGAATGAAGCTAATTTCAGAGCAGCAGAGCGGTTAACTTCCTCCTGCTCCTCCCCAGGCCTCATGCTGGGGCCCTGTGGGTGGGGGAGAGGAGCTGGGCTTCTTCCTGAATTTCACTCTGAGTAAAGGTTTGCTTTTTGTCTTCCCCTCCATCCCACTGCCCATTGTAATAACTTTTAGCCCCACTTGGTCAAAGGAAGCGCTTGGGGGTTTGACTGTTTTCACTTTTATATAAAAGCAAAAACCACCGAAAGAACATGCTAATGTCTTCATGGCAGGATTCTAACTCATTATACACCCTGAAGAAAACTGCATATAAAGATCTGTAAATTCAGCATCTGCAACCTAAAATATTCAAATATGCAGGGAATGAGCTGTGCAGGAAATTCAGCTCAGCTAAGCACAGGGTGGGCTGTGAATGAAGCCTTTTTCTCCTAAATAAAAATTTTCCACATCATCAGCCTAAATCAGGATTCGAGAACTGAGCCTACTTAAAATTGTCTTTTCCTTCTCTGTTCAATTGCTACTATTGTGTTTCTTCTGAGCCTTGGGATGATTGCAAGATTGGTCTACCTGCCTTGCCCTGACACCCAAAGAGTACACTTTAATTTCTCTTGTCTGTTTCTTTTGAAAATACACAGAGGACTCGGTGCCTCTTTTGGAGGGCCAAAGAAAAGGGGAAGATGGGGTCCTTCTATGTTTCCTGGTTTTTCTGGATCTTTTGAGAAGGTTGGGGCAGTCCTAAAGGGCCAGTCTCCCTTCCCTGTTCCCTTACATGGGACCCATCTGACAGTGTTTCCATAAAGGGGAATATACTCAGATACAAGAAACCACTAGGGCTGAGAGAAGTTTGCTTATGATGTCCAGGGAGCTGATGTGGGCAGTTTTGGGCATCCTGACTTGATAAGACAGTGTAAGGAGGAAGCACACTTTCCCAGTACAAGTGTATCCTCCACACCTGAGCCAAGATCTATGATGTGGACTCCAGACTTTCAGTGAAGGTACTGTGTGGGATAGAGTGAGTGTCAAAGAACAGAGCTGGAGGCAGGAGGTCGGGTGAGTTTGCCAGTGTTAGATGGAGCTCTGGAAGAGACTGTGATGAAGCCTCACCATTCTTGTCCAAGAGAGAGGGAAGTTATCTGCCAACAGCAGGTAACTATGAAGTGGGTATGAGCAGAGGGTGTGATTGATGTCAACCTGGTATTTGGGAGTTTGAGAAAGTTAAGCACATCTCTGTGAAGCAGGATGGCCCAGGCTCTATGAATTGGTGGATTTGGTGGCCTGACTTTGATAGCAAGTTCCACCAGAAAAAGTAGACCATTGGAGTCCTGATGACTTTCTTGCCTTGTGCTTCCCTTTGCTCTTTAGGGGTCCTCTTAGCTTCCACAGTGGCTTGGACTGTGAGGGCATCATGTGGCTGCTGTGATAGGATAGAGACTAGGCAGATGGGATAGGCTAGTGGGACTTCTTTAATCTTGATTTGGCCTATTTTGGACCCTTTGGAAGTGCAGCTGAGGTATTTTGGAGGGCTCGGTCCCAACATTGTTATGAACAGCATGTGGAGAATCTGTCCTGTACAACTCCCCCACTTCCCCACCCCCTCCTCAGCTTCTCGTGGGTCCCCAGCATCAACATGTAGCTGAGCAGAGAATTCACACACACTCATGTACACATGCTCTGGAGGTAAGTCAAGTACTTTCTAGAAATAGAGTCTAAAGACTCTATTACCTAAAGGCAATGAAAGAATGACAGACACAGATACTGGGAATTCCTCATTAGAGAGGGTTTCAAGAAAGGATGCAGAATTCTTCTGGGTGGTCAGTGCCTCTAAATTTTTAAGTTGCAACTTGCAGTTTAATATGTTTTTAAGAAGGTCCTTTGACTGCATTCCCCTTCTTTCCTATTTTCCCCCACTTTCAACTCCCTTCTCTGTTCCTGCCCTATGATGATTGTCTAAATAATCAACTCTGCTTTCCATCTATACTGTTTTCCTTTCCCTATTCCTTCAACACGAAAGAAAGATTTCTGTCTGGTTCCCACCGAATCTCCAGAATTTGTTTCTGATGCCTGAAAATATGTCTGGAAATATTTAGGTGTGTTGTGTGTGTACCACCTGTACATGTATGTGACACTCTTGGTCCTCAAGACTCATGTTAATGTTGGGAAAATACCAGAAGACTTAGCTTCTCTGAGACTTTCCCTAAGCAATTTTACATACATACAATTTGCATTGGTTAAGTGTGTGCAGTTTCACATACATGTGGCCACGCAGTGCTTTTGCATGCAGACTTGGTCATGTTTCTCAGGATGGGCCTGGGAAGAAACTAATGAAAAAAGCTTAAACATGAAGCTAGTGAAGGCAGCCTTGCTGGTTACACTGTTTTGGCTTGTTTAGGCTTCACATTTGTGCATTTGTTTGTGCTGCTTTCTCAAGATATTGTAGTGCTGTTGCCTTTACTGTTGTGGGTTTTTGTTATGTATGTTATGTTTCTTTGTGTGTCTGCAGTGTGCTGATGTTTTCCTCTCCCTGCTCTCTCTCTCTCTCTCTCTCTTTCTCTCTCTCTCTCTCTCTATCACCGCCTCCATGGTGGACACCATGCTTCCTCTACTTCATTGGACCTTCCACTTCATTTCTGTAGGTAGAAGTAAAGGTAGAGATCATTTTATTTTTCTCATTATAACTATCAATCTGCCTTCTGAAATATTCATGTATCCAGGGGGAATTGTCGATTCTGATGAATACAGTCCAGATTATAACTGGACTTTTAACAACAACTAAATAACTAACTGAATAAATAAAAAGCCAGTGCTATCATTTCCCTTCAGTGCACTTGGTGTTCGGTGGTTGGGGATCATTCCGTGTTGGCCTGCCTCCCTGGGAATCCAGGATGGGTCTTCTCCATTATGGCGTGCTATTTCTAGCAGGAATGGGGGACTCTGAAAGTAGTTATGCACAACTATTTTACTTAAACATGGGATAGTCTAAGATCCCCTCCCAGTAAACGTGTTGAAGGAACAGGGGAGATGTGAAATGGCCTACCGTTGTTTTTGTTACTCGGGTACAACTGCATTTGGGGATTTTATTACTTTGGGGACAACATCTGTGAGGGAAGGATGATAGACAAGAAAGGGGAGAGGAATGGCAAATTGCTTGACATTTAATGTGAAATTTGGGGGATATTTATGTATTGCTGTTTTATCTTCTCTATTTCCTGCATTTTGGGGAGTGGAAATGTTCTGACTGGGGGCAATGGGCTAAGAAGGGTGGGACCGGGGCTGTGGAAGAACACAGGAATGACAGTGCGTTCCATCGAAAGGAGAGTGTGGAGAGAGGTAACACTGGATTTTCACTTCCGGAGTCAACCTTTTGCCAGGTAGGCAGGAAAAAGGAAAGGTGCTGAGCGGGTGGGCTTGCTTCAGTGCTCTGACATGGCTTTCAGCTTCACACCTTTGGAGAGCACGGCTCACTCCTCCGTGCCAATCAAAGCTATCAGAGACCCGTGCCCAAGAACCTGGCTCACCAGCTCAAACTGGATTAGCTCTGTAGGAGTGAAGGGAGAGGTTAATTGATAAATTATAAATATGTGTCTGCATCTGCATCGGTTCTCCCCTCTCCTCTCCTAACTCTCCGGCCCCATCTCTGTGGAGCTGTGTACTGCTGCTTGCTGCAAAGACCAGCAAATAACAGGAATAGGAAATGTGAATTTTGGCATGAGATATTGAAGAAGGGGCTAATGGGTTATTGAACATGCTGATTTGATACTACTCTGTGAATGGGCCATCTCTCATTTGAGTTCCATGCTTTACTGGATTTTTTAAGTTATGGATGGCTACCTTGGAAGTAGTTTGGTCCTCTCCATTTTGGATTTTGGAGGTGGTCAATTGCCTTTTTTTTTTTTTTTTACACTAATCACAGGCAGGCTCATTCTCTGAAATTTGTCATGGGGAACGCTTACCCTGTTGTGAGCTTGGAGCCTTTAGAAAGGAGGTGGGAAAGAGGGAAAGGGAGGAGGAAGGATGAGTGGCAGTGTACATATGGCTGCCCCTTCTACTTCTCTCCTTTATTGAACCAGAGGTGCCAGCAATCTCCTCATAGGCAAAGCTGCCAATCCTTTTCCAGGACTCAACCCTTCTGAAGAGTGTGGCGCTGTATTCGCTGCCCCTCCTCCCACTGGCTTCTATGAGATTATATGAAAATCAGTCTTCCTCCCTTCCCACCCCTCCAACACTCTCCTTGTCTTTCCCTAATCCCCTAAACCATCCTGCAAGATAGATCTTTTTCGCTTTTGCACGGATAGCTTATTTTCTTCCTCTGGCCACTGCTGCTACCACTGAACATGTCCTATGTACCAGCCATTGTGCTATGTGTTTTATATGCCTTATCACACTTAATCCTCACACCTGTTTTATGGGGTAGGTGATGGTGTTACCATTGCTTTATGGATGAGTAGAACAAGGCTTGGAGAGCCAAAGTACCTATATCAGATATATGATCAGATGGCGACCAAGTGGAAATGAAACCCAGAATCTGGGCCCCTTACCTCTATTCGTATTGTCTCTCTTGGATCCAGGCACATGCATGGATGAGTTCCCTGGCACCCTGGCACCAACGTGTCTCAAGTTCCAGCCTGTCACTTTGCATTCTCTGGAACATGTGTCCATATCACTGTCCCACTACTATGACCTCAGCATGTCTAAAGTCAATCTTCATATCACCTGGCCACAATCCAGGTTCCATTTCTGATATCTCTGTTTTTGTTAAGGTGCCCCTATCCTCCTCATCACCCAGACTTGAAAACCAACAATTGTTTTCTATCCTTCCTGAACTTTTCTGTTTCCAGGCCATCAGTTGAGAGAGCTTGTTGGGATTCTCCTCTGGAATGTCTCTTGCATCTCTACTGCCAACACCCTAGTTCGCTTCCCACTTAACCCTTATTAGGTTATTGCCTTAGCCTAATCAGTCCTCCTGCCTCTATTCTCTTCCAGTCTGTCCAGTAATGGAGAGGTGCTTAAGCCCTGCTGTCCACCAAATGGAGTGCAGGATTAGCTATCTCACTTTCAAAGCCATCCATTGCTATATGACCTTGTTTACCTTTAGCCTTCTCTCCTGTTAATCTTAAATGCAAAATTGCTGCCAAATAGGATATCAGATAACCTTACTGGGTCTTTCCTTGTCTCCTAGCATTACTTATTCTGTTTCTCTTCCCTGTAATAGCTCCTTCTCCCCTTTTTTTCTGCCCATTGAAATCACACATAGATTTCATTTCCTAGTTGATGCTATCCTTGAGTGCTCCATTCAGAGATGAGTTCGCTCTTCCTGTATCTCTCTAATATTTTATATTAGAGCTACTTGAGAATTGGGGCACTCCCCTCTACAAGATGGCAAGTATGTGTAAGACAAACATATTCATTTGTTAATGTCCAGATGTGTCTAGCATTGTAGGTTGCATGTAGAAGAGACTCAGAATCTCTAATTCTCCTTATCCTGCTGTCATTTTCCTAAAAGTGAAAATAAAGAAAAATTAAAATTAAGTCAGATCATGCAGCTCATCTTTGGAAAAGCTTTTGAAGGATTCTCGTTGTATAATTGTCAATGTGCCTTCCCAGCTTTATTTTCTATGATATTTTCCACTCCATACTATCATTCCTGCCAGCCTCCTTTCTCCTGAAGTCAACAGCTCACTGTGCCTGAATGCACAGTATGGTTTCCTACCTTTGGTCTTTGGCCTGAGCTCTGCCCTCTTTCTCGAATGTCCTTGTAATACCCTTCTGCTCCTTGTCATCCTTTAAAGCCAAGCCTCCTAGGTGTGCCAGACTTTGTGCTTCTGTTATAGGGTAACTGTGCCAAACTGCCTTGAATCAGATTACTCATGTGTTTCAGGTGTCCTCTCCCTAAAGGACAGAGGCTGTGTCTTGGCCATTTCTGTCACCCACACTGCACTTAGCTCAGTATTTTGGTCCGGAGTTGTACAACAACCTGTGCCCCTTATCACTACCCTCATTTTCCCAAATGGAGCAAAGAGGCCCCAGTGGTCATGGAGGGAGGCCAAATGTTCTGGTTCCAGTTCTCTCCTCACCCAGGCCTTCTCTTGGCCCTGTGTGTGCAAGTGACAGAGGGAAATGGCCACAGATTGTATCAGAATAAAAGCAGGAAAGGCCTTTGGATTTATTCTTAGGAGCTTGTCAGAGAAAAGAAAGCCACACATCTTGTTATTCTTTAAAGCCGAACAGCAAAGCAGTGAATCCATAGTGGAAAGAATTATGAAGTTAAATCTACAAAACTGAGCAGATGTTAGGCTATAATGATAATCACCACATTCAGGTGCAGCACCACTGCCTTTGGCTGCACTGAGCCAAAAGCAAATGTGACTACCTGAAAGTGGCAGACCAGAGAAGTTACTCGGCAACCCGCCTTGGTCAGCTTTTCTGACCTGATTTTGATAGCCTTTGTTAAAATGTTTAGAGTGTGTTTTAGCCTCTATCCCCCTTTTCTTATTGATTTGGGGATTGCCCATTCTGGGTTAGGTGATCAAATCTTTTTCCTTGACACTGAACTTAGAGTCGGTGTTGCAGACTCAAATGTCAACAGAGGCCTGATAGGTATCATCAACGCGTAGATCTCATGTAAGAAAAATTCTAGAGTAAGATCGACAATAGGGAGTGGTAGGGACCATGGCAAACTGGAGAGCACAAATCCGTCAAGGCAGCAGCCTCTACTTTGCTCCAGCTGCTTGCTACAATGAAGAATGTGTGCCCAGGGGCACCTGGGTGGCTCAGTTCATTAAGCAATCAACACTTGATTTCAGCTTAGGTCATGATCTCACAGTTCATGAGTTTGAGCCCCACATCAGGCTCTCTGCTGTCAGTGCAGAACCTGCTTCAGATCCTCTGTCCCCCTCTCTCTCAAAAACAAATACACATAAAAAAAAAAAAAAAAGAATGCATGCCCAATGTCACCAGTTCCTCAAGAAGAGCCAAAAGTGGATTTTATAAAAATGTCAACTCATGTCATCTCTTGCTCTGTATGCATGCGTGTGTGTGCACTTACACCACACACACACACACACACACACACACACTGATTCGGCCAACAAGCCACAAGTTTTTCACCTTTGGCTTGAGGAGGAAGGAGTAAGATATTCCTCCAAGATTTCTTGCTGAATGTCAATAGTGGGAGGTAGTCATTGGCAGCATGTTTGATTAAATTTCTCTTTGCCTGTGGCAGTGGTCGGGGCACGGGAATCTCTCTTTCCTACCCTTGGCACTACTGCCAGGGAGCCTGATCTATGTGTTGGGTGAAGTTGCTTTTTTAGAGTAGGGTAGGCATGCTTAAAGAGGGTATGGAGAATACTGAGAATGGCCAGGAAGAGAGATAACAGACACCTGCAGTGATTGCCGAGAACTGGCATGATTTTTAAATACAAAGGGCAGCTGGGGGACATTTAATTTCTTTTTACCTTTTGCTCTACAGAAATCTTTATTATTGGGCTAGGTAGTGTTGACCCTAAGATCTGCTTTAGTCCATCATAACTTAGAGACCTCTTCTGATTTATTTACATGTTTTTCCCCCATACGTATTTGATCATTGGCCTTCAAATGCTGAACTAATCAGTATTGGCCAAACTGGAAAGAGATAATCAAGCTATATGAGCTTGAACATGATTTCATGTAGATTGTATATTGCTGGTAATAACATTAAGAAAGCTGATTTGAGGAGTTGTGCTCCCTCTTGTCCCTGCTAGGACCAGAGAGCCCTGCAAATAAGTTACTGTTTTGATAGCCAACTGTTTATGCAAATTAGTAAATGCAATGCCAGCTACTAATTATGAAAATAAACTCATCTGTGCTCTATAAATATCTAATTATAATAAAATAGGGGCAATATTACATTTCCATCTCTTGCCTCATCTGTTTCTCATCCACCACTGATTTGTCCTCTTGACAATGAATAAAATCACTTTGTTTTTTAAAGAAGTCTGCTTTCCATGTTTTTTCCCCCTCCTAATGTTTTGAAAGTCTGTGGGGGAAAATAGATTGATTTTAAATGTAAAAATAAAATTGCCTGATTTTAGCAACTCTGTGTTTTTGACACTGATGTCTTTGAAATGCTGCTTTAAAAATATGAAGTTTTTTTTTAATTTCCTTGTTTAGAAATTTTCATTGGACAGTGAGGGCTTTTTTTTAGAACAGTTTCTTGGTGCATTATTAAAAATGTTAATGTGAACAGATTTATTAGTAAAATGTGTGATGGATCAATGGGATGTTTCAATTAAATTCCATTTGACCACGCAAAGGAAAATATTTCTCAGATTTCTAAGCAACATGTTTATTTCCTCCTCAATGATCAATTTGGGTTAATCGATAACACACAGATTTTATATCTATGTATACATATCATAAAACACTTGCTCCTCGAAGGTGAATAGTGTTCTGCTTGTGTAGACTTTTGTCAAGCCAATCTGGTTAATCTTAGAGGATGTATAATTTTCAGCTGTAGATCTCTGTGGATACTCCTACAAACTTAACTTTGACAGCACCTACAGGTAAAGAATCTTTCAAATTAAATTGTAATATCCTTATGACACATCTCATTTATAAAGAGAGAATTCAAAAGAGTAGTGTGATGGAAAAATATTTAATAAGAGAATAAGCAAGTGCCTTGCCTTATGTGCTTAGGCTTGTATATGTCATGATCTGTTTCTCAGGTGTGCAGGGCTGTGTAATGTATCTGGGTATAGATAGAATTTCTCCAAATACATATTAATAGGTTTATAATGGTTAAATATGTTCTCACATGTGGCTTCCATTTGAGGTGTCCTGAAAATAATACATTCCAGGGTACCATGCATCTGAATTTAGCATATTGTTTGCTGTAACATTAGAAAAGTGATGTTTATTCAACATTCAACAAAAACTGACAGGGAGCCAACGATGTGCTGGGCCAAGTGCCAGGTGTTGAGTACACAGGGCTGACCACACTGATATGGACCCAGCCTCTGACACCTTGGTGACCGTCCATAGGAGCTTGAAAATGGCTTTCAGATGTAACAACCACCTCTCCTCCTAACATTCTAAATAAATTCTGTTTTCAACTTATTAATATGCCCAGAGTTTTAAAATTAATTTTATTTATTTTACAGGGAAACTGTCAGGTAATAATTTAGTTCAAATCACCCACCGTTTAAATTCTTAGATGCAGAAAAGAGAATTTGCTTTGTGAACAAGCAGGGGATTTTTTATTTATTCATTCGTTTATTGAGAGAGAGCACACACAGTATAGAGTATATAAAATCCACACTGTTAAGTGTACAGCTTAAGTATTTTTTAACCCATATGCACCCATGTCGTTACCATCCAGATCGAGATACGGATCCCATCACCTGATAAGATTCTGTTGTGCTACTTTCCGTTACTTAGTTTTAATAAATGCCTACATTCTCCGCTCCTTCCAAAGCTGGGCATATCCATGTAGTAATCAGCAGGCAGGCTCCAGAGTGCTTTCATTTTCATTAAGAACAACTAAGCTTGTGAGAAAAGGAGGCATTGTGGTGTTTGCTGTCTGTAAACAGTCCCAAACATTGCTCTCTGGTGAGGTGTAGCTTTGCCCCCTGTCTTTGATGGGACTCGGATTTCCTTCTGCACAAAGAGAACATCTAATTGATATCATTGGGCTTTTCTTCTTTTTTTTTCCCTAAGGCATTAGTGGCTAGTAGAACAGCAGAGGTAGAAAAGACCATATGCTTTGTAAAAAGCCAGACTAATAACACTTTTTGATGGACGTCTGATTTTTAAAAGTGCCGCATCTTTCATTAAAATTTACATGTAAAGTAAGGGCAAGCGCGGTGACATGAAAGCTGATGCAGCTTGCACGTCTTGACACAATAACAATCACAAGAAACCGGAGATCCCAGATGGCAGCTTGGCCTTTGCCATCCTTTTAATAAGCTACTAACTGCTAATTATTTCACTCTTTGGGGCAAGTTAATTTACTGTTGACTCTTAAAGAGATATTGCTCTTTTTCCCTTCAAGCCACAAAAATCAGAGCCCTTTCACCTGGGGCTGTCTCAAGCGTTTCCCTGCTGGTTGAAAGCTTGTCAGCTGATTGTAACAATGATGGCAAGTACTGGGGTGGAAAATGTTGCTTAATAAATAATATTTCCTTGTGTTTTTTGAATCTAGAAAATTTTTTTAAAATTTGCTTGGCTAAGGATCCATTGTGCGTGTGTCTAAGAGCAATCGATCAAGGAGCCCGTACAAGGAGAGCATCTGAAATTTGGAGCCTATTTAAGAGTGAAAGAACAGCTGCCTTTTAAATGGTTGCTAATTCTGACAATTAATGCTGTTTTGTGAGTGTGATTTTCTGTGATCGCAGTTAGGAGGGAGGATGGTGTGTAATAGCTTACTTCCTAAGCTTTATGGTAATGTAGCATAGTGATGAAATAGAATGAGGTCCCACATGTTCTGGGGCCCTTTTAAATGAAAAGCCTGCAAAACATGCTTTTTTTTTCTGTGCTTTGACTTTCTTAGATGATTTCATAATTTAGCACAGACGCAGATTATTAAATAAGGGTGCAAGTGGGCTTGGACGCATCAGGAGTGTTTGGAAAAGAACCTTGCTGGCAACGAGCTGTCTGACAATCAAAATATTTACTTAAAGATAAGCTAATGACTGTGCCTTGCAAATGCCTGCAGATCCATTATTGAAATGAGAGTCAGTTCCTTGGCTTGATACTTTCCGAAACTAAATCTCAAACCTCAGATACTATTTTGAGTGTATGTGTTTATTTTATAATTCTCTCAAAACAAAATCACATGGGTATTAAACAATAAACAATGGTAGGAAAATCTCTCAACCCATTTTCTTGAAATATTTAAACTCAACTTAGTGTTACTATGATCAGTTGTTTCCTTTTGCTAAATGGTTTAAAATATGCATTGAGAAAACACCTTCTCCAGTTATTGGTGATATTTCTGAACATGAACTTCATAATGTGAGTTTTGTAGTGTACCACCATGTCTCTAGTGACTTGTGTGTTATTCAGTTGATGGGAGGGCTGTGGAGGTCAATCAAATACTAACCGTTTGCTTACTGTTTAAGTCTAGAGGAACCAGAGACATTTTAAGTGTTATATTTCTTTAAAAATGGGTGGCTCAGTCAGTTGAGCGTCTGACTCTTGATTATGGCTCAGGTCATGATCTCAGGGTTGCATTAGTGAGATCTAGCCCTGCGTAGGACTCTGAACTGCTTGGGATTCTCACTTTCCCTCTGCCCCTCCCCCGAGTGTACACTCTCTCAAAATAAACAATAAACTTAAAAAAAAAAATACTAACCATTTGCTTACTGTTTAGGTCTAGAAGAATTGGAGATGTTTCAAGAGTTATATTTCTTTAAAACTAGTATGTCACCTGGTTTCAAAATAGCCCGAAGGAAAAACGTAAGTGCATGTGAATTTGGGGAAGTTTTGTCATCTTTCAGAATCTGATATTATGTAGCGTGTTCAGCCAGATTGTCACCTTCTAAAAGAATTTTGAGAAATGCTTATAATATTTGAAGAAGAAAAGCACTGAGAAGAATAAGTTTTCAAAACATAGGTTGAAGGCAGATTTTTTGACCACAGGACTTCTCAGAGCCTGTGTTATGACAATGCAAGTTATACATCCTTAAGAAAGAAAATGTAGTTATCAAAGTTACCCAAATTTATTTGATGTGAATATTTTTGGGTGGGGGAGCAAGGGGCACCTAGGTGGCTCACAAGGGGCACCTAGGTGGCTCAGTCAGTTAAGTACTTGACTCTTGATTTCGGCTCAGGTCATGATGTCATGGTTTGTGACTTCAAGCCCCTTGTCGGGGGCTCTGCACTGACAGTGCGGAGCCTGCTTGGGATTCTCTCTCTCTTTCAAAATAAATAAACTTAAAAAAATTTACATTTTGGATGAGGTTAGCTCGAATCAAAACTAGTGTTCAGTTGAAAAACTTTGGACACGATAAGTCTCAAGTCTTTTCCAAGTCTAATATTATAAGTTGTAATGTCTCTAGAATTTGAAAGAGGCTTTTGGATTGGCTTTACTCAAGAATCTTTGTGACTACATTTTCTGTTTTGATTGAGAATAGTTTTGGGGATAGATTAGTTTCAATAGGGAAATTACTGCTTCCTGGTAAAATGCATAACACAGATGTTAAAACAACTGCAGTTTTAAAGACACTAGTCTTGTTAAAATGCTGGCAGTTTGTATTACCTAAGTACTCGAACAGATCTCCATCTACTGTGTGTAAACACTGCTCTTGATAATGGCCTACTTCACTCCAGGCAGGGCTGATCTCAGCATAAACTGAGAAAATTACTGGGAACTTTAAGTTTTATTTGCTTTGAAATTTGGAGCTTGTGAACAGTCGCTGTGGCTATTTGTCCACTTTATTGCTAAGACCATTCTCCCTATCACTCTGAGAGTTTGACCATCCATGGCTTTGTTTCCCCCAGACAGTGAACATGTAGGTTGGAGAAATTCTTCCTGGAAAGAATGACTTGTACTGTGTTTAGAAATCATTGGCTCAGCTAAGGATTTTGTGGGCTCTCTCGTTGCAAGGCTGAGGACTTTGTCCTATTTATGTGCTGTCTGTTCAGTGTGAAGTGACTGCCATTGATCCATCTGTTTAGGGCATTCACCTGGGGCTATTAATCTGGTTGTGGAGACTAGTTTGCTGAGCCAACCATGCCCTGCTTCATTTCCCCAAGTGACCAACAATGAGCATTTACAAATATCTTGGCCAAAATTGTTATGGGTGAGATTCCCAGTTCTAAACTAATTGATCCATGTGGCAATTGAGCCTGGAACACCAGATATCTGGGTGTGAATAATTCTAATTCAGGGTCAGCACTTAGTATAAAAAGGGCAGTGAGATAACTGTCAGAAGACTAATCTGAGGTGCTGGGGAAGAAAATATGATAGGTTAGAGCCCTGATATTAGTGCTTAACACATCCTATATAACCTTGTTAAGCCTTATTACCCTAATAAGTAAAATGAGAACACTGATATTACATACTTCACAACGTGGCTGGGAACCAATGAGACAATGTATATCAAAGGCTAATGTTAGAGCTTGGATCTAACATTAAAAAAGAATTCGTTATCATCATCATTAACAACAAACATTAGTTATCAGCATCATAATAAGCACATATTGTCCATATCACCATGGATCTGGGGACTTTGAACGAATTCATCTTGTTGATCTTCCATGTCTTTGCCTGTAAAATGCATACTTGGTAGGTTTGTTCTGGGTAATAATTGATATCATAAGCTAAAGTGCTGTGCAAATGAAAATGGCAGCACACAACGTTAAGGAGTTAGTAGTCCATAAGAACATACACTCCACAAAATTAAGGGCAATACGTGTTTTGGTCGCCATGGTATATCCAGTGGCTCTAACAGTGACTGCCTCATTGAAACGACTCTGAATACTTGTTGAGTGGTCACTAGAAAGAACCGAGCTAGTAACTCTTAGCAGAATTTAATAATGTGGACAGACCCAAGCTTGCTATGAATCCATTATACTTTCAGTAGGAGCTCTTTGGGCACTTCCATTGCAAGAGGGAATCATTGGCCTCTTCCTTTCCAGCCTCCCATAATACTGATAACAAAAAAAGTAATCTTGATAAAGCCAGTTTGTTTTTTAGGTGTTTGGTGGTTGTGTTTGCTTTGTATGGGTGCACAAAGAGTTAAGGGATTTCGTTCTAATACCTGATGAAACTACATGAGCCATGAAGAAAACAAAAGACATTTAGCTAAGAGTTACTTTATAAAAATGCTGATCTGCTTCTCCAAATTTTAGGAGCATGTAATTTCAGAGCTCAAAGGAAGCTCAGAATTCCTTTCAGTTCATCCCACAGTGATTTTGTGGATGACAAAACATAGGCTAAGAGGGCAGAAACCCCATTTGTTGCTGCAATGATAATTTGTTGTGTTGTTGGTGTTGGACCCAGACCTTCTGACTGTCAGTGCTATTTTCTTTTCCCTCCCACCAACTTGTCATCATCACTGCATGAACTGTATTTGTTAAAGATCATCCCCAGGTTGCTGAGATCATTACTGATAATGCAACATAAGAAAGGTTCTGGAAAAATCAGAGTGTGGGGATTCTAAAGGAAGATGTTTCTTAAATATGTGACTGCCTCGAGAGCTGACTGCAACCCAGCATTTGACGCCATCAGTAAATTGCTCTGACTTTTAGGATTTTAGAATTCTTTGCACCGCTTATGGACTGGCCCTGTCAGCTGCTTTGTTTTGAGCTTAAAGTAAGGTGGTGACGCCAAGATGACGTTAGAGAGCTTTTACACTCATTTGTTTTCTTTTTACTGTCCCGTGTTGCCAGTTTATAAGAGTGGATGCCTGTGAGGAAATTCACTTGGGACTAATTTTCAAACTGTTAATGGTTTTTCTACTTCCTTTCTTCCTTTAGGAATAGTTTAGTAATTTTATTTATAATTTTTTTAACTAAAAAGGAAAATTCATTTTTCCCCTCAAGTATGAATCTATATATCTTTAAGCCGATATTATTCCTTCATTTTCTTTTTAAAAATAATTTTCTCCTTCAGGGTTCGCCGGGGTCTGATGGATTAAGTTTAGTGCCCTTCCACGAGGCACTTTTGGGAGTTGTTGATCAGCACATGAAATCCATTCTTAAATTGTTGCAAAACCACCTTCCTTCAGACTGTTTTGATCACAGGGGCTCTCAAGTGTCAAAGTCATTTGGAGAACTGGCTAGATAAAATGCATGAGCACTAAGCTTTTTTTCCAGGATAGAATAAATAAATGTGTTTTCTATTATGTGCTCAGCTTTGATAGTGATTTGTTAAAAGGGAAAAAAGAAAGGCAATGATATTAAATATTTACAAGAGTGATTTAGTTGTATTATCTTGTGCTCTGCATCTCTATTTAATAGTGAAATCAGCTACTGTTGAAATAAATGTCATTAAACCAGTGGTAGTGTGAAGGTCACTGATGAGGCAAGGTTAAAGTAATTTGTGGAGAATAATGATTTTTGTCAACTTTCCAGATCCCTTCTTGTTTTTGTCGGCTTTCCTCCAAAAATAACAGGAAAAAAATACACTTGAGGATTCACAGCCTCACTTTCTCTCTAGCATCCTTTATGCCCTTTCTGGCCAACCCCGTAGCTGGAAGCCTTTTATGCATTTTTGGTTTCATCCGTTTAGTGGACAGAGATGGGACGTTCTCCCTAGAGGTAAGCAGATGCATTTCCGTTTCCTGGCTCTTCTGTTGGCCCTTGCTGGGCAGTTTGTTTTAGAGGTAAGAGCCAGTGCCTCTTCCTTCTTGGAAATGGCTTGTCTTGCCTGAAATGATCCTTAAGTTTCCCTACCAATTCCTCTCTACATAAAGCAATTTTTTAAAAAACTTTAATAATCATGCTGCGTTAAAGACATCTCAGAATGATCACATGGCATCAGCCCCTTTATCACAGGCAAGAAAACAAGTCCAAGGTTGCAAAACTAGTTACAGAGCTAGCACCAGAACCAAGATAAGCTTAGCTTTGCCTAACCTCAAAGCCAAGGCTGATTCTACATATCCTATCATCACTTCAATTAATTTTATTGAACTTCAGTTTTCCCTTCCATAAAATGGGAATAATCATACATTATTATAATGTGTTCTTAATAGTGCATATGGATAATATTACATATAATGTACTCTAAGCAATACATTGTTCTACTGGTAGTAAATTGAGAAGTAAATGAACTAACACATGTTAAGTGCATAACAAGATGTCTGGCTCTTGCTGTAATTTTAATAAATAATATATTCCCTCCATTCTTGACAGTAACAACAAAGTTTAATTGACTTTAACAAGCGATGAGCACAAGGGATACACAAAGTGAATAAAAATCAGTCTTTGTTCTTAAGCAGCTCACAATGTGGTAGGAGGAAAACACCTTTATCATGAATTCCAAGAGCTATTCATGTATTTTTTTTCTTTTGTCTTGGGTTTTGTCTGTACCAAATGCTACTTAACATGTGAGAGCCTTTTACTAGGGGCAAGTAGTTTCCTGTGAGGTTGAGATATTATCCTGACATTGCCATGGCAGCTACTTATGGCTTATTTCCCAATTAGACTGTGTTTACGTGATGCTGAAGTCCAGAGAATAGGCTGGGAGAGCAGGATAGAACCGAGAGGTACAGGAAAGTAGTGGTGTGTGTGTGAGGGTAGACTTACTGCTGTGACAAACTGTCTGCAAATCCCCAGAGTTTAATACTAACAGATTTCTTATCCACATCATGGTTTACAGTGAAGATTGGTGCATGGTAGAGGAGGGGTCTCTGGTCCACACAGTCATTCACGTACCTTCCATCCTGTGGCTTTGTCATTTTCTGGAACCTCCTCCTCCACTGCATTCAACTGGCAGATGGAGAGAGAGAGAGAGAGAACAAGAGGGAACTTGAAGGATTATTTTCTTAAAGCCTGGAAGTAGTGTGTGCCAGAACCCAATCACATGATCCCATCTAATTGCAAAGGAGGCTGGGAAATGTTGTTTAGCTGTGTGTCTAGGAGGACAGGGAAAGGGGTTTGGTGGATGCCATGAGAGAAGCTGTCCCAGTGGGTGAGTGGTGTTCTTTTCTTGCATCATCTTGTGTCAGGCCTGTTAGACTTTTGCAGCCTACCTTCCTTCAAACTAACAAACAAAATGCCTCCATGGTTTCTGTGAGACAGAGGATCCCTGCCCCTTCCTTTTTCTGTAATATATACATGTATTTCATTTTAAATAAAACCCTTCCGAGTTACCATAATGTTTCTCAGAGTCAGAAGAATCCTCCCGGGAACTCGTGAAACTAAAGACCTTTAGTTCCTGCCGTAGAAACAGAGAATCTGCAGGTCTAAGTAATTCTTATAATCAGGCAAGTTTGAGACACACAGTGCTCCTGCAAATTCCAAGGAAGAAACAAAACCAGAAAGGAAGTGTCTGACTCTATTAAAGTGTTGTATATTGTTTCAAACAAATTTCACATTTAGCTGAGCTTACAAACCTATTTGTTATGTGTGAATTTTTATTATAGCTTTTTAAGGGATTTAGTCTCAATCTTGCATTCATAAACCAAAAGCTAGCAATGTAGTTGGGATCTTAGCCTACATTGATGAAGTGGGGCCAAATGCCTGATTCTATAGCACTTTGTTTTGTTCTGATCATTGGGTAAGAATAGCTCAGCATCTTTTTTCCCTCTTCATCACTTAGCAAGGGACACCCTTGATTAAGAGACTTTTTTAAATGTTTATTTGTGAGAAAGACAGAGAGCATGATCGGGGGATGGGCAGAGAGAGGGGGACAGAGGATGGGAAGCTGTCCCCATGCTGACAGCAGCCAGCTGATGTGGGGCTCAAACTCACCACCTGAGCTGAAGTTGGATGCTCAACTGACTGAACCACGCAGGTGCCCCGGGAGACTTTTCTTGTTGCATAAAGACGGTAATAAAGAGGAATCCAGGTTTAGTAGGCTGGCTTATTATTTGTGGCTGCCTTGTGAATAGTTAAATGATGGCAAGCCATTTTAATTTTTACATTTGTATTATCTTCCTCTAGTTATATGTATAGGAACCATTAAAACCATGATATTTTGAAATGCACCCCCTTCCTATAAAGCTGTGCCTTTATCCCTTTGGCCGTGTTGTACTTCTGGAATGGATGTCAGAGGGTGGATAATTCTGGCTTGTGACTCTTTTCTTCCTCCTGTTTTATCTGCCTCTTTTTGTGTCTTTGTGTGCAAGTCTATGATTACTATTGAGTTTTCTCCTAAATGCCAGCAATTATCTCACAGGTGGAGGGATTAGGAAAGAGCCCAGAGCATTGCACTGGGATTAGAAGAAAGGCTGCCTCCACCCGCTAAATATAGTGATGGAGGGAGTGGAGACTTGGAGGGGGTCCGCAGAATCAGGGGAGGGGTGGACGTTTTGTTTCTGATATTTAACTCCCTAGATGGAGTGAAGGAAGAAACTCCTGATGAAAGAAAGGATTAAAAGCCTAAACTGGCTTGGGGTTATTGTTTCAGAGAGCTGAGGATGCAGAAAGGCAGGACAGCGAAGCTCCTATAGCTGGTTTAACCAGCCTCTTCATCTGAGAGGTTTATTTATTTTTTTATTATTTTTTATTTTATTTATTTTTTTGGTCTGACCATCTATTTGGGGGAGGGGGGGAGAAGAGAGCCGGGAGGGTCTAATATATGCCCAGGCCAAGAGAATTTTGGTGAGACATTATCTTTCTTCCCAGCAGGGAATGATTTATTTACCTGGTATGTCAACTAGGACGCTTTCAGCTGCAAATAACAGAACTTTCACCTCAGCTGCCTTAAACAACAAAGGGAATTTATGGGCTCAGTTCTTGAAAAGTCTAGTAACTCAAAGGATTTGACCAAGACCTAGTGTCTCACTTTGCCCATTTTTTGGCTTTGCTTTCTTGGTGTTTGCTTCCTTCTTGGCAGGCTGCTTCCCTTGTGATCCCCCAGATGGCTGACGGCCATTCCCAGGGTGATTTGCTTTTAGGTTCACATAAGTGAAGAGTAACAATCTCCCCCAGCAATTCTGGAACATTGCTGGGGTTTCCAACTAATTGGACCATCATAAGTCAGATGTTTATCTCTGACCCAGTCACTGTCTTCAGAGGGGTGGATTTTGCTGGTATCCTAGGCCTGACTCCTATGCTCAAATTCCAGAATGAAGGGAAAGAATTGGTTTTTTCCTACAGCACAGGAGATTCAGGGAGAGGGTGGATATTTGACCCCAAATTTTGGGACTAGGGGAATGGATATTACTAGCGGAAGCCAACTAACTGTACCTGAATGGGAGACTGAAGAATCTGAGGCCAAACTCAACCAACTCCTTAATCATGAATCAGAAAACTCTGGGTGTGTGTCTTTCACCCTCTTGGCTTGGGGTTCAGTACTCTTGCATGAGGAGGGAGTGTCAGTCAGGGGGTGGGGGGCCGGGTGTACTAGCAGAGGTTGTAGTTGAAAGCAGAGAGCTGGGAGGCCAAGGCATCCATGCTGGATGCTGGAATCCTGGCATCCATGTCATGAAGGAATCAGTATGTTGGGATCTTACTTTATGGTCGTGAAAGGAGGCAGGGGAAATGTCCTCAGAGGTGGAGAGCATGCAAGGCGCAACTTGCTTCAGGTGAAAAGTGCTCTGATGCAGTGGCATCCTCCTGCCTGGATCTCAGGCCTCTGCTTGGGTCAGCTGACGTGGATTGCTACTGATGGATAGCACAGTGAGACAGCCCTCTAGTCTCAAGTGTGTTTTTAACAGAGTGGCTCTCAGTAAATATCTCTTTCTCAAATGCCTCGCCTCATTCACGGAGTCTTTCTTTTTAGCTGCTGCTTAATCAGCTGCTGCCCCTTGGCATACTGACCTAATTCTCAGCCACACATTTTGTCTGGGCTTTTGAGGCGGTGCCTCCTCAGTGTCACTGCTGATGTTAGCTCCACCTTGACCTGTCACCACCACTCTCATCACCTCCCTTACACCCCCCAGGTCACAGGGGCCTTTGGCTGAAGGGGCAGCCAGTGTAGCAGGCAAAACAGAATGGGTCTTCAGCGGCAGTAGTTGGAAGGATGTGGTTATTGTGTCCAGACCAAGCCCCTGGAGGGCAAAACCCCCTCTCTGATGGACTGGTGCTGCCCCTTAGAAACAACGTTGCATTCGACCTTTCTGAAACTGCTGTTAGACCGGTGCTTCTCACAGTTGAAGGTGCATATGTATCATCTGAACATCTTGTTAAAATGCAGGTCCTCATCTGGGAGGGTCGGGGTGGACCCTGAGATGCTGCATTTTTAACAGGCTTCCGGGGGGATGCTCAGGCGGCTGCCAGAGCGTGGTCCCCATTGTGGAGGAGCAAGTCTCTAAGGCTGTCTCCTTGAGCCTTATTTGGTTCTTTAATAAGTCAGAATGTAAAAGAGAAGAGCAGCATGTCTGGTTGACTCCATTGTTTTACTGGGATGAAAGGGAAGAGAAAAGCAGCTTGGGGTGGAGACCAGAAGTGAATTAGGCGGCTTTTATTTCACAATCGGTTGCCTGTGCCTGTGTTGGCTGAGGGATCTATGACGAAGCTTGGCTCCGATTTCCAGCTGGCAGTTGCCCGGGTTCAGGTGTTTACCTGGTGTCTTCAGGGATACCGCATAAACAGCTGTAAGTGGAGCTAGTTATTTAATCTGCTCTGAGAAAGGTTAAAGTGTGGGTCTTAGGGTTTCCCTGGGGACTAATCCAGTTGCAGGAAAGTCAGAGAGAATACACACCACTTGGGGGAGGGGGGGCCTTGCCAGGATGTTGGTTGTTATTATAGTTACAAATGGAAGTGTTTGAAACTTAAATCTGAATTTAGGCAGCAGGAGGAGATACAGAGATGGAAATGAATTATTTATTCCATCACTGGGGTCCCAGAAGCGTGGAGTGGGCGTTAATCTCCTCCGCACAGAAGCCTGAACAGGCTGGAGGTCGTCTGTGTGCGATCTGACCTTATCTGCTCCTGGCCAGACACCTCGTCTTCAACTAATTTGCCTTGAGAATAATCCAAATAAGACCCTTTACCTTGCTGTTCATAAGAAGAATGTTAATATTTACCTAGCATGTGGTCAGAGGAACGGAAAATGCTTGTGTCTGTGATTTCTTTTAATCCCAAAATTTCCCAGCAGGTCTGAAGGGAGAAGGGAAAGGAGGCCTCAGCCGACTCCTACTGTTGGTTTGCTGGGTGTCAGAGACGTGTTATGCATTTCTCGTGTGATGTGCTCAAGCTTAATGTGCACCGGCCATTGCATCTGCCCAATAATCCAGTGAGGGAGCTTCTGTTGTTCCCATTTCACTGATGGGGAAGCTGAGGTTTAAAGAGATTCAGCCTCTTGGGGTGCCTGGGTGGCTCAGTCAGTTAAGCGTCTGACTATGGCTCAGGTCATGATCTCACGGTTTGTGAGTTCAAGTCCCACATAAGGCTCTGTGCTGTCAGCACAGGGCCTGCTTCAGAGCCTCTGTCCTCCCCCCCCCCCACCTCCGCTCACATTCTCTCTCTCTCAAAAAAAAAAAAAACCTTATAAAAGAGAGAGAGAGAGAGAGATTCAGACTCTCACCTAGGGCCACTCAGCTCTGAATGATCTTTTCTCGGATTCAAGTCCACGGTATGTGGAGTAGATGTGATCAAGATATTTAAAAACTTTCCCAAAGCTAGCAAGGGATACGCAACTCGTTCAAGAAATTACCACCACCCTTAAAGCCAGAGCCAAATCAATTCCCCATGAAGAATTATTATGTCCCTTTTCACACACTCCTGTCCTGTCTCTGTTTCTTTCTGGTTTATAAATATTTGTATTTGTAAACTCTCTTTTCCTCTCTTTCTCTTCCTCTCCCCTGCTCTTTAGTGAACACAATGGGTTTTTATCAAGTTTCCCTCCAGGCTCTTAAGCTTATTCTCCTTGCTAAAACTTTTCTGAGGCAGTTGCCTAAAGCAAGGCATGGCAGGTCTAGATGCTTTGTACCTTTTTGTCTTTAGTCGTCAGGGCAGGGTCTCTGGTTCCATGGTAGAGGGAGGGGAGGAGGGACCAGGCACCTTCCTTTGCACCACAGTTTTGAAGTGTCAAGATCCCTGAGCCAATATAGACAGAGCTATACATTTGGCAGTGCATTGTGCCTTCGTGGTTCCCATGGGCTTCCAACCAAGATCCGTCCACCCTTCCAAATTCATCTGTTGAGTGTCTGTTTTGTGTTGGGTGTCAGAGATTTGGAGACTGTGTTACTGGACAACCAGGAGTTACCTACCTGAAGGGAACTTTAGCACAGATTGGGGAAAGCTTTGAGGGCATATCAGATGGGGACTTCTAGTACATGCTTTCTACTTTTGACTGTTCACCTTCTTCAGTGAACTTAACATCAAACTCCTGCTTCTTCTACACTCCTCATTCCTTTCTACCACACTACCTCAATCTCTAGGGCAGCTTTGTTGTTCCTTTAATTGGCCTTTGACTCTCACTTTCATGTAAACTGGAAAACTTTATTGAGCCTCTAAGGGTTATTAGGGCTGGGGTTTAGATGAGTAAGAATGAGTAAGATAGGCTGGATCCTTGCTTCAGAATGCTTACAATCCTTTGGGGGAAGAAAGCTGTCAAACATGTAATTGCAAATGTGGAGGATGTTAGGAAAACTCAGGGAAGTGGAGCAGAGGTTGCACTCTGTGGCTATCTGGAGAGGAGTGATTATTTCTCCTAGATTCTAGCTCTGTTTGAACACGTATCTCTTGTGTCCTCCGCCTTGCTCTGGCTGCTCTGTGGAAATGCACCTGGAGCCCATGTGCTCCAACAGCTGTATTGCGTTATGTTGTGTAGCCCTATTAAATTTCTCTTTGTTCGCTGTCTCTGTCATGTTTCCTGCCTTGATATACTATCTTTTGTAGGACCACAGACAGAACTCTGTGCCCCATATGTCACTCTCCCAACAAAACACTTTTGATGCCCTTCTTATGAGATAGCCTTACCAGATAAAGCCCAAGCTCCTTAGCCTGGGTTTCAGTATGCCACAGTTTGGTCTCATCTCAGCATCCATCCCTTTTCATGGAACCCTTTGCTAGAACCAGGCTCTCTTAACTCATGTCCCTCCATTTCCCAGGTGCCATTTTGTCTCTGGGGCTCTGCTTATGCTATTCCCCTTATCTTGGATACCTTCTCTCTTATTCTAGCATGTATTAAAGTTAACTCAAGTGTCACTTCCTCTGGGACACTTTGCCTGACCATCTCAGCTCTTCACAATGTCATAGAGCTTTCTACTACCACACAGTAGCCACTTACCCTGTATTGTCCCCTTCTATGGCTCATATTTCTTTCTTCATGTCTCCCCAGCCAGTCTGTAAACTCTTAGAGGCTAAGTACCTCCTTTTCTACTCCTTGTGATGTGACCACCACGATGCCTCTACAGATAGACGCTTGATGATTATAGGATGATAGATAGGCTGTATCTGATTAAACAGTTTTGCACGGAGTTTCTTAAAGTTCCAGGCATAAATATATAACCAAGAGATAGGGGATTCATAGAAAAAGAACTTGATGAATTAAATGCAAATTAAAAATTTTATATATCTTACCAACTTCAACCTCTGGACATAATCAAGGTAGTATTGTTTTTGTGAAGGATGAAGTAGGGTGGTATACGGGCTATGGAAATTGAGAGCAGGGGTAAAAGAGAGGAGCAGCATAGGAGGAGGTGAATTGAAGGCAGTGAAGAGAGAGCACAAATCAAAGAACCCTGGTGTGGAGTGGACAGAGAAGCCCAGGTTTCCACATTTCCGGCTGTGTAGCTTGGAGGAAATCACAGAACCTTGTCTGTTGAGAGGGAGTGAGTTAGGACCCTGCCTTGCCTGCCGCTGGTCTGTTGGGAGATCAAATTAAAGCCGTTTATAAACTGGAAAGTACACTGTGAATGGAAAGGAGTGTTGTTACTATAAATGGCATCATCACCGAATCCTCCCAAAGCCGCAGGGTGGCAGGGATGGATCGGTGGATAGGTCTGTTGTGGCAGGAGGGAAGAGGCCAGACTGGAAGGAGCCTGTGGTCAGACCCTGCAAGTCCTGCAGTAGTTCCGCGTCTGCGCAAATGTTCTCATGTCAGGCACTGTTCCCTAGGCCCGGTGAACGTGGTGGTGAAGGAGGGTTAGGTGTGTGGGCCCTGACCTTGCCTATGACAGGTGCAAGTGAGAGGCCATTCCTTGGATACTAAAAGGTCCCCATTGTAATAGTTACTGTAGAGGGCTTGTGGGGTGTCGGTAGGGGCATTGGACCTAGCAGAAGACCTGGGTTGTGGTCCCCTTTCTGTACTTACCAACCATGAACAGTTTCTAGAAAGATAGCATTGGCATATCAAGTGCCAGAGACTAAGTACTTTATCACCATGATCTTACTTCCATCTGCAACACTATGAACTGGGTACTGCTATTATTCTCCTATTACAGACAAGAAAATAGGTTCAGGGATGTTAACAGACTAGATCATGGTCACTATGAGAAACAGGAGCTGGGATTGGAACTCAAGGGTCTCTGCCAATCCTGAGATCTTAACCACTATACTCAGTTGCTTTCAACCTCTCAGAAGCTCAGTCTCCTCATCTGTGCCATGGGGATAGTGATATCCTTCCAGCTTTCCACATGGGGTCTGGGGATCTCGTGAGAGAATAGATATGGAAGGACTGTGTACACTGCAAAGTATATGGTCTGTGTAAATATTCACTGAGCACTTACTCCATGGCTGGCATTACTGTGGGCTCTGGCATACAATGGGGGATAGGACAGCCAAGGTACCTTCTCACATGGAGGTACATCTTAGACACAACCCATTAATAGAGTTGTCAGAAAATGTAAAGGGAAGAAAAAAATAACAGCAATCTAAGAACAGTTGTGTTTCCAGAAGGCAAGAAGTCATGTTAATGGGGCAGCCATTGCCTTTACATCCACCTTCATTCCCATGTATAAATAACAAAACCAAATTAAGAGATTAAGTAATGACACAAATTTACAAAGTCGCTTAACAGAGCAAAGCAAAGAGAGGGCATTTACAAAAGAACAAATGATGTCAGGACATTTTGATCAGTATAAAAAAGCAAATCATAGTCCTAGAAGATGAGAAATATGCAGTGGCTGTAACATATCTAGATTTTAGTAAAATCACTTGAAGGAGAAATGGCCTGAAATCTTGCCTGAGAAATTAATTCAAATTGGCCAGGGTGGAAACTGTGCCACTCAAAGTGAGTACTGGCTGGGAGATGGGGGTGAGGGGTGTGATGACAAATGACCATAGCTCTCGGGGTGTGATGGGGTCAGATGAGAAGACCCAATTTAGCCATCATCACTTAATGATCTGGCAAGAACGACTAAGCTCCTGGTAATGACGTTCATACATGATGCTAAATTGGGAGGTGTCACTGTGATGGCTCGTGGATGGAAGCACAGAGTAAGAGGATGGCAGTCAAGGTCAGGAGGCCATGACCATGCAGGCAGGAGCAGTGGGGGAGGGTGTAGGCAAGGACAAATGGAATTTCCTTGAGAACAATCTGCAGACAAAAGTATGTATATATCCGGGTGCCTGGGTGGCTCAGTCAGTTAAGCGTCCAACTTTGGCTCAGGTCATGATCTCACAGTTCACAAGTTTAAGCCCTGAGTCAGGTTCTGTGCTGACAGCTCAGAGCCTGGCTTCAGATTCTGTGTCTCCCACTCTCTCTGCCCCTCAACTGCTCTCATTCTGTCTGTTTGTCTACCTATCTCTCTCTTTCTCTCAAAAATAAATAAACATTAAAAATTTTAAATTAAGAAAATATGTGTATATCTAGTAGCATCAGGACAAGAATGAGAGACAAAGATCCTGGAATGTGCAAGGATTTATCCTTCCATGATTTGAGCAGAATGTCAAGACTGCCCAGGAGGTATGTTTTGGGGAGCAAAAAGACATCTGGGCCATGGTAGATATTTTAACATCCATGGTCCGGTCACATTGAGTCCCTTCCTTCTTCTTTATTTTTATTTTTTTTTTCAATTTGAGAGAGAGAAAGAGCAAAAGCACATGAGTGGGGGAGAGGGGCAGAGGGAGAATCTCAAGCAGCCTCCACATTCAGCTCAGAGCCCAATGTGGGGCTCGATCCCATGACCCTGGGATCATGACCTGAGCTGAAATCAAGAGTTGGGTGCTCAACCAACTGAGCCACTCGGGCACCCCCTTCCTTTCTCTTGAATGTGATAGTCTTAGAGGCAGAACTACTCTGACTTTCAGAGTGTCTTTGACTGAGAGCAGGGGCTCTTGTGACACAGTGTGCACACTTGTATCTGGACTGTATCATTTAATCTGTAAAATGGGAAAATAATAGTACTTACTTTTGGGGTTTTATATGGATTAGATAAATGGAATGGGTTAACATTATGGCTGGTATATAGAATGTGCTTGATAAATATTATTAATATCATTATTTTTATCATCATGAACATCATTATTGCCCTGTGTATGTGGTTTATACGTGGAGTGGTATATATCAACTTAAAATGTATAATGTCTTTTCTGATTAAAGCAGGGAAAGACACATCAGAGAGCACAGTCCGAAAACTGACAGAGTGAAAAGAGCAGGTCAGAGGATCCAGATTCTTTCCTAAGCTCTGTTATAGGTGATTTTGAAGGAGTAATTTTGCCTCTTTTCTCCTGTTTTCACATCTATAAACATCTGCAGCTGAACTTGAGGTCTTTCTAGCTCAAAAAGCTCATGAAACTCTAAAAAAATACAAAGTGAGTTGGGCTTTTTATTATTCAAGTTGTCAGCTTTGGAGTATATCTACTGGCACATATTACCCTACAGACCTATTCTCTACCAGCAGTGCCACCCATGAGTGAGTTGACTGGCTCATACAATCTTAGCACCAAAAATCCTGCATCCCAGGAACTCCCCTTAGTCCTGGACAAATCAAGATGGTTGGTCAGCCTGCGTACAGGATAATTGAGACTGTAGGAGTGCCGCATGGCTGTCCAAATACACATCAGTAAGTTCTATTGAGTAGTTCTATTGAGCTCATGGGAACCATCCTTAGGAAGCCATCTGACATTTTTCATGGTTGTGGGGGAGGTGTCTTAGCTGGGCTGTTATCATCAAATACCATAGACTAGGTGGCTTAAACATAGAAATATATTTCTTACATTTTGGATGCTAGGAAGTCCAAGATCAAGGTGCAGTTCGATTCAGTTCCTGGTGAGTACTTGCTTTCTCATTTGTGCATGGCTACCTTCTTGCCGTGCCCTCATGTGGTAGAGAGAGAGACAGAGAGATAGAGAGACAGAGAGAGATTATATCTCTTGTCTCTTATTAGGGCATTAATCCCATCATGAGGGTTCCACTGTCATTATCTAATCACCCATCAAAGGCCACCACTTCCAAATATGCTCACACTGAGAGTTAAGGCTTGAATGTATGATTTTGGGGTTGACACAAACATCAGTCTATGGTAGGAGTGGACTGTTCAAAATTGTGTTATCAGGGAAAGTATTGCAGGGGAGGTGCCAAGGCGTTCTTGTGGCCATTCCTCTAATCTACATTGACTCAGTCTCACTTAATGCTTTTTCTCACTCAAGATTCTTTTTGGCTACTTCAAGCCTTGAGGAGAACAGTAAGTCTTAGAAAGGCACCATTTCACAGGCTCAATAAATGTGAGGCTCCTCCGTGAAAAGAGTGAAATAAAAGGAAGAGTTGGTCTTGTTTTCTGGAGCTCTATCTGGAATAACATATTCGCTTTTGGATTCTTCAGGGACTAAAAAGGTGACAGATTGAAGGGTGCTGTGAGGGCGTCATCCAAATGATTGACAAGGTAGAGGAAGTAATTGATAAGAAGGAATAAAAGAACAAAAGGCCATGCATCAGGCAGGTGCACGTGTGTGTATGCAGGGCAAGAGAAGGTAACTAGGACACCCAGGAGGGTAGAGTGGGATGAGGCAAGGCACCTGAAGGGAAAGTGGATGGAGACAAAACTGCTTTAAAGCTACACATTTAATTCAGCAAATATTTATTTAGCATTTATTTACCCTGTTTCCTGATCTGTTCTAAGTGTGGGGATCACACAAAGATGATTATCAGCCTATCTTTGTTCTGGTGGAAGGAATGGGCAGAATGTGCAGTCATGAAGAACATGGGTTTACATACTAGCTGTGTTGCTGTGGGCAAGTTACCAAACCTTATCTAAGCTGGTGTGTTTGGAGAATGTCAAGAATGCCATTAAGGCTGGAGCCAAATGAGTGACAGGAGGGTGGTAGTTGATGATACCATGGAGGGAGTATCAGTCAGAGTTCATCCAAATAAGAACTAGAAGCTGGAGATTATATATGGATTTATTATTGGCCTGTTGTGGGTTCAGCATTGCTTCACACCAGTGAGGTGAATCAGCAGATCAGCAACATGTGTATGGGCTGCAAAATGGCTACTGCTTTTCTTCCACCCTGCAAGTGTCCTGAGAGTCTCCCTTGAAGCCCACCCTAAGTGGAAACATACAAGAAAGGCAGTTAGACAATTCAGCCTAGCGAAGCCGATATATTGCAAAGCCACCACATGCGATGGGTGGGTGAGGGCTCCTAGGAAATCTAGGAAAAATATCTTCATGAGACTTTGTTGACTGTTTACCCAAGAGACAATGATTCTTCTGCTAAAGGGCTTTCTCAGGGTGAGTTCCCTTTGGTTTTCCAGCACTTACCCAAGTGCCCAGATTGTAACTAATAAGAAAGGAGATTTGATTCATGTTTCCTGGGGTGGAAGACTTTAGTTACATCAATCATCATTAACCATAGCATCATATTCAACTATTTGATGCAATAGAATTTGATTGACGTAATTATTCCACGTAATAGAAATGAAAAATTAAATGAGCTTGGCTCTGGGGAATTGCAAAAAAAAAAAAAAAAAAAAAAAGGCTAATGCAAGGGTGAGGACATCTTTCCAGATAAATTTGATCATTCATTTGTTTAGTCATTCATTCCACAAATATTTGTGCTCAGCACAGGCACATTAGTGGGCTAAGTATAGAGGTGATGCATAAATTCTGAAGCATTGATTAAACTTTCATTGTCCTAAATACCAGGCATACAGAGATGGACCTTGATATCAAGAATCTTCCAGATATGTAACTTTAATCCAGTGTAATTAAAAGTATGCACAGAGATGGAGATACCACCAACAGGAAGTGTGTCATTCCCTCTGGGCATAGTGGAAAGGCTTTGAGACACCATCACTGTTTACCTGCACATGAGACAATATCTAGGTTAGGAGCTGTCAAATACATGAGGCAAGGTGCTATCTTATAACTGCAAACCTAGGCTGTAGAGGAAGTGTAGCAGGTACTTGCAGTGGGGAGGGAAATCCTACCACATGGCCCCAGTCACAGTGCTAAAAGCCAGAGATCTTTTTGTGCTTATCCCAGAACAGCTTCTACAGACTTGTCTTTTCACAGGAAATATCCTACTCAGAAATAGTATGTTTGGTGGGGGCCTATTCTCCTGTAATCTTTGCCTTTGTCTACAGTGTGTTAAAATAAGAGAGCTTCTGATTCAGAGGAGTTATAAAAATAATATAGTAATTACAAAGTTCACTTTCGTGACTCACTTTGCTCTAAATCATGGCACTCTACAGGGAGCTCTTCTTGGACTTAAAATCCCACTTGCTGTTTATATTTTGAAAGTATCAATGGATCCAAAATTTTGAGGTTGAATCATTTGGCAACATGGAGTCTCACAGAGGGGGTGGGTGCCAGCATGATGAGTTTTCAATGTTTGTATATGTCTCTTTAAAAATGTAGGGAATAAATTGGCTGATTTGTCATGATTACATCATGTGCAGTGCTTGATCACAGAGTACCTTGTTTTGGATTTGTATTTATTTTTCTCTCTCCCGCTCCTATCTAATTGCCCTCTCCAGAATGGAGGCTTCCACTGCCTTTTGGCTTCATTAACGGCTTTCATTTTCATTAAGAGCTTTGCGCTAATGGACTGTTATAAAATGCACAGTTGTTTCTTGCAGTCACCGCCAAATGACTCTTATCCTACTGACAGTTTTGTGCATTAGGCCAAAAAGAGGCAGGGGGTGAGGGGGGCAGAGGGAATGATTGAGAAGTATCCAAACAGAAGATCTACCTACCTCTCTCCTTGACGTTCTTTAGGGAAGCTTGTATGGGTGCCTAGAATTCTATGAGAGTTTTCTATCTCTTCTGTTTTAAATGCCTCTTGGTTGGTAAAATGGAGGGAAGGCAGAGAATAGGGAGCTTGTTTTTCTATAATATTTTGGAATTTGAAGTTTGTTGGGAATAAGACTTGCAGAGACCTCACAAGAAGGAACATTGATAGAAAAATTTCATCAACCTTGCTCCAAATATGCACACATTCATTATTATTGTTTTATGAGTATCAAAACAATTGATGTTCATTGGGTCACAAGTGGTGTGTTTTCCGTCATACGAAATGGAAAGCCCTTTATTGATGCATGGTTGCAGAATTTGATTTTCTTTATAAAGTAGGCTGGTCTCTGTACTGTTAGTATCATACCAATGGGATACTCCTATATGATACTCCTAGTATCACACTTTATGAGAATTAGACTTGAGATTCCCACCCCCATCCTCCTTTCTTTCTCTCCTTGTGATCCGTCCTTCCCCAAAATATTGAGAAAATTCTCCCTCTTCTTTCACATGGAATAAGCCCTCCCACTTTTCAATGGCCTTGGGAAACTCTTCTACTCAACCCCATCCCAAAACAAATTTCAGTCTCTCAGACAATGTAATTCTCTCCATCGTATTGCATTAGTCCTAGGGGTGGTCTAAAACTCAGGCTTGTACTTTTAAAATCTCTGTCCTCTCCACAGCAGAATTTATCTGCTTTAAATAAGATATTCTGCATGAGTAAAACCATCATTAGGTAATGATATACTTGTGTTTTGTTTGAATTTGTCTCATCTGTTGCACTTCACAGGAGGGAGCAAAGATCAATCACATTTTAATGGACTGACACCTAGAATCAAGGCTTAAAGTCTTTATATTAACATCTTTGCAATTAGATTTTTAATATGTACTTAATATAGATGTTAGTATTCTAATTAATATCTTTGCAAATGGAATGATAACCTGTACAGATTTGCTAGCAGTTCTTTCTTCCTCACTTAGTACATACCCACTTCCTCTTATTGAATAAAAGATATTGGTAAATTTCCTACCATTCCTCAGTTTTATGTTCTCATATATTTTAAACATTGGAGCCAGCATCTGTTTGCTTTTGTGTTTGAGCATGCAAATCCTAACAGGTCAGGGCTCTGGCTCTTATATTTTATGCAGGGTATTTGGCTTGTCATGAGCCTATAATGTCAAAGAATAACCAAGGATTTACAAAGCCCAGTTTGAGAAAGGTCACCAAAATATATAAGTTGACTTTGAGAGTGGATACTGTAGATTTGAAATGAGGATGATTAAATCTTAAACCTTCACTAAAGTTTGGAAAACACTGGCTGGGTTTGTGATTTAAACACCCTGGATGATCAGCCTCCTTTCCTCATTGTACCCTCACTCATTTCTCAGTTCAGCTACTGAGTACTGTCTTTGAAAGTACTGTTCTCAAAGTTTGACTTTGTTAGTATTTTTAAAATGCAAAATGGGATAGAAGGAAGATACATGAGATGAAAAGACAAATTTGAAATGTTCTAAGACCCCAAGATGCAAAGCATCCTTGGAGTAGAGAGAGGAGCCTACGTGTGGTCCTCCCATTCTCAGCTCCAAAAAGGCAGAGAGTGTTTACCATCTTTGAAGAAGCTTTATTCCCAGAAAGAACCAATTATAGTTGAATGTAATCCAGAAAATTGTGCTCAAAGGCTACTTCCTGGAACAGGTAGTGCACAGTTCCAGGATTTGTGGACAGAAGAGGAAGTGCTGTTCACTACCAGGGAAATGACTGCAGAGTGAACGGCACCTGAAGGGTGATGATTAGCAAGCTGGAGATTGGAGAGTGTGCCGAGGACAAGCTGTTATTATAAGATGCATCTGAATGTGAGTGATTATTCCACATAATAATGATTTTATATTGAGATCCAGAATTTCATTCTGCTGCCCATCTATCGGTGGACAGTACCACAGGCTACCTTAAAACAAGAGCCACTTAATTACTGTCAGCCTAGCTGATTCAGAAAAAAATCATGAAACAGCTGAGTGTTAACTCTGTGGTTTGGTGTTGAGAAATGACCATGAACTTTGGAGTTAAGCTGATCTGAAGTCAGAATCCTTACCAGCTTTGTGACTGGGTAAGTCATCAACCTCTCTGAGCCTTAGATTCCTCTTCTAGAAAGGATCTGAGAATGAGGAATCCCACAGTGCTTTAGAAGTAAATGAGTTAGTGTATGTAAAGCAGGTAGCAGAATACCTGGCACAAGGCAGGCCCTCAATAAATGATTTTTCTGAATTTTCCTTCAATTCCCTCCCTGCTCCTTCATCACTTTTCCTGTTGGCTCCTGTTCTATGCCACATTTCCTCAGAACTGTGCTCTACTACCCTTTCCATGGAGCTGGCTGACAAAGGCTTTAAGTGTAATGTAACCTAAGCATCATACGTATAACTTTTTAGGGGAAACTTTGGATTGCACACTTTTTGTGACCTAAAGGAATGAATCTCTAAGGGTGAAATTTCTGGTTATTGGCTTGCTGGTACAGGAGTCAGTTTTGTTGGCAGCCAGTCTCATCCTGGTATCACAAGGTATAAATTTCTGAACACTTTCACCCTTTTCTTCATGTGGCCTTTGTTTACCTACTTGTAAAGCCAACCTGGCTATGAAATGGAGGGATCCCAGGACTGTTTTAATCAGAAGTAAGAATAACTTAAAGTTGCCACACCAGTGACTTGTGTGCCTGTGATATTGTGCACAACTTCATTTGTAAGTTTACTGTGCTGGACCTTTCCAGAGATTGTGCTTCTTGATTTGGTCCCTGGATAAATTTGCAAGTGCTGATCTAGTTGTTTGCTGGAGAGCATCCAAACCTAAACCAGGACGATTTTCCCTTGGATTGTTAGGCATTAGATTGGCAGGGTCTTGGGCTCTGGTAAGTTCTGTAGTCCTGGAGGGAGCCTGGTCATCCAGCCAGCTGTAGGGGAAAGGGATTATTGGGAACATGGTGGAGGTGGGAGCATGAAGCTAGTGCTTTAAGGGATTTGCACCTGTGACTTCCAAGTCCAAATTCAACAGAGATTTTTTGAGCACCTACTATGCTCCAGGCACATACTTGGCATTAGAAATGTGTCATAGAATGAGACCAATGAAAACATTCCTGATCATTATGGGTGTTACATTCTAATGGGAGGGGGGCATGAAGCATCAGTGATAGGTGGATTAGGAGTGTGAATGAGGAACAAAACATTTTTATACAAGGTGGTTAGAGGGATGTCACTGAGATTATGATATTTGAATGATACACAGGGTGGACATCCAGATCAGGAGTTGGGTGGAGAGTGGCCCAGTGGAAGGAGTAATTTGGAAAAGGTGAAAGCCTTCCTGACATGTTGAGGAACAGCTAGGAGGCCCACATGTCTGAAGCAGAGTAAACAAGGGGGAGAAATATAGGAGATAGGTCAGAAGGTAGAGGGGGGACATATCTCATAGGCCTTTGATGGCTGTTGTATGGACTTTGGCTTTTACTGAGAGAAGTGGGGAGTCAGTGGAAAGTTTTGAGTAGAGAATCTCACTTATATTTTCATAGAAGCTTTTGGGATGCTGTTCAGACAATAGACTGATGGGTGCTAGGAGGGAAACAAGGGGAGCTGTTAGGAGGCATCCAGGTGAGAGGGTAGGGTGGCTTGGGTCAGGGTGGCAACAGTGGAGAGAATGAGAGTGGGCATATTCTGGGTTTATCAGGAAGGGAGAGGCATTAGGGTTTTCTATTAGTTTGGATGAGGGGAATGAGAAGAGAGGGATCAGCAATGACTCCAAGGCATTTGTCCTGAGCTGCAGAAAGTAAGGTGTTGCCCTTGACTGCAATGAGGAGACTGAAGGAGGAGGCAATTTGGGTGGAAATTGCTGGAGCCTAGTTGAGTCATGTTAAGCCTGAGATGTCCACATTTGGACTTGACATACAAGGGGAGATGTCAAAGAGGCGGTTGGGTTTGAGGTTGAAGTTTGGGGGACAGGGTTAGGGTTAGATATAGGTATAGAATTAGATATGAATTTGTGAGTAAACAGTATGGAGATGGCAGTTAAAGCCAGGGCATTTCCCAGAATCACTTATTTTTAGTTAGATTTTCCTGCCTTTGACAGAACTCAGTCTCCCAGAGTTGATTTGGTGGACCCTATAGCCATAGGTGACTTCTACTTTGTTCGCCTTCCTGAGGTTTCTATCTGGTTGGATTCAGGTATCTTTGGAGTGGAGGGCCTGCTCCCTGAGGAGGTTGCAGGATGATCCACTGGGATGTTAAGAAGAACATTTTAGAGACTCTCTTTATCTTTGATTTTGTCTTTACATTTTTATTTTTGCATATGTGTTGTGATATGCTTACTATGTGGTTAAAACTTCTAAAGAAACAAGGTGGGAGATTAAAGAAGTTTACAGACCACTGCCTGGATGAAGGAGAAAGGGAACATTGATTAATTCAGGGCCTCCCAGGGGAAAGATAGGAACAAGGGAGTCCTGTTTCTCTGTCCCTGTTAGAATAAGGTGGACACCCAGTGTGCCTAATGTAGAAGGAATCCATTTTTATTTTTTTAATGTTGATTTATTTATTTTGAGACAGAGAGAGAGAGAGCATGAGGAGGGGAGGGGCAGACCAAGAGGAGTGGGGGGAGAGAGAATCCCAAGCAGGCTTCATGCATGACCTGAGCTAAAATGAAGAGTTGGACACATAACTGTCTGAGCCACCCAGGTGCTCCAGGAATCCCTTTTTAAAGGGGCCATCCAGATTCCATGAACACTTGTTGAAGCACCTCCTAGGGTTAGACAGAGCCATGAGCAATTTCACTGACCTTATATCTTTAGAGCAACCCTGGGAGGTTGAACCAGAGAATCACTCCCCATGGAGGAACAGGAAGGGAGCAAGTTGACAGTGGGCACAGGGTGGGAGCCTTCTCAGGACCCTCATGGGCCCCTGGATAGTCCTTACTGAAACAGAGGAGGTGTCCTTCCACGCTCTCACCTCAAGATGACTGTTTTCTAAGCTATTACCCCATGGAATTCCTAATTTGAACAACTCCACTTCTTTTTCCAAATTCCTTTTGAGGTTCAGAAAATGCCCTTCATATCTCAAGTCTACACTTGAAATGATAAAAATAATTGGGCAATGCCAAGTAGTGGGCAATGGCTCCTTTGGGAGGAACAAAGGCTGTTGCATCTTAAAAATCTTTTTCTCTCTTTCTTAGGCTTTTATTGGAAAGTCTCAAGTTCCACCCTTTGTCTGTAGTCCTCAGGCACTTTGTCAACTCTCTTTTATCATTAGTTATATGTTCATATATATCTTGGTATCTTATTTCTCAGTATAGACTGTAGAAACCTTGAGGGTAAGAACTTGTTCTAAAGCTACTTCAGGCTCCTTTTCTATCACTCACTTTCTAGTGCTTTGTACCTGTTGGGTATTTAGTTGCTTTATTGATTGATTACCAATATTGTTAGTTCAAAAGCCTCAACTCACCAGTAAAACAGAACAAGAGCATTAAACAGCTTACAGTAGCCAAAATGAAGGCAACCACAGCCTGCTCACCCCCCTCTGTACCTCCAGCCCCCTTAGTTCGCTAAGTATAAAGGGGAAGTGTTTCATGAGGCTCTTGTGGTCTACTGAGGTCTCTGGATCATGACTTAAATGATTTCAGAGACTGAAGTCTCTCTCCACCAAAAGGCTTGTCTCCAGCTCCGTGAAATGTAAATCTGGGAAACTGTGGAGAAGGCACAAGCAATCAGGTGAGGCTAATGGGCGAGAATGTGAGTCTAGAGAGAACATTGCTAAGGTAACCAGAACCCCCAACTCTGAAGATTTTGCCTGGGTTCACAAAAGACTTCCAGCTTTCCATTTTAAAAAGGGACTCCACAAAGTAGACTCAGGAGAATGTGCTTTGGAGCTATGGTCTTTGAAATCCAGAGTGCCTCTGAATCACTGGGGAAAGCAAGTTAAATTCAGATTCCTGGACCCCCTCTCCCAGAGAGTGATTCAATGGTCTGAAGTGGTGTGAAGGCCTAGGTATCTTCATTTAATATGGTGTTTGTATTTATTTACTTTGTGGGTGGTTCTAAAAACCACACTTAAGAGAACTGCCATGCTTTCACTTGGAGTTGTGGGTGAACCTTGGGTCTAGGTTTTTGGAGTAGGTCTGATTGTCTTTAATGTGTTAATTTTCTCTTTGCCAGTAGCCGCCTTTTCTCCTGTGTCCTTGATCCTCAGATGGCTTTAAGTTATGCCTGCTTTCCCAGGCCTGAGTTTGACCTGGTGTAGAAGACAAAGGAGACTTATATATATTCATTTATTTAGTAAGGGTTTCCTGACTACGTGTTTTGTTCCAGGCACTGTTCTAGGCACGTGGAGTAAATGGGTGATTAAGACCAAGACCTGCTCTTCTGCAGCTTCTATTCTAGGGGCTTCTGGGTCTATATTTATGGTCCCAGAAGGAGTTCTATCTTTGAAGCTATGAGACAAGTCCAGGCTTCGATTAGCAAGTGTGTCCTTGGCACTTGCAGAGGTCTTGTGCTCCACATTTTATAGATGGGGAGGAAAGGAAGAGCCTATAGTGGTTGAATGACTTGTTTGCAGTTACTCTTAGTAAATAGAGGCATAGCAGGCAGAGTGTCATTTCAGTTCCTGGCTATTGAAACATGTTTGAAGAGTAAACGTTGACATATGATCACCCTAAGGCTCCCTCTTATCTGCCCTCCTATGAGAGCACTTTTTGGGGAGATGGCCAAGGGACAGCATCCTATTGGATACAGTGCATTGCACTGGGACAATGGCTTTCTGCTAGGGTTAAGACAAGTCATTTATCCTTAGGTCCCTCTATCTCTCCATGTGCACATTTCAGTGGTGTCTGGGTCATATATATATATATATATATATATATATATATATATATATATATATGTTTATAACTCAGGTCCTACTCCAATTTTCTTAATTTCTAATTTCCAAGAATTTTCTGGAATGTAGTCTAAGCCCTGATTTTTGTTCAAGTACATTTAGTGTCTGCCTCAGTGGTATCTTGAGATGTGAAGTTACAGCTTGCTATAATTGTCGCTTCTGGGGCTAGGTATCAAATATGACTTCACAGCAATGGACATACTGGGGACTAGAGAGCAAAGAACCAAATGAATGAGGGAGATGGTGGGTTCCCTGATTGTACAGAGAGGAAGGCGCATGACCTCTGTCTTTGACCTTCAGCTCAGGGACACCACACATTTCCACACTCTCTAAATTCTGGCATCCTGGAACAAAGCACTGGTCACTAGTTATGGGTCTTGTTGGGTTGTAAGTACCAATGATAATTAGTGAAGTAGGCAGTGGGGATTATGAGAGAAAGGGAAGGTAATGAGGAAAGCAGGGGCAGAGGGAAGGCAGAGCATCTCTGGGGATGATAAAGTAAATGCTGACCTGGGCTTGGGGACAGCTTCCTGCCTCCATCATCAGGAGGGAGCCAAGCAGTCTCTAATCGACTGGTGGCTTCTTGCCAGTCACAGGGCCCGCCCGGAGGTTGCAAAGGCTGTCCAACCCTGTGTCTTAGTAGTACTGGAGAGTTTTCTAAAGGCTTAAGATCTAAATAAAATTTCTTTCTTTCAAGCATCCTAATTTATTGTACTCCTGGAACCCTGCAAAGGCCACAGTGTGTGGTATTAGTATTGATATTATTTTCCCAAGAGGTTGGGGTCTTTATTTTTTAACTTCCTTTGTTCAGAGTACTGCGAGTTGGATAGATGAATAAGGGATGTTTGGGGCAATGAAGTATGTAGGAAGATGGGCTTACAGTCAAAGTTTAAGATCCTGAGGGTCATTTTGAGCCAGCTTAGGTTTTCCTGGAGCTTGGTGACTTCAGAGTGCCCAGCTGGGAGGTGAATGGATGAGTGAATACTAGGGGGAGGATAGAGAGTGGGGGCATTTATTGTGTATTTCTCTCCTTTCCTTGGCGATTAGGTTGTTATTACTAAGAGTGAGCCAGACCTTTCTGGCGCCAAAGAATAAATCATTCCCAGCAGAGTAAATGTCGTCCACAGACATATTTGTGACTCCCACCAGCTCTACCCTTTAAGCTGCTTCTCTGTAACATTTCCATTAAGCCGCACCACCCAATACAATGGCCACTAGCCACATGTGGCTATTTATATTTTAACAAGTTAAGATGAAAGAAAATGTAAATTTTAGTTCCCCTGCCTCACTAGTCACATTTTAAGTGGTTGTAGCCACATGCAGCTAGTGGCTAATAGCACAGAATTATAGAACATTTCCATCATTGCACAAATTCCTACTTGATGGAGCTGCCTCAGCATCCTTGAGGGACTAGAACTCCAGGGCCTGTATTTGCAGGTGAGGACGTGGGGACCTTCCTTCTCAATGGAGCTGTCAGTTGCCACACACCCAGGGCCACCTAATGACCAGTCCAGGAATGGAAATGACAGATTTATGGGGCATAGGGTGGCAAGGAACTTGCTGGGACTCCAAAAATGGGTAAAATATGCTAAGAGGAAGTATAAGGACTAATCAACTTGGGGTGAATTCGATTTACAAAGAAATAGAAGCAACATCCAAGCCAGGAAAATATAGTCTCTGGTTACAGTCTTGGACTTCACAGTTGAACACTTGAAGGGGCCTTTGTGGTGGTTTTATTTCCCTTATTTTAGAGAAGAGAAAATTCCATGTTTGAGAGGTTGAGCAACCTGTACAAGGCATGGAAGAGCTTAGGCTAAGAGACTTAGAGCTCCTGAGTGAAATCTTTGCATTTTGTGTTGGAGACACTGCTTCTCAAAGAAAAGGCAAGATTATGACCTGATTGGCCACAATGAGTCATTTTTCTCAGTCGACAAGGACACCTTTCAGGGCAAATAGACTAATTGTCTGGGGGGGTGTCTTTGGGCCCATTAAGCTTTGTGACACCCCAGTTATAGAAGTTGAAAGTGGGAAGTATTATTTTTGGTTCTTTACCACATACTAGGCACTATACCTAGTCTTTAAAATATATTGTCTGATGGGAGGCAGATATTGTTCGCTCATTTTATTAGATGAAGAAACCAAGGCTCAGAGAAATTCAGAATTTTGCCAAAAGTCTCAAAGCTAGACAGCAGATGGGGTACAAATTTAGGTTGATCCTATTCCAAAGGTCTTTGCACCCTTCCATAGCGCTGTAACAAGCAGACCCAGTTAGTAGTAACAAGGCAAGGGGCCAGGGACCTTGGACAGGAGGTGCATGTATGGCATTGTTTGTATCTGAGAGTAGGAGTTGAAAAGCCTATCAGCAGACCCTGGGTCACTCTTTCTCAGACATGGGATTCTTCCAGCCATGTATGTGAGGAGAAAAAAGTTACCTTTGGAGTTGGGTGGATACATGGGGCTGCTAATTGCTTTGGAGTCAAGAAGGGAATGCCTCTTTTAAATTGCTGGCAAAGAGGAGCACCTAGCTGATCCCTGCTCTGCACACATGTGGGCCCTTAAGATGAGTTCCCGGAATGTCGAGATGCCACATAAAAGCAGATCTCTTCCTGCAGCTAGTTTGGCTCCAGACATTATATCAGGAACTTGCTTCACAAGGATGCCGAGGGACGGTTTTGATGGAGTTTCAGAAGAAGGGAAATGTAGATGGAGGGTATTGGGATGGAGAAGTGCCCCGACAGGGAGGTGGGAAGAGATTCTAAACTTCTTTTAACCTAGAATCTTCAGTAACTGAGAAGATGGCAGGATGTATTCTGCCAACAGCTTGAACTCATAGAGGCAGAAGGGGTAAGGAGATGGCAGAGAAGAATGCTGTTCTCATCCAATGACTTGCACTGGTTCCTGGGAAGGAAGGACACCATGGAAATATTAGCTCATCAAAAGCTTGGTTTGCAGTAGCAAGTCAAAGAGGGAATTGAGAAAACCAGCCACCAACTGGCAGACAACAGAATTACATCCTCTAGGATGGTAAGTGGAGGAAAGAAAGGCCATCTTGTCTCAAGAGGACCTGTCTAGTGCTTCTTAGGTCTTCAGGTTTGAGAATGGCTATTTCCTTTACCCAATATAGCCTTACAGGAAGGGACCTTTGGGAGTGAAGT
>CM053560.1:22924260-22973829 GCA_028646485.1 Cryptoprocta ferox | reverse complement strand
AATTTTTTAACATTTATTTATTTTGAGAGATAGAGAGACATAGCATGAGCAGGGGAGGGCAGAGAGGGAGGGAGACGAAGAATCCAAACAAGGCTCCAGGCTCCGAGCCGTCGCCCGAGAGCCCAACGTAGGGCTCGAACTCACAAACCGTGAGATCATGACCTGAGCCAAAGTCAGCCGCTTAACCGACCGAGCCACCCAGGCACCTCTAATTTGTTATTTTTCATCATTCTGTGAGTTGACCCAGAAGTCCTGTCCCAAGTACTTTTTCTGGGGTCATTTATACAGCTGCCTCCATCTGCCAGATAGGCTGGGATAGAAAATCAGGAAAATATCCCTCACCTACCTGGGGCCTCTGTTCTCTACCATGTGGCCTCTTCTCTTCCAGAGCCTTGTCATGTGGCCCCTTTCTTCAACAGGATAGCCTTGACTTCCCTGTAGCATGGTGGCTGGGTTCCAAGAGACCGAAGTTGGGAATTGTCAGGCTTCTTAAGGGCTAGGCCTATAACGGTCACAATGTCACTTATGCCACTTCCTATCTGTCAAAGCAAGTTTCAAGGCAGCCTAGATTCAGGGGGAGGGAAATAGACTATCTGTTGATGGGAGAAGTGGCATGCACACATAAGAAAAATTGTTGGCGGGGTGCCTGGGTGGCTCAGTTGGTTAACTGTCTGGCTTTTCACCTTGGCTCAGGTCATGATCTCAACGGTTCATGGGTTCGAGCCCCATGTCAGGCTCTGTGGTGGTCATGCAGAACCTGCTTGGGATTCTCTCTCTCCCTCCCTCCCTCTCTGCCCCTCTCCTGCTCATGTGTGCACGCTCTCTCTCTCTCTCTCTCTCACAAAATAAATAAACTTAAAAAACTTATTTGCAGGAAAATTGCCATAGGAAGTATATTATGACATGAGGGATTACAGTAAGAAATATATATTTGCTCTTTACCTTCAATTTCTGGTAACTAGACCTTCAAAAACCTTGGAATTTCCTGAATGACAAAGGTGAGGGAAGCATCTTTTGTTACTCATAAGTACCTGAATTTATGCTAGTGAGATGAGTTTTGATGGGCCGCTAGATAGCTTCAAGTGGGGAACCAACTGCTTGATGAGAGGGTTAGAGTTTTTAGCCCCACACCCCAGCTTCCCCAGGAAGGGGAGAGGGGATAGAGATTGAGTTAATCACCAATGGCCCATGATTTAATCCATCATGTCTCTGTAATGGAACCTCCGTAAAAACCCCAAGGGCAGGTTCCAAGAGCCCCTGGGTTGGTGAACACAGTGAGGTGCTGGGAGGTGGTGCACCCCCAACCCCTCCTACCTTGCCCTATGCATCTCATTCATTTGGCTGTTCCTGAGTTGTAGCCTTTATAATCAATCAATTAATAATAATAAGTAGAGTGTTTTTCTGAGTTGGATGAGCTATTCTAGTTAAGTATCCAGCTCCCAGTTTATGGGTTGCAAAATTTGGCACATAAAAACACAGGATGCCCTGTATTTTAAATTTGAATTTCAGATAAACAAATCTTTTTTTAAACTATAAGTATATCTCATGGAATATTTGATACATACTTATACTAAAAAGAGCATCTGTTGCTTTTTAGAAACTCAAATTTAACTGGATAGTTTATATTTTATATCACAACTCTGTGGTAATAGTGGCTCTCCAAAGGAGACATTCTTATGGGGTCATGGATGGGAGCTATAGAAGTTAATTGGTGTCCATAAAATGTAGTCCAAGGCATAAATATTTTGAAAAAGCCCTTTAGGTTTGCTTCTCAAACTCTAATATACACACAAATTACCTGGACATTTGTTAAAAATGCAGATTCTGATTTAGAAGTTTTAGGGTAGGATCCAAGATTCTGCCTTTCTAACAAGCTCCCAGGTAATGCCCTGTGCTGGCCCATGGACCACACTTTAAAGAGCAAGAAGTTTGGTTTGTAAAGTGCCAGTGATAAAATATTTTTTGCCTTTGCAGACCATAGGGTCTCTGTTACAACTACCTCAGCTATGATGTTGTATCAGGAAAGAAGCCATAGACAAAATGTAAACAAAGGAGAATGGCTGTGTTCCAAATAAATTTTATTCACAAAAATAGACAGTGGACAGGATTTGGATTACCACAGGCTGTAATTTGCTGACCCCTGGGCGTGATGATTTCTGATGTGCTCCTTTCTCTAATGAGAATCCCTGGTTCAAGAAAGGGAAGGCTTTTGTCCCTTGTACCAGAGGTATGTGATTTCATGGGTTCAGAATTGTCCAAAATCCCTCGCCCTCAAGTACACATCTCATTTTGCGAATAATTACTTCAACTCTTCAGCTAATATTTGGTTCTCTACTGAAATGCAAATTCCCCAAACTAGGAATGTTTTATGCATAAACAGCTTTTATGTCCCAGAGTAAGTGTATTTAGGATCTCTCTTGAAGGGATATAGAAGAGGACCCTGAAATAGGAAAGTTGAGGCTATCATTCACTTATACTTTGGTCTAAGATAGGACAGCTGATCCTTACCTTGCTTTCCACCTTTAAAGTGCTTGCCCATGCTGATCATTAAATATTCATGTGACTGGAGAGTACTGAGGTGTGCAAAATAGAGGTTGCTCCATCAACTGTCCTGTTTGCCTGAGTCAGAGAGATTTCCTGGATATGAAACATTCTGGGAAGTTCTGGGCAAACCAGGATGGAGACGAAGGGAGATCATGAGCTCTCAGAACACCCATTCCCACAATGATTTGGTGACAATAAACATATCTCCACTGAGCTCCAAGGCAGTTAGAAGAGTCTCCAAGGAATATCCCTTTTGTTCTACTTGAACTTGAGATAGGAGGGACTGCCACAAGTGACACATAGACTACTGTCTTCTATATGGGTTGGCGGGTGCTTCCTAAGGCCACATCTCATGGTGCTTTATACAGTTATGTGCTCACTTGGCACTTGCTGATGGTGACAGTGGTTTGAATGGTGATAGTAATAATAATGATTATAAATAACAGCTAACATTTATTGAGTGCTTCATATATGTCAGGTAAATTATGTGTTTCACATTCATTATCTTATTAAATGCTCTCACAGCAACTCTGTGAGCCAGGTACTATGATTTTCTCAATTTTACAGATAATTGTGCTTTAGAGAATTGTATTGACTTGTCCAAAGTCACATGGCTAATGCATTGGGGTTCAAACCCTCTAGACCCTTATTATTCATGAGTCCATGGCACCAAAGCCTTTCCTGCTATGCTCTCCAGCTTCTAAGAGCCCTCTCCCAGTCCCTTCCCCTGGTATGGTGGGACACTTGTGTCTTTGATCGGGTATTTGGTGGGACACTTGTGTCTTTGATAGGCTTCTTTGCTTCACTGACTCTGTTTCCTTATATGCATTTAAATTTTTTTAATGTTTATTTATTTTTGAGAGAGAGAGAGAGAGACAGAGCATGGGTGGAGGAGGGGCAGAGAGAGAGGGAGACACAGAATCTGAAGCAGGCTCCGGGTTCTGAGCTGTCAGCAGAGAGCTCAACGTGGGTCTCGAACACATGAGCTGTGAGCTAATGACCTGAGCTGAAGTTGGATGCTAAACTGACTGAGCCACCCAGGCATCCCTCTTATATGCATTTTTTAAATGTGGTTAATAACACTTAGATTGCCCTTTTTCTCCCCCTTCTCTTCTTTTTTTTTTTTTTTTTTTTTTGGCCACAGCCACAGTGAGAAGGGGCTTTGAGCCTTTGTTTCCTCTTCTATAATACGGGATATTATAATTACATGGTTTTATCTAGGATGAGGTCAAATTAAAGAGTGGTAGAAAATTATGTTTTAAGCATCAAAGCATCACTGTTGTCATTATCTGCCTCTGGGGCCTCCTTCCTCATAGTATATGCTGTCCCTTCCTGCTGAGATATAAACCCTGTAGAAATTGATGTTTGGCTAAGAAAGGGTACAGCAATGTTACTCTATTCAGAGTACTTTCAAATGATTTTAATTCTTATACCAACTCTGCGAGGTAGAATCAGAAGGGAGCTGAGGCCTATAGTGTTAATGACTTCCTTGCATTGCCACAGCAAGTACATGACAAAGCTAAGGCTTAAAATTCAGTCTCTTGATTCAAAATCTAGTGCTTCCCACTAGATGGCTTGGTTAAAACTGGAGACAAAGGACAGGCAGCTGTCAGCATGAAATGTCTTCCAGCCAGTTGTTCTTCACCTTGGCTACACATTGCAATCACCTGGGGAGATTTTAAAAGTTCCCAGACCAATTATTCCAAATCTCTGGGCATCAGACCCCAGCATCAATATATTGTAAAACTCCCCAGGAGGTTCACTTGCAGTAAAGATTGAGCACACAGCCTTAAACTCCCTGGAACTTGTATTAGGCACTGATGCTTGACTCTAGCTGCATGTTAGAATTAGCTGAGGAACCCTAAAAAAATACCCGTGCCTGGCCCCATCCCAGATCCCAGAATTGGGATCTCTAGGGTTGGTGGTTACTATTAGTTTTTAATTCCTCAGATGATTCCACTATGTTCCCAGGACTGAGAACCATACCATTATGCCATCTCTTTGGCTCCAAGCAGGCTTGCTATCCATTATGCTGGATCCTACCTCTGTTTCTCCCAGTACTTCATTGCTCGATGAAGAAGACACGTGCTGTGTAGTTACTGCTTGTCCAAGTTGTGGTTTTGTGCTTTTTGTTATTTGCCACCAGAAGCAGCTGGTGGGTAAGATTATCCTGGGAACCACACCCAACCTTCTTATCTCTGGGCATATTGGAGTCCCTCAACCAAAGAGTGTCAATCAGCATTTACCTCCAGCTACTGCTTAGGATTCTCTCACGTGGCAAAGTTTCTTAAATAGGTAACCCAAGCCAGAGGAAGAGACGCTGACTTGATTAAAATTCCTTTGGGCTCGTCCACTGACTGACAGCACATGCTCATTAATATAACCGAGCAAGCATCCTCCCTTCCTCCTGCACATGAGGCACGTACCCAGAAGCGGGCTGGCACCTGCCTTCAGGATGGCAGAAGCTGCCTCTCTGATGTGGCTGCTTTTATCTGAGGTCTTTGGGGCCCTTGGATAACCACATCTTCTGAAATGGGGGCTGAGTCAGCTTTGCTTTGTTCTCAAGTCCACTCTTCACTGAATGTAGTGCAGGGACGGAGCTCTGCTTGTCATCCTGCTCACGGTGTCTCTGCTAATAAGCCTCTACCCAAGTCTGGTTCCCTTGGTCCCCCTGGGGATGTTTGTGACAAACGCAGTGTCCCACACCCCACCCTGCTCTCAGAATCTCTGGAGGTGCTCACGGCTGGGGATCTGAGTCCTTTGCATGCTCCCCAGGTGTTTCCTGTGTCTTCTGAAGCATGACAGCCATTGCACTAACATAGGTATGGTTTAGAAAGGCTGGGTCCACCAGTTCTCAGGAATAAAGAAGTAAGAAGACCCTTGGGCTGTAGGGCATTGGGTTGGGAGGGAATGGCTCAGGTAAGTCACGAGAAAAGGCAATTGTGGCAGTGCCTAGGGAGGGTGACACTGGAGGCGTGCGCATGCCTGTGGCCCAGCCTGGGGGGCAGCTGTCATGTTTGCTCCTTAGGTATTCATAGCCAATTGCTTTCATCGTTCCTCACTTTATTAGCTTTTGCCAAGTAGTTCAGCTTTTACTAAGGGCACCCGGGTTTATGGCAGCAATATTTCTCACAGTGTCAGAGATAAAATATCAAGCTAATAACAGACTCCCTGCTAATGTGAATCACACGAGGAAGGCAATCTCGTTCGGGAGGAAGTCCTACCAGAGAATGCTAAGTCTTAAGATTTTAAGAAAGCAGTCGGTGGGATTGGATACACTTTGTGCTTGCTAAGAAGATGAAATAAATGATTTGTGGTTAAGTGGTAACAGCTGCAGAAAAGAGCATTTTCCTACACCTGCCTCTTCCTATGGGAGTAGGGGCTCCGAGAGGCTCAGGCAAAAGGCCAGAGACTTCGCTGTGGGATCTAGAGCCTTCTCTTCTTCTCTACTCCTCCCCTTCATTTTATTGTCACTTCTCAGCCTTAGTGGGTGCAGGAAACCAGTTAGTTTCCCCCATGTGTTCTAAAGAGGAAGCCATTACAGGATGATGGGGTACCTGGGAGGTCTCTTGGCAATCTCCGAGATCTCCCTTCCCTCTTGTCTTTTACATTCCGGCACCTGCTGGGCAAACCTATTGCTTCCACTTGTTGCAGGGAATTTTAACAAGACTGGGGGGATGACAGGGGCTGCAACTCGAAAAAACCTTAGGGAGCAAAGATGCTGCTTTTCTCTGCCATCGGATAGATCCCTGGGGACAGGCCCCGAGTGGCATGCTGATGCTATAACTCTTCAGGGCCCGGGGTGGCTTGTGTCACATCAGAACTTCTGAGAAGGTGGGGGTGTTTTTGTCTGGGAAGGCCCCTAAAGGCTGTGACTCCATTCTTCTGCAAGCCTGAGCTTAAGAGCTAGATGTTCAGGAGAGGGGAGGTCCTTGGTGCTGGCCCAGTAACAGGGCTCTGAAACCATGGCTGCACACGGAGATCTGAGGCAGGGGCAATGGGGAAAAGGGACATCACCTGGTGCATTTCTGACCCAGTGCCCATAAGGCCCCAGGGTCACTGCTTAGTCCCTCCTACGCCCTTGACCTCTTATTTTGCCACCTTGGGGGTCACCAGAATCAGATGCCCATTTGCTCAACACCAAACAATTGGATGTTTTCTATTATCTTTTTTTATCTATTCCTAGAAGATGGGTCCCACTTTGATGACTTCCTTCCCCACTTGGTCCCATCTTAAGAAATCACATGAAAACTTGCTCTCCATTGGGGAATAATTGAAGGGACATGTCAGACTCCGTGTGAGTCAAGTCAGCCTCAGAAATAATCTCAGTTACTCCTTGAAACAATTGCAGCAGTCCTGTGTAATAGGGAGGGCAGGTATTATGGCCTCCATTTTCTAGGTGAGGAAACAAGCTCAGAGAGGTTAAGTGGTTTACCCACACTCACACAGAGAGTTCACAACACAGCTGTGATGAGAGGAGGTCTTCTGACTTTTAAATCTGTGATCCATCCAACATCTCACCTTACCCAGAAGAGCTCACTATTTATTACACTGTCTGCACATGTTCAGATAACTGCCCACACCACCTAACCCAGCAAACCTGCATGCCATGAGTCACATGGTTAGGTCACAGATATCCCTGAGACAAAATGCCTGCCACTGAGTTGGTAGGGGACAGCAGGATCCTCCATCTGGGAGACCAGTGGGAGGCAGTGGACAAGGGCTTGTCCACTAGATGCGAGAAGAAAAGCAGTCACATTTTTGCGTGCGAGGCAGGAAGGAGGGCTTGGCTGACAGTCGGGGGTGATAGATGGGGTAGGAGAGTGCATGAGGCATGAGCAGTAATGTGATCGAGGGAACACATTAGAGGCAATTACAATTTGAATAAGTTATCAGTGGAAAGAAGTAGAGGAGTAGAAAGCTGTTTTATTAACCCCCTGAAGTTACGTTCACAGCATTTTGAAAAAGTTTATGAATTGCTGTGAATTACGAGCTCAGTGACAAATGCCGATGCTAGGAGGATCCGTGGCTGCAGCTTCTGGAGCAGGAGATGTTTTATGGCAACGATTTAAAACAAGAGTCTTATGTATTTTAAACCATCAAAGGAAGAAGAAAAAGAGCAAGCTCAGGCAGCCTAGTGAATTTACCTACCCGTGAGCAAACTTTGCTATAAATCTTACCTATGATTTCTCAGTGTTAATCTGTTTTACTTTCTTTTGATATTGTACATTTCTCTAGGCACACTGCCTGGGGCTAATATCCTGTGTGTTATCCCAAGGAGTGTTTTACCAAGACACTCCCTGGATGAGATAGGAGCTCCAAATGGAGATAAGACCATGTGTAACTACTGAAATCTGCCCCCGAGCTCCCTATCTCCAGTATTTCTGCTTATGGACAACAAAAGGTAAGGCGAACATATGCCAATTACTTCTTTAGGGCTCCTGCAGAGCTCTGCTGATTCTATCCTATGGTGACTCTGTCCATGCGGGCATGGGAGACAGCATTCAGCTTACAACCAGGAGCCTGTGGTCGTATCTGAGATATGCCCTGGGCTGGCTGTGGAGTTAGTCTCTCAGAAGCCCATGATTTCCCCACCATTAAAATGGGTAAAAATGTCAGACATCCCTGGCTTATAAGCTTGGGTGAGAAGCAGTGAGAGAAGGGAGATAACCGAAGGAGGGTGGTGTAATTGCAGATGGTTTTGTGGACAGGGCGAGAGGGTGCTGGGATGCTAGGTGGCTACCATATATTGTTATCTTATAATTCTGTGGGGTAGGTGTTATCCTCATTTTAAAGATTCAGAAACTGAGGTTCTGAGAGGTTCAATTATAAGGAAAAACATGTTGGAAGTGATTTGAACCTCAGTGTGTTTGGCTCCAAAGCTCACGTTTTCCACCATACCAGGTCCTCCGTGTCTACACTGGTAGAGAGCTACTCAGCATCAGCATCACCTGGAAACAGGTTAGAAATGCTACCTTTTGGCGGTCTTAGACCTGTGTGTTTAGAGGCTGTAGTTTAACAAGATCCCCGGGTATTTCCCATCCATGTTACAAGTTGAGAAATGCTGGGTTAATAGATCAGAGGTAGAAGCAAAGCAATGGAAGGGGTTGTGTGCCCAGTTTATGGAGAGGGAAGGATTCATGACCAGATGTGGAGGGAGGAGAGTGAATCCTGGCCTGGGCTCTGCCGGTTTGCATCATCTGCATGCTTGTGGAAGGAGCCTCCCCACCTTCTATCGCGTAGTGGTCAGGAGGGTCCAGGGCATGAGGGGAACAGGTTCTGGGTGAGGAATGAGGTGGCACACATTTACTCTCTGGTCATTTGGACAGTGCCCTGCTATGGATGAAACACAGGATTTGGAGACATAAAACCCTTATTTGAATCTGGATCCAATGTGTGTCAGCCAGGTTGTCCCTGGAGTAGGTCCTCAGTTTCTTTTTATCAAATGTAGTGGCAGCACTCCTTTCAAGGGCTGCTGATGAGGATTAATCAAGATAAGGAAATGTCTAGCGCAGTGTCTGGCTCAACGCATGCTCTGTGAAGCCTACTGTCCATTTCACTAGGGGTGTCCTGGAGGTTTGCTCAGGGAATATGGGAGAAACTTCCTGCATGCAAGGGGAAGCATGGGGAAGCTGTTAGCCTGGACTAAGGAGGTGGGGGTCATCTGGTAGGTAGTGCTTCTCACAGTGGGGGACCCAGTCCAACAGCATCTGCATCACCTGGGAACGTGCGGGAAATGCAGCACCCTTAACCTGCCGAATCTGAAACTCTGGGGTGGGACCCACCATTCTATGCTTTCACAAGCTCCCTGGGTGACTGGAGAACCATCACTTCAGGGGCTTGGAGATCAGACACCTGAGGAGTGCCCAGTTGGTGGTGGAATATTTGCATGTTCTTGATCCCGGAGCACGTCCTTTGTGGCAGCCCCCACGTGCTCCAGTGGGCGCTGAGGCCATGTTACAATTAAATGATCACTTAGAGGCGGTCACTGTGCATAGGGCACACAGGCAGCCAATTCATTAACGAAGAGCAACTTTTTGCAAATTAAAAAATGTTAATGATCAGTTTTGAAGCATTGAGAGCCTATCAGGGACCACATGCCTAGAATGAGCATTTACCATATGGTGCCTTTGGAAGCTAATATTGATTCTCATTATTTTAAACGATTACAAACATTGCAGGTGTTTTGTAATAATCTCCATTGTCTAATTAGAACATGCGTGAAACGAGCTCATTCTGCCTGCTAACGAATATTGATTTGAACAGCAGAGCCCTGGTGCAGGGAAAGGGCTGGGTCTGTCTGGCCAAGTTGCCAGGCGGTGCCAGCCCCCTTTCTCCCTAAATTATTAATCCTGGGGAAATGGGGCATTTTGACAGGCAGGCATCCATGGGTCCCTAACCTGATTTGGGCCTGCTCCAGCTTCAGTGTCTGCTCCCATCAGAGCAGGAAGCTGAATACTTTGTAATGACTGTTAGTACTTCCGTGGCCTTCCCTTCCTTTCTCATTCCCCACTTCTTTTCTTTTTTCAATTTCTACCTTTTGTTCATTTTTAAACAACTCTATATAAATGCTTTAAGGGAAAGCTGGAATTGGACATTACTTGTTTTAGGTTTAAGTTACAGACTATATAGTTCTAGACTTCAGGTTGATTCTTAATATTATCTCTCCAACAAAACTAGAAGCTCTTTGAAGACAAGGGCTGCGTCCTCTCCTTATTTTGTGTTTCCCCTCAAGGCCTACCAAATGCATTATAAACACTCAACAAAGGATGACTATTGTTCTTCATGTTATTCCTAGTCATTATCCAATGAATGAATGGATGAGTGAATGAGTGAATGAATGAATGAAACAACTCTTAGGGTGATACTTTGTGCTAAGTGGGTGTTTCATATATGCATGCCTATTTTCATTTATTAATCTGACAGAATTCATTAAGCACTAATTATGGCAGAAGGGAAAGAGCTTTATGAGATGTGGTTCCTGTAGACTGGACGCTTGCAGTCCTCCCAGAGAGAAGTTGGGTCGAATGTGGTGTGCTAACTGCAGAAATGGTTTGAACAGGGCTCTGGGAAGCTGGAGAAGGAGCCCTGAATGCCGGCAAGAAGTGATGTCTGAGCTTGGTGTTGAAGGGCAAACCATCATTAAGTGGAAACTGGTGGGGAAAAGTGCCCCACAAAGGCATCCAGGAGTTGGGACTCTGGGACAGCAGTGTGGCCAGAGCATGGGATATGTGTGTGTGGTGAGGAGCAGGGACGATGGCATTTAGAGCCAGAGAGGGAAACAGAGGCTGGGTTATGGAGGATTTTGTCTACCATGCAAGGAAGTTAGGATTTTCTTCTGAAAGTGAAGGGTCTATATTAAGAGAGTTAGCTTTGCATTTCATATTACAATTTTTTAAGATTTATATTTCAGGAAGATCATCCTGCTAACACTGTAGAGCTAGAAACTGGAGGCAGGGAGCTCAGTAATCGTGTGTTTGAGAAGAGATGAGAGTCTGAGCTAAGGCTGGTAGGTGGAGGAAGCAGAATGTAGACATATTTAGTGTACAAGGGTTTACATTTAATGTGAGAACATTATTTGCTTTTCTTTCCTTGGTTATGAGCAAATGAAAATAGAAAAATCTGGAGAATAATATTATAAACACCTGTGTGCCCATTGGCCAGCATGAACAAATATTTACATTTTGTCATATTTGCTTCCAATCTATTTTTTATTCTAAAAATTTTTAAATTATGAATAAAGTTTTTCTGCTTAGTTTCACCTGCTACTCCATTGCCATAGGCATTCATTGTTAAATATCTGGTATGTATCCCAGTCTAGGCTTTTCATGGTAGTCTCATATTAAATATTCAAAAACACTATGTAGTATTTATGGAAATGGCTACCATACTTTTCTGCAAATCATTTTACTTAATGTTGATATATTCAGCTCTAGTATATCCATTTTGTTTGTTATATAGTATTCTGTCACACTGATATATTTATCCATTCCCATATTGGTGAACATTTCGATTGTGCAGTTATTTGCCTTTGCAAACATTTCAGCTAGTATGAACATTCTGCACACTTCTCCTGTGCACTTGTATGAGGGTCATTCTAGGATGTATACTGGAAATGGAATTGCTGGTTTTAAGGAATATACATTTTCAAATTTAGCACATACTGCCAGAGACTCTCTGATGTAATTGTACTCATTTAAACCCCACCAGCAGTGGACATTGTGTTTCTCCATGTGCTCTCTAACACTTGCTAGTATGGACCTTATAAAGTTTTCTTTCTCTGATTTTTCTTTGCATTTCTTAGATTATCAGAGATATTGAATAACTGTTCATGTGTGTATTGGCCTGAGGATTTCCTTTTCTCTAGGTTACATGTTGATATCCTTTGCTCATCATTTGGGCTGCAATTTTTTGATTGATTTGATAGTGTTCTTTATATATTCTGGATGCCAGTCCTTTCTCTTTATATACATATACACATGTACATGCATATATGTATGTGAAATATAAAATACATATGTGTATATATACAAATATGTGTGTATATATTTATAAATAATATTTTCTCACATTTTATCTCATTTTACATTTTGTTTAAAGTATCTTTTGCCAAAAAAGAGATTTTTAAAACTTGATGTTGTCAAATTAATTTGGATCCCCATGAGTTGTATTTTTTATGTCTTGTCTAATAAATATTTTCCTATTTCAGTGTTATAAAGCTCCTATACATACATATATCATATATATATATATGCACATATGTACATAAGCTTTATTTATTTATATATATATTTATTTATTTATTTATTGGTGAGAGAGAGAGCATGCATGAGCAGGGGAGGGGCAGCGAGAGGGAGAGAGAGAATCCCAAGCAGGCTCCACTCTCCGAGCAGAGCCCAACACGGGGCTTTATCTCACAACCATGAGATCCTGACCTGACCTGAGCTGAAATCAAGAGTCGGGCCTTTAACTGACTGAGCCACCCAGACGCTCCAGGAATACATTTTTTAGGAGCACCTGGCTGACTGGGTTGGTGGAGTGTGCGACCAAGCGTGTGATATCAGGGCTTTGAGTTTGAGCCGAATGTTGGGTATGGAGATCGCTTAAAAATAAAATTTAAAAAAACAAAAAACATTTTTTTTTGCCAGTGTCCCAAGACATAGGCAATATAATTCCATTTATTTTTTTTCTTTTAAAAGCTATTGCCCCACAATATTTATTTGATAATCCCATAGACTTACAGTGTTCCCTTCATTATGTACCCAGATCCCTTACAAATCCTAGTCTCTTTCTTTTCTGCCCATTGGTCTATTTATTTACCCCTGAACAGACACCAGAGTACCTTAAAAAACTGCCATTTTAGCCCCTCCACTCCACTCCCATCCAGCACCATCATGAGTCTTCTCCTGGGAATTCTAGAGAACTCCAGTGAAGTCCAAGACTATCATGACCTATTGTTGGGGAAACCTGGTCTCCTGGACAGCTCCTTGGGGGCATTTGCCGTCTTCACTCTCTGTCTGCTTTGTATGAAAATCAGAGTAAAAAAAGCAAATCCCTGGCTTTTCCATCATCTCAGAAATGGTCTCAAGATAAAAGAAGAGAGATTTGCATTTGGCTAAGGGAGTGAGTGAGGATGTAATTGGAAAAAGTCTCATAGATTGCAGGCCTCCGTGGCATCTCAGACCTAAATGTAAGCAGAGAGCACACAGGTGGTGGCTGGGCCAGTCCTCAGAGAGTTTGCTGTCATCTGGAAGGCCATGGGAAGCTATGGAAAGTTGGGCACTATATTTCTCTAACTCAGGGAGAGAAGAAGTGTTGGTCTTCTCTAACCTGTATGTGACTACACACACCATCTTGGTTTGCATTGACCAAAACTTCATGGAGTAGCCACTCCTTCCTCTGAGAGGGCCGGTAGGATTGGTTGAAGGCCCATCTTTTCCCCAAGCATCCTGTTCCTCTTAATACAGCTGTAAAGTGTTTGGGTCATTGGAAGGAGGATGTGAATGGGCTGGAAGTTTGATTCTTCCTCAAGGTTATGACTGGGTAGGACAGATCCTACCCTCTGTCACAAGTGTCAAATCCTAGATTCTTAGGACTGGAAGGACCTGCTAGATGACCTTGTCCATTATGTTCTTTTGTGTTGGTAGATGAGGAAACTGAGGTAGAGAGAGGTTCAGTAGCTAGTCTAGGTTATAGTGCTAGGAAAAGACAGGGAAAGCAGGAGAATCCAGGCTCTGGGTTCCCACTCAAGTTAACTTTTCACTCTGCTGCTCCCCTTGACAGGAGAAAAAAAGGATTTTGAGGAAAACAAAGCAAACCCAGAAAACCTCTGCAAAGTTCTTCTTATGTGTGTCCCTTCCCCTGTGGCCCGGAGTGGAGTTGTCTATGCCTTGGGACTAAGGGAGAGACTACATTTCCAGAGATGTTTGTACCTGGAAATAGGCAATTTCTGTATCCTCAGAGATGGGTCCCAGGGGTACAGATTGAAATTCAGAAGGGGATAAAATAAACCTGCAATAATCATGAACTTCTGGTTTCTTATACAAAAAAAGCCTTGGCATCTACTGGGATTGTTTATGGAGGTAAAACTTCACCCTGCAGTTAGATTCTTTAAAAATGTCATTTGTAAATCAGACCTTAAAAAATAAAGTCCTTTTATTCCCATTGACCTGCACTTTTATTTGAAAAGTATTCTCACTTGATTTCTGATTGATATTAACTTGTTAGTAAGTATTCACACTGTAACTTTGTTATTTATTTTAGCAGATGTCATCTAATAGGTATACCCATAAGGAAAATCTGTCTGAAATGGGAAGCATCATTTGAAATAAGAATAATTATCCAACTTAATTAGGTCTATATCTTCAAAAGAGAGAAGACTCTGTATACTTGTGGAGTCTGGAAGAGAAACTCGCACAGCATCATATCTACTGTGTTCTGTTGGTCAGAGCGGCCACAGAACACAGAGTCAGGAGTCACAGCCCCTCTCTGCCTCCTGATGGGAGAAATATCAAAGTATGTGTGGTTGCCACACTTCCCTTTCTACCTCTGTCCATCTGAAACCCAGAGTAGATGTTTGCCCCAGACTGTCGCCCAGCCTCTCCTGTCCCATGTTCAAATCTGCCACCAAATCACCCATCTTTGAGAGCTTCAGAAGTTGTACATGCCTCTTTCTGTCCCCTACCCTGCAGTGCAATGAGAACTCAGTCCAGACAGATACCATCTCAAGTGATTACTGGGACAAATTTAAGGCAAGTATTCCTCAGCAGTTGCAATACTTTGGGACACATGAAGGGTTCTGGGGCCAGATCTTCCTGTTTCTAGTGCAGCTTACACTACCTTTTGGCTTCAGTAGTAAGAAGGGAGGACTTTTTGTTTTTAGTCTCATCGTACCTAAACGATGAGTGTTTACTAAACATTTCCTCTCTACTGCAAGTGACTCTTGTGAGATAAAAATGCAACACCCATTAACAAGGTTATGTGCTTTCTGAAGGTACAAGAACTAGAAAAATCTCTGGACAGTTTCAGTTGAGTAAGATGTCAGTGCAACATTGAGAGGGCGGAGGGAATCCACTGTCTATGGTGAGACATTAACAGTTGGCACTCAAGTCCCAGGGGGTGATGCTGAACAAGGTGAAGCAGATGAACCAGGAAACTTTCCCTGGAACCAGGGGAAGCAGTAAGAGGGGCTGCTCATGTAGCAGCTCTTCTCCCCTTTCGAAAATTGTTCATCAAGTCAATGTCATCCTTGCCTGGATCATGACAATAGCCTCCTAATTGGTTTCTTCATGTCCTTAACTAAGTTAATGTTTTCAAAATAAAATCCTGTCATGTTACCTCCACTTTCTCCCTTGCTAATAGCTTCCAAAACTCAGGATAAAAATAAAACCCCTAACATGGCCACTAACAAGGCTTGCATGATCTGGCTCCCGCCTGCCTCACTGCTCACCATGCCCCTTCCTCCTGCCCCCAGTCTCTTAATATACTTCCCTTGTTTTCAGTTCTCTAACCACACTGGCAGTTTTTCAGGCCACATATGAACCTACTTCTCCAGCCAAAGGGGCTTTACATGTGTTCTTCCCTCTCCCTGGAATGCTTTTCCCTTGCTCCTTCTCTGAGATCCCATGAATTCATTATCCATCAACCATTAATGCAGTATTAGTGAGGATGGGTGAGCCATTCAGAGAATTACACAGTCATAGTAGGAAAGGGGCTGGCAAGGTTATCACCTCCAGCTGCTCCCAGCATTAGGCAACAATGGAGCACCCTCGTCCCCATGTAACATTCAGATTTGTTCCATTTGTGGTGGAAATGTCAAATCTGGTGATAACCTTTCTCCTAAAGACAACCTTGGAAACTGATGGTAGAAAATCTGAGACAGGAGAGGAGAATTTAAAAAAATATGAATGGCAAAGGAAGGAACAATTGTTAACATAAAAATTCTCTTTCATTTTGTCATAGTCTGAGTTGGCCCTCTCTCTCCTCAGATGGTCTTAGCTTTCAAACCTTAGAAAATCTCTACATTCTAGCCCCCATGATTTTTACCTGATGTATCCAGGGTCACCCAGTGAATTAATAAGAAAGATGGGACTAGAACTCTACCTCTTGACAACCAGTCCAGTTTTCCTGATAAGGAGCATGCATGAGTCGGGAATGGATGGGATATTTCAACTTCAGCCCCTCATTTTTCAAGTCCTCAAGGCAACAAATTTACATGGTACTTTCCTCCATCTCAGAAAGGGAAAAGCTTGGGACCCCTCTCAGGTCTTTAGTGACTGCCTTGCCCCTTTGGACCCTGTCTCCTCCTCCAAATTCTCTTCTTTTGCATTCACCCAGTCTCCCTCCAAGTGGAAACTCATTCCTCAGGGTAATCAATGTCCCTCTCAGCCAGAACCCTGTTACCAGGGAAACCATTCCAGGCAGCCCACTTAGGCTCATTGAGATGCAGCTGCAGAGCCCAGGGCCTGCATAAGGGCAACTGCTATCAGAGTGGGCAGTTTTTGGCAACTCTGGAGTGTTTTGTACCAAGTGGGACATGGTAATTATGTATTTGTGGCTTTCATTATGTGCCAGTTTTAATTGTCACGGCTTCATTGTTGTTTTTTAAATTTCTTTTTTCTTTTTTCCCCCCTAGACCACTCAGCAAAAGAGGGAAATTGGTGCCATAGGGCAGATTTCTTTCTGGAAGAAACACTCATTTGGGTGAAAAAATAAATCCAGTGACTTAATGCTATCTGATTGGTCAGGAAGTTTCCCTTAACTAGTAGGGTTACAACCCCAACGTGGCTGCCTGTGGGCACTCACCAAGGGCCTAGCATTGTGCCAATATGAATGTCAACAATAAAAGCAGACTTGCGTTTGGCATAGTGGTATCCAGGTTCTCTTGAAGAGAAGGGCCTTTAGAGGACACAGAAGTCATGGTTCCCTTTCCTGTTAGGCTTCATTTCCATACTGGTCAATCTCTGGCTGTGACCCTGTAGGTTTGAAGTTGGATTTCTCTTCTAAAATTCTCTCTTTGCCCTGTCCCTTGCTCATGATAGCTTGAAAGTATGGCTTTTATTATTTTAACCATAGCCAATACAGGAAGCTCCCAATGTAGGCATGGGACAATTTAAGTAGGTGATTTTAATTATAGTACCAAAAAAGAATTCTGTTTTTACTAAAGCATTGGACATCAGATTTCTTAAGATACCTAGCTCTGCAAGTGAGTCTCCAATATGGTAGACATGGTAAATTTACATGTGATTTTCCTGGTAGCTCATCAAATGTATGATAACAATGGTAGTCATAGCAATAGCTGACATGGATTGAGTGCTCGTGATGTGACAGGTCATTCCAGCTTTACTTACATCACTTCCTTTGATCCTTGCCTCATTTACAGCAGGTTGTCATTGTGCTGCATACCACACTGAAAGGGCTGCAGAGAGGGTTTCTTCTCAGTTCTCAAATGAGATGAGGAAGTTGAGAATATAAGATGGGAAACATGAGCTTCAGTCCTGTCTCTACTCTTACTGGCTTGTGGAACCTGGAGCCAGTCACTAAGGTCTTTGAACCTTGGTTTCATTTTGGGCAAAGGAGGAGAGAAGTGAGTTGTGTGTTATGTGGAGTGCTGTGGTGGTGGTAGTGATGATGGTAGCTAAGCTAATGTTTACTCAGTGGTTACCATGTTTCTCTGTTGTTGTTGTTGTTGTTGTTGTTATTTTAAGTAGGCTGCACACCCAGTGTGGGGCTCAAATTCACAACCCTGGGATCAAGAGTCACATGTTCTACTGACAGAGCCAGCCAGGTGTCCCGGTGGTTACCATGTATTAAGCACTCTTCTAAGCACCATACATGGATTGTCTGATTTAATCTTCATAGTAATTCGATGGTACTTTATTAGCTCCATTTTTCTGGTGGGGAAATTGAGGCACAGCTACTAAGTGGTGGGGCCAGGATTCTAACTCATGAACTCCTGATCATCCTTTGTTACTCTGTTGCTGATAGGATCATAATGATAGACCTCAATCCTTTCTGTTATTATGAGAGGGCACCATTGGAGGTCTCCATAATTTGCCTCAGCCTGTACTGCTTGTTTAAAGACCATTATGAAGTAGTTGGCTTCCCTAATGCTTTTAGGGTCTCTGTGGGAAGACCCTCTCTCCTCTCCTCACTACAGCAGCTCTTCTCCTTACATGGCTGGGTTTGTGGCTAGGAGCTCTTGGGTAGCTATGCCTCTGGCTGGGACCTGCCCAGCTATGCTGCTTGGATGATCATCCTAATTTGATCCTGTCTCTTGGGATAAATCCCAGGCTTTGGATTTGGTGAGGGTCAGATTCTTCTGCCTTAACTGAGCATTCCATCCAAAGCTCACTGTTGCTTGGAAGGGCCTTGGGTCATGTATTATTCAGAAGGGTGGATGAGTTCTGGGCCAGTGCCCAGACCCTGGAAGAAATTATCTGGTAGAGCCAAGAAAATTTAGGCAGGGGCCTTAAAGGAATTCAGCATGGTCTCCATTGCTCAAGTTGCCTTTTTTGTGTGTGTGTGTGTGTGTGTGTGTGTGTGTGTGTAAATACATGTATTTATTATAGGAAGAGATTTTTATTCTTTTCTTTTATACTAATAATTTGAGTCAGTTTATAGGAATGGGTAGGTGGAGGAATGTGATTCAGTAGTGTGTAAATGGGGCTTCAGATCATTTTGTGGGACCATTATTTTTTTTCAGGTATAATTTCTTAAAGAAAATGATTTTCAAATATGATATTAAGTCAGATTCAGTGACAAGTAAGCAGTGGTTCTCAACCTTGGCTGCACACTGGAATCAATGGGGAGTTTTGAGAAATTCTGATGTATGGTTCTCACCCCCAGAAGTTCTGGTTTTAATTGGTCTCAGGTGTGGCCTGAGCATTGGAATTTTTAAAGGCTCCCCAGATGATTTTAATGTGCAACCAGGCAGCACCAGCTTCCTAGGTAGGCAAACTGTGAAGTCACAGTGCTTAGAAGGGCCCCACACTTGGTTTGAGACTCCCCTGTTGCCATCTTGTAATTCCTAATAGTTTTTGAACTAAAGATTCCACATTTTCATTTTGTGCCTAGTCCCATAAATTACATAGCCTGTTCTGCAGTTGGGATTGTGAGCCCCTGGACTAGAGTAGCAACCCTGCATAAAAGAGAATTCCACATATGCCAGCTGGTGGTCTTCCAGGAGCAACATGTTAATCAAGCATGGCACTAGTACCCATGAGAGTCTGGACATGACTTGGTAATGTTGTACCTTACGGTTCTTTTTTTCTTTTCAAGAGACTTTGAAAAATTGTTCCTAAGATAGTTATTAACCTTGCTTTCCAGTACTGGTTTGCAAGTACATACTTGTACCACTAGACATAGTGCCAAGAGGCCTGGCATGAGCCTATCTTTCTAGGAGGCCTCTCCTGTGATGGAGGCTTTGGCAGGTGGACTCACTGCAGTTGCCACACACCCTCCTGCCTTCTCTAGAACCTTGTTCCATCATCAATTTCTCCTGGTCTTTCTTGAATTTTTAATCTCTGCTTTTCTCCTGGTACTTTCCCCTCTTCTAAAAATAACTTGGCTCAAAGTACTACCCTTAACCAAGACACTGTTTGGAAGAGGAGGTGCCCCTCACTGGCTCCATGTCCTTAACTCTTTGTAGCTTAGCTTCTGATTCTCCAGCTTCCCAAAAGGACTTTTTTGCAAGGCTGCTAGTTCCCTCCTAATTGCTGAAAATGCTTTATCTCAGTTCCCATCCTGAACTTCTCTGGTGACTTTGACAGTGTCAAAAGGTGTTTCCACATTGTTATAAACACAATTTCATGGGCCCCACCCAGACTACTGAATCAAAATCTCTAGAGAAAGGGGCCCAGCAATTGCTTAAAAAATTTCTTCTGGTGATTACTATGTGTGCTAATGTTTGAAATAAGTGCTTTATATATATTTATTGAAGAAACTGCATCTTAGCACTTGTGAGACTTAATGTGCTAACTTTAGTTTCTAACTTCAGGTGTTTGCTTTATGTCTAGTGCTGCAAGGTGGTTGAGAGTAATGATCAATGGAGTCCCTCTACCTAAACTGGAATTCCAACCCTGTCCCTTACTACCTGTGTAACCTTGTATACCTGAGTTTCTTCATCTCTAAAATGGGATTATAATACCACCTACTTCATAGGGTTGTGGGGAGACCTAGGTGTAATACACATAAGGCACTCAGAGCTGTGCCTGCATATGGTAAGAATTCAACAAAAGTTAGCTTTTAGATTGTATAGGTAAGCTTTTTGGTATTTGTATTTAAATTTTATTTCCTCCCAAAGCTAAAGTTAAAATGATCAACAAAGGAATGCCAAATCTGATGGATTTCTATCTTTGGCAGCTCTCCATGTGGTTAATTGCTCCTGGTTTAGTTATTGGGAAAGTTGTCCTTTTTCTACTTATGTTAAAACATAGTCTTCAGCCATTCGCAGGTACCCCAGTCCATCTGCAATGTATATCATACTCTGATCAGAGATAATGATTTCCCATGCAGGGGTTCTCAGCTGGTGCTACTTAGTGAGCTGGGACCCACTGATTTATTGTCATCTATAATCTTACTCCTAGTCTGATAGTATTGAGTTAATGTTAATATGGCCAACAAGAAAGCATTCAAAAGCTATACAAGGAATAAGACTGTTGAACTTGTAGAGAACTGGTTCTCAAAATTTCTGAATGTTGGAATCACTTGGGTATTAAAAAAAAGAACAAAAAAACAATTCGACTGTGCCCAGGTCCTACCCAGATCAACTAAATAAAAATCTATAGGCGTAAGACCTGGCATTGGTATATTTCAAAAGCTCCCTGGGTGAATCTGGTATGCTACCAGAGTTGAAAATTAATGATGTAGAGTAAGACATGGGGCTCAGCTTGAGAGATAGGACAGGGGACCAGTTTCTTGGGAAAAGGAATAAGCCCTTGTCTCTGTTGAGCTCTACAACTTACTTAGATAAAGTGGCTCAAATATATTAGAAGAGAATAGCCTACAAAGGGCCAAGAGGGAGCTAGAGATGGACCAGATGATTTAATGGGTCATCTCTCCTGTAGTTAATTTCTCTAGATCTCTTGCGCTATATTGATTTTGTAAATCGCTATTGTCACATCTGCCCCTTCTGCCTGTGGGAACTGGTGGGTCTTAAAAATTGAATTGAGTGGGGAGGGGTAGTTTAATCAATATCAAGATTTATTGACTTGGGACATTTATATTAACTGTAGTGAAGTCAGGATTAATTTGAACCTTTTCAATACTTGATTAAGTGGCATGGTTTGTATTATCTACAAGGTATTTTGCAAATATTATCCTTTATGGATTTGGTACAGCTCTCACCTCTGCTTCCTGAAATGACTCCCCTTGTTTGTGAAGCTATTAGGATTTATATTTTAATAGCAATCAAATCAAGATACTTTTCAAAGGCCAAGTTGCAATTGCAGGAAGACACTCGTTTCTGCTTGCACATTAATTCTTTCAAAATGTGTTTCTCCCTTGAAACACTTTTTTTTTTCTCCACTCGGGTTAAATTTTCAGCTAGTTTATTTTTGGGAGCAGGAATTAGAGATGCACATATTATAAAAATTCTGTTCTTTTTGAAAAATGTGCCTATTGCTTTAAAGTGGTCAATAACTACTTTGTTTAATTAAATAATTAATGCCTCTCCTTTTACCAAGAAGGATTTACTCTGTCTTTTTCAAAGGGCATACATAAGAACACTTCAAACACAACCTGTTCTTAACAGGGATGTTTTTCATATCATTAGGCATAAGCAGGGCTTCTGTGAGGAAGGAGGGAGTTTTGAGTTGTCTAGTCCTGGTGAGGGTGATGCACCAAATCTCTCTTGGTCTCTTGTGAAACAAAATTAAATGCATCTGTAAGAATTATGGCCTTGTTTTGTAGGGTATAAGTGGATCAAACCTTGCCATTCTCCCTGGGATCTCTACACATGACTTTAAACTTGATAAGCAGCTCATTGTTGCAGTGGGGCACACTGTTGAGGGAGGCCTTCCGGATGTTTCTCTAAGGGCAGAATTTAGTGCAATGTGAGCAATGGAGGGCCAGCTTGCTTAGGCATGGCTTGAGGCAACAGCTATTGCACTAGAATGGTTAGATTGTTTCAACTGACTTGGATCAAACGGGTCCTTTTTATTGATAAAGAAGTAAGATCCTCTTGTCAAATCTTCCAGGCCTTTCAGTCTTCCTCTTTGCCCTTCATGCATTTCATTTAGGGTGTCCTTGAATCAGTAAGGTCATTCCTGCTGCTGGCTGCCAGCCGCTTACCCGCTACCCCTCCTCCAACCTGGCCAGGGTTTGTTGCTTTGTTTTCACTGCTTATCACCCGTGACTTCTTGGCAGGGTCTTGTAGGGCATGAACATCCACTCTGCATGACCCACCACAAAGTACTTCTCTAACCTCTGATGTTGATAAGTGCTTGCCAAGCCTAACTCTTAAGTACTTGGCAAATGTTAACTATGCCTCATCTATTTCCTTTTAAAGATGGGCTAGGGCAAGGGCAAGACAAGTGAATGATAATGATGGTGAAGAAGATAACTGTTTATTGAGAACTTATTATGTGCCAAGTCCTAGAGTATATCAGGCATAGCTACAGTTTCATTAAATCTTTATAATCATGATATAAGTAGGTATTGCTGTCTTTACTTATGACAAAACTGAGGCACATGCAGGCTGATTAAATTACCCAAGTTCAGTCAATGTCAGAGCCTCAATTTGAAATCAGTCCTGACTTCAAAGTCCATCACAGTGCTCTGCCTGGATCCTGATTGTTCAGCCCCTGGCTCTGTGTTCTCTGCCCAAATGGAGAATTTGCTATGCGTTCTATACTTTGAATGCCCAGGAAGACTTGCTCCTCCTCCATTTATCCACTGTGAGCCAGCCTTCTCAAAGCTCTTAATTTAAAAGAATATAAATCTGAAATGTTTTAGGGTTTTTCTTGTGTTGTCCTAAGTTACTCAAAATTTCCTGGAAGACAGCATCAGATGAAAGGCTTATTGTTTTTGAGAACACTTTTCTCAAATTTTTGCCAATTTGAAGCCTCTCTGGAGCCCTCATGCAGCCCACCCAAGCTAGGGCTACAAGGAGCCTCTTCTCTCATAGTTCTTTCTTCTTTTTTTTAAAAAAATTTAATGTTTATTTATTTTTGAGAGACAGAGAGAGAAATTGGGAGGGGGCAGAGAGAGGGAGACACAGAATTGAAGCAGGCTCCAGGCTCTGAGCTGTCAGCATAGAGTCCGAGGCGGGGCTGGAACTCATGAACCACGAGATCATGACCTGAGCTGAAGTTGGATGCTTAACTGACTGAGCTACCCAGGCACCCCAGTTCTTTATTCTTTTTATACTCCTTTCACAGTCCCCCAGGCAGTAGGGCAGGCATTATTGTTCCTGTGACATAGACAAGGAGACTTAGAGACAAAGGGCTATGTTGACTTCATTGAAGAGACAGTCAGATAGCCCCTGGGTGTTGTCACCAAATCACACTGCCCGTCAGTCACCTTTTTGGCCATATTTACTGGAGTGGCTAAGATAGGATTTTGTTTCTTCTGTAATTTGTCTTAGAGCAAATCAGAGAAAGGTTAGCTAATATCTAGCAGTATCACTGGAAACTAAGGCTTCCACCCCATGTTATCAGGGGAAACTCTGGCTTTGGGGTAGGATAGGGGGCTATAGTAGGAGATAAGAAGGTAGAATGAAGTCAGTTGTCTTACTGTATGCACAGCTTGGAGGCAGATCATGAACTTCAAAAACCAAGAACAGGAGGATTTGGATGTCCAAAACACCTGACAGAATAGTGACCTCAAAAATAGAGTGTGCCCATTGCAGGGTTCATAAGTGCTAAAACTTCAATTTATTTTATAACGAAAAAGGAAAAATTTTAACATATTTTTAATATATACACTGATAGTAGCTAGCATCCTCAAATGTATCGTGTCAGATGACTCTGTGTATCATCCTATTTACATGTCTTGAAGGAACAGCAGGTTTTTCAATTACATATTTTTTATTTTTTAAATGTTTACTTCTTTATTTTTGAGACAGAGAGAGTGTGAGCAAGGGAGGGGCAGGAGGAGAGGGAGATAGAGAATCCCAAGCAGGTTCCACGCTATCAGCACAAAGCCTGATGCAGGGCTTGAACCCATGAACTGTGAGATCATGACCTGAGTCAAAACCAGGAGTCACATGGTTAACTGACTGAGCCATCCAGGCACCCCGATACACATATTTTAAAGGAAAGGAAAGTTTTGATATTGGTATTTTCATCTGTTCATTTGTCCTCAGCACACTGGAACATCACATTGTAGTTGTGTCTGGTAAAGGGGATTTATGGATTACATGATCTAGTTTTTATGAAACTAACCTTCACAGAATAGACAAGTGTTTTATACAGACTCCTTTAGGGAGACCTTGGATTGAAAATAACACCAGTATTACAGGTGAGCAACAGGAAAATGGCCAAGCTGTCACCTCTGCTCCTAACTTGAGCTCTTTGACAGCCATGGTATGATATAAAAACAATAAAGGTATAATCAGGAGTGACATAAAATCAGCCACCAAAAAAACCATCAAGAAGACCAGTTGAAATATAGACTTGTTTGCATCGTTGTTAATGACTAACCTTTCTCTAAGCCCCAATGTGCCTTGAAATGTTGCTTAGTCATACAGTGGAAGAACCATTATGATTAGCAAGACATTTAAAAATATTTTTGTTTTATCTGTATCTCATTCTTTCCAGTTTCATATTTTGGTGTAGGTTTTATAATTTACATAATGTTACGGTAGACCTCATACATAATTTACCACTGTTTATATATATAAATACATATTTATAAGCATACTATGTATATATATATCATATATATCATATCATATATATGATATATATGTACATGTCATGTTTGTGTGCTCAATTTTAAGTGAAACCATTATGTATTAGGGAAGAGTAGCTGCTATAAAAAATGACTCCAAAATCTGTTGGTTTAATAAAATAAAGGTTTATTTCCTGCTTATGCCTAGGCCCAGAGTAGGTCAGCTGAGTAGAAAAGATATGCAGACACTCAGAGACCCTGGCTTTTTCCATTTACTGCTTGCTTCAGTCATGCATCCGGCAGAAGAAAGAAGAGAGCATGGAAGATTAGGTGTTTATAGGTCAGGTTTAGAAGTGGATACATCACTTTCACTCATATTCCACTGGCTAGAACTCAGTCATAAGCCATCATCAACTTTAGGGGAAGCTAGGAAATGTTGTCTGGGTAGGAGTCCAGTAGGCAAAAGAAAACTGGAGTACAGTAGAACTATGATAATCTTGATCATAGCAGAAGATTGAAAACATGTGGAAACTACTTAGCTTGTAGACGTAGGACAACTACAAAGATAATATTGTGTTTAGAATCTGATGTGCTAGGGTTTATTCATCAATCCAACAAATGTCTATTGAGTGTCTGTTAATGCGAAGGCACTATTCTTGGCTCTGGTGACATAGCAGTAGATAAAACAGACAAAAATTTCTTCTGCCAAAAAGTTTACATTTGAGACGATGTGCTGAACAAGACAGGCTCAAGTTAGTATAGGAGCAACTCAGACTGGAGAAAAGAGTAAAAGGTGATGTTTGGGGAAGTTTTGATTTTTACCAGTGGTTTAGGACTGTGGACTCAGGTCTGGATTCATATCCTAGTTTCAGTAGTCACCCACTTACCACGTGTTCTTTCAGCAAGCTGCCTGGCCTCTCAAGCCTGTTTCCTCCTGTTTAGATGGGGATAATGACAGTGCCCAGTATGTAAAGATGTTCTGATAATTAAGGAAATAAACCTAAAGCTCTTAGTGTAGTACCTGAACACAGAATAAACTCTCAATAAATGGTAGCTATGGTAATATCACTAAGAAAATACTAACAATTATTAGGAAGGATGAAGCAGTTATCTCAGCAGGTTACCTCAGCTAATGATTTGCCAGGAATAGTTAGGTCTTACAGAACTTGCTCCTTTTACCATCCTGCTGGTTATCAGGTCATTGTTGTGCTTAACATTTAATGTTTTTAAAAATAAAAATACATATTTACAAAAGTTGTGTATTTAAAATTAATGCCTACCTATAACTGAAAATATTGAAAGTATGGGAAAGCATAAAGAAAAATGGTAATCACTCATAATCCTACTATTCAGACACAACCATTTTTATCCTGTTGGTATATTTCCTTCCTGGTTTTTTCCTTTTTAAAAAAAATTTTTTTTAATGTTTGTTTATTTTTGAGACAGAGAGAGACAGAGCATGAGTGGGGAAGGGGCAGAGGGAGAGGGAACAGATAATTCAAAGCAGACTCCAGGCTCTGAGCTGTCAGCAGAGCCTGACACAGGGCTCGAACCCACAAACCATGAGCTCATGATCTGAGCCAAAGTCGGACACCCAACCGACTGAGCCACGCAGGTGCCCCCTTCCTGTCTTTTTTCTACAGAGGCTCTCGCTTTGGAAGGCACAGAGTGAGGTCTTCAGCTTGGCACCAGTTACTCAGGGTCGATAATCAAAGTTGTCTCCCGCCCCTCTACAGCCCTTCAGATAGAAGGTTCTCCGTAAGAGCAGGGACAGCTCTTCAACTAACCTAGTGGGCTCTTTGCCCCGTCTCGTTCTCATTCCTGATGCTTTCCAGTTTCAGCTCCTTTATTGGAAATATGCTGGAAACTTCTGTTCCTTGAATACTAACCAATATTTTTCTATATACTGCTGCTCTTTATGTCAGGGCAATTAGAGGGACCAGGTGTACTTATAAAAAATATGTATATCTCAAAAGACAAAAGTGCTTTCTTGGCATTTTCCTGCTAAGTCTATGGTAATCAAAGACCTGCGTTGGCTCTTGGAAGCCATGTGCTAAAGAAAACCACCATGGGCTCAATAAAATCAGTCAATAAATCAATCACTTTCTATTCATTGAGGAGTGAAGAGGCTCAATACTTATGTTGCTCTAGTAGTCCCCTCATTCTCATCATCCAGTAATACCAGTTGTATGCTTACAATTCACAATCAGCAATCATTTATTTGGGCTTAACTACTCTGTGTTGACCCTGTATGTGAGGTCCTTTCATAAATGTATGTGCCATTATCTTTTAAGAGAGAGAGCAAAGGATAGAGGACTTGGTTCAGTTGAAAGAAAACCTGACCTGGGAAGGGTTTTTCTGGGGTGGGGGGAGGGTGGGGACAGAGGGATGAGAAATAAATAAGCTGGCAACTGGACATTTGGAACATCTTGGTGTTTTTCTGAATCTGGTCCTTATTTCATTTGGATTTTCCCTGAGTCAAAATTTACTTTTGCCTCTCACCAGCTTTTTTCCAAGGTATAGATAATGCAAATTGACAATGTAAACAAAGCTGTGGAGGAAAGATCTTATTGCAACACTAAAGACAAATATTTTCTTTATTCCTACCACTAAGTAGGTTTTAACAAAAGTCTAGGGAATGACTTTAAAGGTCTTGTAAGTACCTATTCCTTACAAACAATTGGTATGTGAATTACAAGCCTCTTCTATCTATTCATGGTAGCTGGTAGTCCAAAAATTTTACTAGGTAGCACTTTGGCAGTTTTAGCTACGGGAAAATAAGAAAATTACCATTTAAAATGCCCTTGTTTAGTCATTTTACTAAATCAGGTTGGCCTTCCTTATCCCTTATCCCATTAAGGTGGCTTGAAGAGTTTGTAATTGGACATACAAAGTGAAACGTGTTTTACACAGGGAGAAACTCAAGAGCACTTGCAAACAGTGTAGAAAACAACACTAGTTACTAGGGTGCAGAGCATGGAGAAGCCATTAGCCCAGCCTTCGTTTGTGACCAGAGGTGTTGGGAGTTAAACACTGGTGTCCTGGTGGGACTTTGTTTCAGTGCCATTCACATGCCTCCTAAAATGGGATATAAAAAATTGGAGATGTAAAAATGCCATGGGTGTGGCCATCTACTATGGATTTAGACAGTACTGAACTGTTGTGAGTTCCCAAGCACCAAAGAATAAATTGTGAAGTTTTATAGAGTCCTAAGAAAGACTTAACGATATGGTCATGAGAGGTCACATCCTGACCACTAAAACTCCTACTTGAGCTGTAACTGGAGCAGGGTTATAGAGTGAACACAATTTGTCCATCTTCTACAAATGACTCCTTACCTGGGATCGTGTGCTGGTCTCCCAGGTTGGACCAGCACCATAGATGAACAGAAATACTCACTGAACTGGGAGTCACAGGATCCAGGGTCCAGCCCCAGTATTGCAGGTTCTGGGTACCTATACCAATCACTTAATCTTCTGTACATTGAAATATATCTACCTGTGAAATGGAATGGATAAAGTTCATTCTATAGCCTTATTTTATAAATGAGAAAACTGGGGCTCAATGAGGTTAAATCATGTGTCCAACATCACACAGCAATTAAATACAGGACTACCAGATGCAATGGTGCTTTGTCACTAATGGTTTATGCAAAAGAAAATGCTACTATTATATGTGTGAAGGCAGTCTTCAGAATCTCGGCAAGGCTAGACTTCTTCATACGGGGCCTCTCTTTCCCACTTTTGGAGTTTTGATGCCCTCTTCCTAATGCCTGGTGTCCAATTGCTTTTCCTATCCTTTTAGCTTCCTTCATTCTATTCTATTACTTGTCCTCTCTCAGATCTGCTGCTCTGGGCAGTTTTCAGTTTCTAACCATGTCAACAAACCTATTCTGTGTGTTCCTTCAAAATATGTCCTGCTAGCCTGTTCTCTGCTTTTCTGATACTTTAAGTACGTTAGTGTATTAACAACCCAGGGTGGAGCATTTGCATTTTAACAGGTATTTATTGGCAAAGCTTTGATCCAGAGTCCAAGATAGAGCTGTGTGTGTTTGGGAAGTGAAGACTTTTTTTTTTTTCCTCCAGTCAGTTTATAAGCTGGTAGAACTTCTGGTAGAGAAGCTGGCCTCACTTTGCCATAGGGTTTAGTTAAGTGTAATTGGTAATGTTGTGGGATTAGTTCAAAGAAGAAAGATATGTAAGCAAAAGCCAAAGACAGTGTTAACAGGGTGAGGTTCAGTAATTCCAATTAGCAAATCTTAAGCACTAACTGGAGAGGGGTTCTATGTACTTATTATCCTGGTTTATAAAGAAAAGTTCACAATGTGAGTCTGTTCGTGGTAAATATATCACTAAAAAAATAAAATTCATGTATTTGAGGTCATCATTCCTCCCACTCCCACCCCCTGGCTCATTTGTCACTAGTCCAGCCAGTGCTACTTTCTGAGGATCTCTTGGAGCCATTCTGACCTCTCCTCCACCCACAATGCCAAGGCTGAGATCATGCCACTATCCTGGTCTTCTGACCGATTTCCTTGTCTCCAATCCCTCCTTGCTCCAATTACTCCAACATAGTGATCTGGATGCCAGATTTAGTTTTCCCACCTCAACTCTTGACACCCACCCAATGTAGCCCATGTTGCAGGTACACAAAACTTACTGATTTAGCCATGATTTTGCTATTACACTTTTTTTTTGGTGTGTACTGCACATAATGTTCCCTCTTCCTTTACCTCTCTATTTTGTAGCTGCTGCTTCATCTTTCCAGATGCTGCTTCAATGTTACCTCCTTGGGATGCTTTCCCTTGAAATAGTTAAGTGGTTCTTACAACTTATATTCCATTTGTTAAAGCATGTAACAGATTATATTGTAATCATTTGCTTTACTTATCTTTACTCACCTCCAGAGTCAAGTTTTCCCTAGTATCTATCACAGCAACCTAATTTTAAAAAAAGCAGTGTCTGTAAATGAATGAATAAATGAACAAATGAATGAGTGATGAACAAGTTATCAATTTCATACCATCCTCATGCTTTGAACAGCATCAGTTGCCACACTAAAGTTAAAGTCTGATCATCTATGGATGTCTAAGATTGGACCAAGCTGTAAACTTTAGAAATAATTCTTATAGGCCTGAAGGAAAAGCTCTCAATGGCTAAAGCCCCTTCTGTATGTGTCATATGCAATGGAAAGGGTGTCAGTCAATTAAAGAATCCAGCAAACCACAGAGCACCTATTTTTGACACTAGTGTGAATACAAGAGGTAGATTGCCCTGATTTTCAAAGAGTTGATACTTCATCCAGGAAGTTGGAGTTGCAAAGTCCTTAGTATGTATTAGGTATTGTTTTAAGCTATAATTATGTTAACACATTTGATCCCCACTGAAACCATAGAAGATAGGCGCTAGTATTATCCCCCATCTCATAGGAAAAGGAGGCACAGTGAGTGACTAGTCTACAATTATGGGTAGTGATGGCTAGGCATCTGGCTTCAGAGTCTGTCTCTTAATACCGTGACATACAGTGACATAATGACGCTCTACAGAATTGCAGAACAATATGAGAGAGCATTACATTATGGTGTCAGATAGTCCCAGATTTGATTTCTAGTTTTATCAATTGCAAGGTACTGGTGCTGTGCATTATATTAAAGTTATTTGAGATCATCTAAAAACTAAGGATATGATAATGTGTTGGAAACATTGTACTTAACTACTCACACATAGTAGGTGTTCAGGTATTTATTTATGTTTTGTTTTTTAATAAATGGCTATCTTCCTTCCTATTGAATAAAATTGGGTAAAATATATATGTTATAAAAAATAAATGGCAGTGTATCATAACACAAGACATTAGAAGAGGTCAGTTGGATTGACTAAGGCAGGAAGCTTAGGTAGAATAATGAATCAGTTCTGGGTTAACACACCAAAGGCTCTATCAAATATTCATGGCATTACCATGGTCTGGGCTTCCTGAAAAGGAACCATCTAACCTGATGTGCACTCTCAAGACCCAGATAACCTTGTCCCATTTAAACCCTGAACTTTAACATTTAAAGTATCTCAAGTATATTAAACATTAGAGGTCAGGATGTCAAGTCCAAAGGAAAAGGGAGCCTTTCACAGTGGAGATGTGTGTTTCTCTGAGGTCGGAGGGGACAGTAGTCATCAGGAGGATGGGAACAGGAGGGCTGAGATGGGAAAGGCGTTGTTTTGAGTGGAGCAACATCAGACTGCTCACCATGAAGCAGGTGCCACAGAGGAATCACATATGCTACAGCAGCAGCCTATGGCAACTGTCTTTTGCTGCTCCTTAATAGCCTCTTTTTCAGCTGATGAACAGATATTCCACCTGTGTGGAGAGAGCTTAATGCAAAAACAGCTGTGTCTTAAATATATAAACACTCATCAGAAATCTGTAAACTAGGGACAAAGCCATGTGGTTGTGTATTCTCTCTGCAGTGCCTGTGCAAAAAACCTGTCTGTGGAGACAGCACATGTATTATGTGTATTCTGGATGGAACAGAGGTCAGAGTGCCCAGTCTTCCCCCAGTGTGGTGATCCAACAGCAAAGGAAGGGCTGCTGGATGTGGGAAGGGCTGCTGGATGTGGATGGAGTGGTGGAGTGGGAAGAGGAATCAGTGGTGCAATGGAAATACAAGGCAAAAGAAGATAGCTTGTGCCATCTGCAAATGAGATGGAGCCCTCCTGAATTCTTGACAGAGCCACTGAAATGGACTTGATAAGGAAGGTGGGAAAACTCATCACCCACTTTTTCTGTACTATTTCTGTGCAAAGAAAAAGACCCATGCGTTGTAGGCTTTTTAGCTTGGACCTGAAGGATCTAACTAGAGCTGCTGGGATAATATTTTCAATATTCTTTTTTTTTTAAATTTTGGCTTTGAATATGTACTTTTATTTAGTGTAAGATGAACTGTTCGCCTTTTATGGTTTGTTTGACTAATGGAAAATGGACAGTTTGAGCCCCATGTAAGCATGAAAATGGTATTTTGTAAAAAATAGATCCCTAGTGGGTCCTAGTGGGTCCTAAGGCTTCCTACATACTGATGCACATTTAGTTATGGTGGGCATTAGAATTATAAAATAATTCTGTAAATATTGGACAGCAAGATCTTGCATTCTTTGGTTACATACCAGGTTAGAGAGGCAAATTCTAAAGTATTATAGATTGAGCCAGACGTGTTTATGTGCCTAAGGGGACTTTCACTCCAAAGAAATCTTTAGTATAAGTTTTATGGTTGTTTATTCCTTAAAATAAGAAAGCTTCACTAATCAATGGTTAAAAGTAAGTGTTAGTGAGAACACATCAAAGTATACTTAGAAGTTTGTAGTTTTTAAAATCTTGTCTATATTGCTCTTTTAAATCTGTCATGTGACACAGTTTGTAAGTATTTTTAATACTTCAAAATATCAACTTTGACTAAAAAATATAATTTCCATAAAAACTGTGCTACAACCAGTGTGATGTTATATTTATTTGAGATTTGATCTATAATTGCAGTTACCATCAATTAGTAGTTGCCTAAACTGAAGTCATAGTATTTATGAGGAAATAGCTTTAAACACAAGAATCATTTACAATTCAAAGCCATATTGGGAAGATATCTGTATTAATTATAAAATGTTTCCCATCCTGGTTTCTAAAGCAATCTAACTGTCATTGAATTGCAATTGTAACACACTCAAGTAAAAATCAATTATTTCATATTTCATACTAGCAGGGACTTAAACCTTTTGATAGATTTATGTTTCCTAAACTCCCTGTAATTAACTCTCTTAAACTAAGCCCTTGCCTCAGTGATACTGTCTGTAGTGCCTCCTAAAATTGTAAAAAATGAAAGCCCAGCTCTATCTCCCTTAGAGTGTGTTAGAACTGTGGGGTTGGTAGGGACTTTGGAAGTTATCCAAAATTGCCAAACAGTTGGGATTCTTTCACAACTCATCCTTAAGACACTATTTAAGTTTGACTTAGCCAGCTTCAGTGAATAGGAACTCGCTGTATTTCACTGTTGAAGAATTTCTAGTTATTAGGACATTCTTCTTTATAGTGGGGGCCAGTTTATCTTTGGAACAACATAAATATATTTATCTACTCTTTCTTCCAATAAACAAAACTTTAAATATCTGATGAGAATCATCATCCCACCTTTCAATATCTTCAATCTGAGATCCCTCAGTTGTTCAGCAGTTTTATGGTTATAAATGTTTATAAATCCCATTCTGAACACATTCTATTTGTTAGTGTTCTTATTAAGATGTTTCAGGACATGATTCATGCATTCATTACATGCCTATTAAGCTCTTATTATGTGCCAGGAACCAGGGATGCAATGGTAAATAAGACAGGCCAGGTCTCCATCCTCAAAGGCATGGGCAATAAACAGGTAAACAAAAAATATACATAATGTATTTTCAAGTAGTATTAAGCACCGTAAAGAAAAATCCTGTACAGCATAGAAAGTGTTGGCAATAAAGGAGGGCTATTTTAGATAGGTAGGTATTTTAGAGAGATCGGGTACTCAGGAAAGATATCTCTGAATAAGTGGCATTTAACCTGAGACCTAAGTGCTAAGGCAATATAAGTGCAGTTATCTTGAGGAAGGATGTTCCAGGTGGGGAAACAGCAATTGCAAAGGCTCTGGGCGGGGGCGGGGGGCGGGGGTGATGTTGCAGACGTTACTAACAGATGAGGTTCCATAGCTTTTTCCCTTTCCCATAACAAGGAACCCTTTAAAGCAAAGTCTCTGTGTTTCAGTCTCAGTGTAAATTCTCCTTTCTACCTGTTCAACTTATCCCCTCCTCCTTGACACACATTTATGTGCATGTGCACACACATACACACACGTTCTTTTAAACATAGTATCATCCCTGCTATGAGTTCTTAGGAATTCTGTGATGCAGAATTGAAAGACTGAAAAGGGAGAGAGTGAATTAGACTGGCAAGAAGAAAATGGATATGCTTAGCCAAGGAGGCATCATTAGAAGTTGCAAACTCAAATTCTTACTGAGGCTAAGGGTAACATAAATGAGTGACACAGGTTGAGTGTAATGCATTGAAGAAACGTGGTTCCCATTGTCACATATTCCATATTAACAGGTCAGCTCCTACTCAGCTAAAGAATATTGTTGGAATGCATAATGCAAACCCATATTGCCATATGTCCCATTTTTTCAAGAACAGCAGCAGATCTGTTTTTTTTATATGAGATTTTCCATTTTTAAAGACACTGCCATAGGGACTTCTACTTCCAGGAAGATATGGTAGACATATTTCTTTCTATTCTATCCATTAAATATAACTAAAAGCCCTGAACACTATGTTTAAAATATAAGGAGACACTGAAAGGTGGAGAGAAAAGGGCAAACCAGCTAAGGACCCTAGAACCCAAGGAAATATACTATTGTGAGTTACTTGTTTTTTTGTTTGTTTGTTTGTTTTTTGGCCTCCTGTATTCCAGAGTTGGAGCTAAAGAATCTGAAAAGCTGGAAACATCAATGGGCATAGACAAAAAAAGCCCCAAGAAAAGCCTACTCTCTCTAGCTCCCAAATAGGAAAGGGGAAGCCTAGCAAGACAAAAACTTAAGAAACAACTATGCTGTTCCAGGCATGTATCACAGAAATATTTAAGGCCATCATGTAATAAACATGGGAAGGGAAGGGAAGGTTTCTATACTTCACTTTAACTGGTAAAATAATAACACTAGTAATTGTGATAAGTGATGTATATGTAATGTGATACCTAGAGCAAACACTTAAAAAACCTACACAAAGAGATATACTCTAAAACACTATAGATAAATCAAAATATAATTCTAAAAAAAGTTCAAGTAATTAGCAGGAAGTCAGGAAAAAGAAAACAGAGAACTGAAAAACAGAAGAAACAAAATGTTTTAACATACCAATAATTACATTAAATGTAAATGAATGTAAGTGGTCTAAATATACCAGTTACAAGGCAGAGATTGGCAGGATAATAACATGATCTAACTATATACTATCTAAAAGAAAGTCACTTCCAGTATAATAATATAGGCAGGATGAGAGTAAAATGATGGGAAAAGATAGTTCATGCCAACATTAATCGAAAGGAACTAGGAGTGGCTATATTAACCTCAGATAAACTGGACTTCAGAGCAAAGACTATTTATTACTATAAACAAAGAGGGACATTATTAATGATAAAAAGAGTCAATGCACCAAGAGGCCATAGCAATCCTAGATGTGTGTATATACCAAACAACAAAGCTAAAAAATATGTGAAGCAGAAACTGATAAAACTGAAAGGAGAAATAGGCAAATCCACAGTTACAATTGTAGTCTCCAATTGTAGTCTATCATTCTCAACAACTAATAGAAAACTACAAAGGAAATCAGCAAGAAGATATGTATTAGTCTACTGGGGCTTCCATAACAGCACCACAGACTTAAACAACAGAAATTCATTTTCTCACAGTTCTGGTGTCCAGAAGTCCAAGATCAGGGTTTCAGCAGGTTTTATTTCTGACAAATCTTCTCTTTTTGGCTTGCAGATGGCCACCTTCTCATGTGTCCTCACATGCCCTTTCCTCTGGGGCACACACATCCCTGGTGGCCCTTCTTCTCATAAGTCATATTGGATTAGGGCCCACCTTATAACCTCATTTAACCTTAATTATCTCTTTAAAGGCCCTATTCCCAAATCTAGTCATGTTGGGGTAGGGTTTCAAGATATGATTATTTGGGGGTGGGTGGGGTGGAGGCCAAAATCCAGCCCATAACAACATAGAAAAACTAAACATCATTAACCAACAGGATCGAATCTAACATTTATAGAACATTCCATTCAACAGCAGCATAAAGCACATCCATAGAACAGATACCAAAATGTATTATATCCTGGGCCACAAAACAAACCTCAACAAATTTAAAAGAATTAAAATCATACATTGTATTCACCAACCAAAATGGAATCAAACTGGCAATTAATTAACAGGAAGATAACAGGAAATTCTCCCCAAACTTGTAAACTAAACCAAGATACCTCTAAATAACCGATGAGTCAAAGAGGAAGTTTTAAGAAATCAAATAATACATTAAACTGGAAATAAACATACAACGTATAAAAGTGTGTAAGATACAGCCAAAGCAATGGTGAAAAGCATATTATGGAACTGAATGGACATATTAGAAAAGAGGGAAAGTCTGTAGTCTATTATTTTAGAATAATCTAGAATCTGTAGAATGAATAGAAAACTGAATCAAAAACAAGAAGAAGAAAGAGCAAAATAATGAAGTTGAAAACAGAAAAACAATCTAGAAAATCAATGGGGTGGGGGAGAAATCATTTCTTGAAAAGACTGACAAAATTGACAAACCTCTAGCTTGACTGATTAAAAAAAAATAGAGAAGACACGAATTACCAATATAAAAAATAAAATAGAAAATTTCATTACAGACACTGTAAACAACAAAAGGTACTATAGACAATAAAAGAAATAAACAAATTAACCCTACACACATAAATTTGACAACTTAGGAGAAATGGACCAACTCCTTAAAAAACCCAATCTACTGCAACTCAGCCAATATTAAATTGATAATATGAATAGACATAAAACTATTAAGAAAATTGAGTCCATAATTTAAAAACTCCAAAAAAGTAATCTCCAAGTTCAGATGGTTTCACTGGAGAATTCTACCAAACAGAAGAGTTAATGCCAATTATATACATTCTCTTTCAGAAAATAGAAAATGAGAGATCACTTTCCAATTTGTTTTATGAAATTAGTATTACCTTGATACCAAACCCAAAGATAGCACAAAAAAGAAAACTACAGAACAGTATCTTTTGTAAATATAGTCATAAAAATATTTTTTTTATTTTTTTCTGCTTTTTATTTATTTTTGAGAGACAGAGAGAGCATGAGCAGGGGAGGGTCAGAGAGAGAGGGAGACACGGAATCTGAAGACAGGCTCCAGGCTCTGAGTTAGCTGTCAGCACAGAGCCTGACGCAAGGCTTGAACCCACGAACTATGAGGTCATGACCTGAGCTGAAGTCGGACGCTTAACCAGCTGAGCCACCCAGGCACCCCAGCAATGTATAAAAAGAAGTATGCATCTTAACGAAATGGAGTGCAACACATGCAAGGCTGGTTCAATATTGGAAATTCAATCAATGCAATCTACCATAATAATTGGCTGAAGAGAAAAATTGCATGACTATATCAACTGATGCAGAGAGAGCATTTAACAAAATTCAACACCTATTCATGATAGTAACTCTCAGAAAAATAAGAATAGAGTGGAGCTTCCTTAACTTGATAAAGAGCATCTACCAAACACCTAAAGCTAACATATTTAATGATGAATGACTAAATACTTTCCCCAGGATCAGGAACAAGCCAAGGATTTCTGCTATCATTACTCTTATTCAACATAGTACTGGAAGTTGTGGCAAATTGAATAAGGCAAGAAAAGGAATAAAGGACATAGAAATTGAAAAGGAAGAAACAAAGCTTTCCCTATTTGAAGGTGACATGATTATTTATATACAAAATACCAAGAAATCTACACACAGACACACACACACACACACACACACACAACCTCTTCTAGAACTAGTAAGTTCATCAGTGTCAAAGGAAACAACAAACATGCAAGGATCAATTTTATTTCTATATATTAGCAATGAACATATGAGGATCAAAACTGAAAATATGATACCATTTATAATTGGTCAAGAAAAGAAATAATTAGATGTAAGTCTAACAAAGCATATGCATGACTTATATGCTGAAAACTAGACAATGCTGATAAAAGAAATCAAGAACATCTAAGTAAATAGAGAGCCATGGATTGTGTCAGGGATTGGAAGACTCAACATACTAAAGATGTCAGTTCTTCCCAAATCCAGGTTGTAACGGGTTGAATTGTGGCCCTTCCGATGATATATCTACATCTTAATCTCTGAAACCTGTGAATGTTACCTTATTTGAAGAAAGAGTCTTTGCAAATGTAATCAATTTAAGGATCTTGACATGAGGAGATCATTCTGGATTATCAATGTGTGTATAAATCCAGTGGCAAGCATTTTATAAGTTACATATAGAGGAGAACACAGACACAGAGAAGGCAATGTGAAGATGGAGCAGAGAGAAATGCAGCCAAAAGCCTGAGGAATACCACTAGAGCCAGAAGCTGGAAAAGTCAAGGAGATATTCTCCCCTGCACATCCAGAGGAAGTGCAACCCTGCTCACACCTTGATTTCAGACTTCTTGTCTCCAGAACTCTGAGAGCATACATGTCTGTTATTTTGTGCTACCAAAGTTGTGGTAATTTGTTACAGCAGCCACAGAAACTAATACACAATTAAACACAATTCCTATCAAAATCTCAGCAAGATCTTTTGTAGAGATAGATAAGATTATTGTAAAACTTATATAGAAAATAAAAACAACTAGAATGTCTAAAATGATTTTGAAAAAGAATAATAAAATGATAAGCATACTAAATTTAAAACTTACAATAATTAAGACTATATGGTATTGGTGGAGGGATACATCAATGGGACAGAGTAGAGAACCCAGAAACAGAGCCACATAAATATGCCCTACTGATTATTTTAAAAAGTGTAAAGGTAATTCAATGGAGGAAAGATAGCCTTTTCCACAAATGGTGATGGAGCAATTGGATAGCCATAGGGAGAAAAAATGAACCTCAAGTCTCTTAACTTATACAAAAATTAGCATAAAATGGATCATAGGCATATGTGTAAAATGTAAAAATATAAAACTTTTAGGAAAAAATAGGAAATCTTCTCTGTAATCTAAGGGCTAGGAAAAGAGTTCTTCAACTTGATACTAAAAGCACAATCCCTAAGAGGAAGAATTCATAAATTGAACTTCATAAAAATTAAAAATGTTTGTTCTATGAGAAATGCTGTTAAGAGGATGAAAAGACAAGCTAAGGAGTGGGAGAATATATTTCCAAAGCACATATCTGGCAAAGAATTCATATCTAGAATACTCAAAACTCAATTCTCAAAAGTAAAAAGAGCTCTCAAAACTCAACAGTAAACAAACAAATGAAAGCCCCCAACAAAATGGGCAAAAGATGTGGTGATACATTTCTTGAATAAGGGCCAAGAGAGGGATGAGGAAAAATTTGTGGACTACTGGATAGAAATACTCCAAAACAGCCATGTGACATGTGAAAGTAGAAAGAAAAAGTGGGGATGTTTTAATGATACATTTTTCTATGTATTTGGGTGGCCTTTCTTGTTTTCAAGAACTTAAAAAGTTAACCAATGTATTTTTTAACCATAATATTACAATGAGGCTGAGCCATGTAAGATCTAGTTTTCTGAGGGTTACAAGTCAGTGTTAGAAATTCTTGTGGTTACAGTTAACCCTGGGAAGGGCCTGCAGTATGTGTATATATATAAATAGGAGAGTCAAAGAGAAATGGCTAAATGGATATATACTAACAATCGTGGATATTGGTTGCATTGCAGACCCTTGCTACTCATTTTTTCTTTTGGTATGTGGCCATGGTTATTGGTACCTTTTCCTAGTAAAGAGAAAGTTGGTTTGGAGGAAGCCCCTCTCCTTCCTCCTTGTTTTCAATTCATACTAGAATTCTAAGATAACAGTGCTTAGGATACATATGGAGATATTGTCTCCTGGGGATCTGATGGAGTGTTGCATGATCTGGATGATATTTCTGACCTAAGAGCACATTGCAGAAGGGGAGTGGGGGGACCCTATCTCTATCTGCTTATCTTGGTCAGTCTGGGTATTCATGTGTCATTTAAGCCACTGACTGCTGGTTTTGGGAAGAGGGTGAATGAGCTCAGGTGCATGGAATTGAAAGGTAATGAGAATGATTAATCAAATTCTTTCCAGTAAAGAGTGCCATGTGCCAGACTCTGCCCTGGATAACCCTCCTACATGTGAATCAGAGGCCAGGCTCTGCCCTTAGGTGTCTGGTATCTGAGAGTAGACATCTGTGCTTGGAGCAAACTGTGAGTGACTGGAGGCCACTTTTGGCACGATGTCTTTGCTTCATCAGGCTGCTTTGCCAAGGTTTGTGCACAGTCTCCTCTGGCCATGCTCATTTAGTTATGGAAAACAGAGTGAACATGAGTAATGGGATATGCAGTTAGCTGTTGGGGAAAGATGGCCCCAGTGGTAAGCCTCCTACACAGTGGGAAGCCCCATGTTGTGGTAGCTAAAAAAGCTCCATGTGGTTTAAAACCAGTGTAGAATAATACGTGGAGAATAAGTCACTCTGTTGTTGGCATATTTATTCTTCTCATTATATCTATTTATCTATCTTGTATCTAATTTTAGAGAAATGAATAGGAATGATTTGATACGGAAAGACCTGGGTATTGAACTATTTGGATTTCTTGTTAAGATCTCTAGAGTAGGTGGAATAGCCTGTTTTAGGGAACATATATTAACCTACAATATAAAGTAAATTCCAGAAAAACATATAAATTTAAATCTGTTCATTTCAAGGCCAGTAGTCTTTGCGTTCTATTCCTGACTCTACAGCTAATGAATTTGTCACTCTTGGGGGTTAATTTTCCTCATCAGTAAAGTAGGGATTATAAAGTCTGCCTGCCAGAGGCAGAGAGGGTAGAAAATGATGCCTGACCCATAGTAGGTGCTTAGCAAATGTTAATTCTCACCTTTACCTAACTTCTCACCTAGAAGGATTTTATATCTTGACCTTATAAAATTCTGTAATAAAGAGTCTTTCCTAGTGGGGGCACATTTTTCTTACCCTAAGGTAATGCTTTATTCTGCATGGCATCTACATGGCAAAAAGCCAACTGGCTTAATAGAAAGGCATTGTGGTACAGAGGAAAGAGAAGTGGATTAGCAATAAGGGTCCCTAGGTTCTAGCACACATTCTGTGTATCAGGAAGTGTTGTCTTACACCAAACACTGATTTATTGAAAGAGGAGAGTCACTGAGATCACTGGCAGTCTAGAGGACCAAGTGTCGAAAACAGGTGGGAACCAAGGGAGCCTTGGGGGACTACACAGCAGGAACAACCTCGCCAGGCCTCACTATCCTGGATGTATCTGAGAACCATTTACTCTAGATTTAGCATCAGGTGAAGAGCATCCAATTTGTTGAGCCTGTCATGTGTCCATGCCTTGGCTGCTTGAATATGGTAAAAGGGATTTAATCCTCAGTCTGCTTTCATAGCATACTATACACTGTAAGGATTTCTTCCAACATGGGAAGGTATAGAGTATCGGAGAGCTGTATCTTCCAAATGACAAATGTCCACTATGCGCTGTGTGACTTAAGTTAAATAGCTGTGTGACTTTGAAAGTCATTTCATGTTTGTGTCCCTCATTTATTAATCTCTAACATGAGAGATCTGGACCCTACCAGCAATTTTCAACCTAAAAAATTTTTTTAAATGTCTCTTTATTTTTGAGAGACAGAGAGACGAGCACCAATAGGTTAGGGGCAGGGAGAGAGGAGACACAGAATGTGAAGCAGGCTCCAGGCTCTGAGCTGTCAGCACAGAAACTGACACAGGGCTTGAACCCACGAACTGTGAGATCATGACCTGAGCTGAAGTCAGAGGCTTAACAGAATGAGCTACCCAGGTGCCCCTCAACTTTTATTTTTAAAGAGTTAACCAGTTTTATCAAATGAAATCTTATTTTGATACCCAAGATATAAAGCATGCAAAAGTAGACCTGCTCTGGTTGGGGCAGAAGGTGAGGGTGAAAGAGAAAACTCTGCTCAGCTTCTGCATTCCCCATCCTCCATCCTCTTGCCCTGCCACTGCCCTCTCAAGCTTTGAAGACTGCTGGGCTTTGAAAACTCCTGGGTTTCTTTGAAAGATCCCCCAGTGTTCCATGAAGCACAGTTTGAAAACTGCTGGATTCTGCAGTTGCTCAGATCTTTGTCAAATGTTAACATTTGGTGATTCAATAGCTCCAGGATTTAGGATGCTGCTAATTGTACGTATATTGGTCAGCGCCCACTCTTGGAGAGGCAGGTTAAGGTTTTAGTCATCTTGGTTCAGCCTTTAGCAGATTAGGAAATTTGATTAAACTTGATTTCCTTTCATTTTCAAAAAATTTAAATCAAGGAAATAAAACATTGTAGAATATCCCCAACATTTTCTGTTTCCTTGTCACTCTTTATTGACAATGGTTATTTCCTATGCAAACTGACTAGAGGAATCTGCTAAAGAACTGAGGAGAAATTTGGTTCGAGTCAAACTAGGACTCCCCTCCTAAGAAACACCATACTTTACATATATCATGTAGTTTCACCATACATAGAAAAAAACAATAGAAGGAAAGCAAAGAAAACAAAATGCTAATAGAGGATGCTTTGGCTAATAAAGTTAAGGACAATTTTCATTTTTTAATTTTTACTTCTCCCTGTTTTCTAAACTTTGAGCAACACACATGTATATAACTTTACTAATCAAAAAAGTTATTAAAAATGAACACATTTCATTCAGAAGTAATTAAGTTAATTAAAAAGATTATTAAGTCAACACAGAAATTGAAATTAATATTGTTAAAAAGTAGCATTTTATTGACTTTAAACTCAATGAGCCAGCACAGTTATAAATTTAAGAACCCACATTTTCTACACTTACAAAGGAGGCCATCTTACCCTTTCATGTGGTGAATGTGCCTTATTCCTCCAGGGACAGAAGACCAGTGATTGGAAAATATTCTGTGTATGAGGCAACTGGTGGCCATTCTTCATATCAACCACATGGGAAAGGATTCACTTTATACTGTCTGTTTCAGTGCAAGTATTTAGATTGGTGCCAGATTTAACTTTAGACATCCAAGAATTAATCTCCTTATTTCTTGGTACCATATCCTAGATCTACTGTCTTGTAAGGCCTAGAAGTTAGGACATTCTTTTCTCTTCCATTTACTGTAGTCTTAGCCTATGATACCCAAAAGGAGCACTTGACAAATGCTATGAGATCCCAAGGTCAAAGATAAGCCTCCAGGATGATCTGTGGCAAGTATTAAAATACACCTTGACCTTTAGCTCCTTTGAAAATGAAGCGGGGAGAGAACAACTGAAGAAAATTCATCTGCATTTTATTCCTTTTTCTCCTCTATAAGGAACTGTAAGGTAATTAACTTCACCAGAAAAGAAAAAGAAAAAAGTCTCATTTTCAGTATCTGACTGTCTCCTTAAGGGAGATGGGGGGATAATAGATGGATAGATAGATGGAGGCAGACAGAAATGGTTACAGTAGTCAGACAGATCTATATTCAGTTTATTATGTTTGATTTTCAAAGTTAATTGAGTGTTTTGCCTTAAAATTGTCTTTTTCTTCCTCTTCCTCTCTTTGCTGTAATTTAAAAGGAGATAGATAAAGGCAAAGAAAAATCAATTTTAAAGTTTGCTTTCCAAAGTTGCTTCAGGGTCTCAGCGGTCATTGCTTTAAACCCAGCACTAAGCTGTCATATGCAGCTGGCTTCATGGTGGCCTCTGTGATGAAGGGTCATTTGTGGCTGTGGTAGAGGGAAGTTAGGAAGCTGGGAGAATATAGACAATAGCATCTTACCCAGAGAACTGGAAGTCACATTATGGTTTTCCATGGACCATAGTTTAATGCCAGGTCTCATGTTTCTGCCTAGCATGACAATACCTTATATTTGTTTACAGAGCACATTTGTGCTTATCTTATGTGATCCTTACTAACCTGCAAGGTAGATATGGCTATTCTCATTTTATGGATGAACACACTAAAGGCTAGAATATATAAGTGACCAACATAAGAAAGTTAAATGTTAGTAAATGGAAGTACCAGAACTTGCATCCTGGACTTTGGATTCTAAAAGCAGTACTATATTTGCTATACCCCTTAGTGCTGATGACTAGATCATACCACATCTCATTTTGGAGGTTCTCTGTTATGCTCACCCTCAGATCTAGGTACCAGTGCAGTTATCTATGTATAATAAATGTCAATAAATTGGCATTTTCTTCTTTAAGTCCTTTCTAATTAATACTGGAAGAAGTAATGATTTACTTAGTTTGGAGAATATATTTTATCTTTATTTTTTAAAAAGTGTACCAAATTATTTGATTCGATTGAGGTTAGCTTCACGAACTCCTTTTATTTTTTTAATTAATTTTTTAAAAAAGTTTATTCAATTATTCCGAGAGAGGTGGGGGGATGGGCAGAGAGAGAATCCCAAGCAGGCTCCACTCTGTCAGCGCAGAGCTCAATGCGGAGCTCAAACTCACCAGCTGTGAGATCATGAACTGAGCCAAAATCAAGACTCAATTGCTTAATGACTGAGCCACTCAAGCACCCCATCTTCATGAACTCCTTTTACAGTTATGCTAGGAGTTGCTGCGGCCAAGTTCGGAGAGATTGCTGCTTGTCCTTTCCACTAGGATTTTGATGGTTTCCTGTCTTGCATTTAGGTCTTTCATCCACTTTGAATTTATTTTTGTGTATGGTGTAAGAAAGTGGTCCAGTTTCATTCCTTCTGGATGTCAGTTTCCAGTTTTCCCAACACTTCTTACTTGACATGTCTCTGGAGAAAAGGGGAACAAAAGCAAAAATGAACTACTAGGACCTCATCAAGATAAAAATCTTCTGCACAGTGAAGGAAAACAATCAACAAAATCGATAGAATGAGAGAAGATATTTGCAAATGACAGATAAAGGGCTAGTATCCAAAATCTATACAGACCTTATCATACTCAACACCCCCAAAATAAATAATCCAGTGAAGAAATGGGCAAAGAAGATGAATAGATACTTTTCCACGGAAGACTTCCAGATGACTAACAGACACATGAAAAGATGCTAACTTCACTCATCATCAGGTAAATACAAATCAAAACCACACTGAGATACCACCTCACACCTGTCAGAATGGCTAAAATTAACAACTCAGGAAACAACAGATGTTGGTGAGGATGTGGAGAAAGGGGAACACTTTTGCACTGTTGGTAGAATGCAAACTGGTGGAGCCACTCTGGAAAACAGTATGGAGGTTCCTCAAAAAGTTAAAAATAGAGCTAGCTACCCTACAACTCAGCAATTGCACCACTAGGTATTTATCCAAAGGATATAAAAATGCTGATTTGAAGGGGGCACATGCACCCCAGTGTTTATAGCAGCATTATCAGCATAGCCAAATTATAGAAAAAGCACAAATATCCATCAATTGGTGAATGGATAAAGAAGATATGATATATATATATATATATATATATATATATATAGAATGGAATTTTATTTGGTGATCAAAATGAATGAAATCTTGCCATTTGCAACAACGTGGATGGAACAAGAATGTTTATGCTAAAAGAAATTAGTCAATCGGAGAATGACAAATAACATATGATTTCACTCGTATATGGAATTTAAGAAACAAAACAGATTAACATAAGGGAAGGGAAAGAAAAATAAGATAAAAACAGAGAGGGAGGCAACCATAAGGCTCTTAAATAAAGAGAACAAACCGAGGGTTGCTGGAGGGGAAATGAGTGGAGGGATGGGCTACATGGGTGAAGGGCATTAAAGAGGGCTCTTGTTGGGATGATCTCTGGGTGTTACATATAAGTGATGAATCACTAAATTCTACTCCTGAAACCAATACTACACTATATGTTAACTAACTTGAATTAAAAAGAAAAAGTTATACTAGGAGTAAAGTATGAGACAAGATTATCTGGACTATCTAATAGAAAAAACATTCAACTAGAAGTTCTCATATGACCTTGAAGTGACCTTAAGTAAGTAAGTTAGCCTCTTGGGATCTTTTCTCTGTTCTCCAAGGGGCTTGATAATCCCTGTGCTTTACTCCTCATAGGGTTGTTAGAGTAGCTAAGTCATGGAAGTAGCTGCCTGACTCTAAAGCCTTGGTTGCATGTGCAGTGTAATCACTGGCAGGGACTGGGGCTTCTGGCTGAGATATGGCTGAAGTGGCTTCTCTCCTGGAAATGAAGCCATCCTTTATGAACAAGGTTTCTGAGAAATTCTTTGAAGGACTAGTCTCTCTTGCATCTTTCATTCACATCCCTCCCATTCTCCCTTCTCCCAGGACTTCTCTGACCCAATATGGGCTCTCAAATAGGCATGTGAGCTGCTGCCTACTTTCTTTAGTGTTAGTATCTATCATATACTCTTATGTATTTTGTTGCTGATTTAAATTATTTGCCCTATTGAGTAAAAAGCAGTCAACATATGGACGTCATAGCCAGAGCTGCATTCTGAGGACAGTTGATAGTTATGCAATTTGAGTGACGTAGTAGGTTTCTAGGACTTTTCCACTTGATGTCTGCAACAGTCTCTCTCCTCATCAAAGTACAATTGACTCCCAAAACAAAGCCCATTCTAGTACCTTTCAAATGAAAATGCCACTGATCTCCAATGAGTGTCAGCCCAGAGCCAGATACACAAATGACCTCATTGAAAAATTGACTAGGCATGGTAAATACTATAATTATTATTTTATAGGTGGAGAAACTGAAGCTATCATTAAATAATGTACTCAAAATCAACCAGCTAGTAAGTGGTTGAACCAAGATTCAAACTCCATGTTTCTGATTCCCAAGTGTAGAGCTCTTTAGACTACACTTAGGTTTATTAGGTATATGCTAGCCACAGTGAAATAATTTTTTTTTGTTTATTTACTTTTGAGACAGAGAGAGACAGAGCATGAGCGGGGGAGGGTCAGAGACAGAGGGAGACACAGAATCTGAAACAGGCTCCAGGCTCTGAGCTGTCAGCACAGAACCCAACGTATGTAGGGCTCAAACTCACAAACCACGAGATCATGATCTGAGCTGAAGTCGGATGCTTACCCGACTGAGCCACCCAGGCACCCCAAGCCACAGTGAAATAGAACCCACACTACTATTGTGAATCATTACATTAGTTAAGGTGAGAAACCAATTTGTAAGCAACATTCTACCAATGATCCTGAAATTTTGGAGGGCAAGAGAAGAGGGAGAGTTCTGATAAGAGATTTGGCCCTCTGCCTATTATTATAAATAAAGTTTTATTGGAACAGTCTTATTTGTTTACATTTTATTTCTGACTGCCTTTTATTTTTTTTTCTTTAGTTGAGGTATAATTGACATAACATTGTATCAGCCTCATGTACAAAGTAATGATTCAATATTTGTACATACTGCAAAATGACCACCACAAGAAGTTCCAGTTAATCTCCGTCACCATACATAGTTATAATTATTTCTTCTTTTTCTGTTTTTTTCTTTTTCTTTTTTTTTAAAGTAAGCTCTACATTCAATGTGTGGCTTGAACTCAGGACCCCAAGATCAAGAGTTGCATGCTTTACTGACTGAGCCAGCCAAGTGCGCCTGATTTTTTTTCTTGTGGTAAGAACTTACAAGATCCACTTGGCTGCTTTTGTTTCTGGCTACTTTTGCTCTATAGTGAGAGAGTTGAGTCACTATGATAGAGATCATGCAGACCACAAAGCCTAAAATATTTTCTGTCTAATCCTTTACAGAGTTTGCTGACTTTTGGTATAGAACATTTAGAAAATACAGAGAATTATAAAAGAAGTAAAATCATCCCTAACCTCTCAACTCAAAAATAACTCCTGCTGCAATTTGCCATAGGTATTTCTTAATGTTTTTCTCCTGTCATTAAATTTTAAAAAAATATGATTTTAGGGGCGCCTGGGTGGCTCAGTCAGTTAAGCATCCGACTTCAGCTCAGGTCATGATCTCATGGTCTGTGGGTTCAAGCTCCGCATCAGGTTCTGTGCTGACAGCTCAGAGCCTTGAGCCTGGTTCAGATTCTGTGTCTCCCTCTCTCTCTGCCCCTCCACCGCTCATGCTCTGTCTCTCTCTTGCTCTCTCAAAAATAAACATTAAAAAAAATTTTTAAATATGATTTTAATGGCTGAATAACATTCTTTGGCATTAATTCTTTTTTTCATAGTAATTCAACTTCTTTTCTCTCATACAAATAATGCTATAATGTACATCTGAACACTTATGTAAAAGACATAAATCCTTGCAGTTAGATTATTGAATTTGAATGGTATAAAAATGTTTAAAGTTAAACATTTAACATTAAAACACTGCCTTCCAGAGAAGTTACATCAATTCAACTCTTAACTCACCTGCAGGGCATGATAGCCAATACCTGCCTCAATAAAGCTTCATCAGTATTGAGGAATATATTTTCTTTGAAATTCTTATTATTAGTGATTTGAACATTTTCTTATTTTTTATTCTATGAAATATGTGTGTCATAGACCTATTATTTTTCTATTAAAGATTTAAAATTTTTCCTTATTATTTCAATGGGATTTTTGTTGATTGATATTTTTATCAGTTGGTAAGATCAATAACATACTTGTGGCAAATATTTTTTTCCTTCAAATTTACTTCTTAATTTTATGATGCTCTTTGAGGGGCAAAAATATTTGTTTTTTTCTGTAGCAAAAACTATTGATTTTCCTTTTATGATTTCTCCAGTTGCCTCTTCTGTATACAAAAAGACTTTCCCCATTCAGAGGTTAGATAAGTATTTATTTGCGTTTTCTTATTGTTTTTAATTTACTTTTTAACCTTTATGAAATTTATTTTTGGCATAGAGTACTAAACTGAATTATTTGTTTTTCAAAAATTTTCAAGTTTCTGTATATACTAGACTCTCTCCTGTGCTCAGTTTATCTTTTAGTCATACTTGTACTAGTTTCACACTGTTTTAGTTGTTTATAGCTTTACAGGACAGGGTAAAGATTAATACTCAGTAGAGCAAATACTTCTTTTTTTAATTTTTAAAATGTTTTTATTTATTTTGAGAGAGAGAGAGAGAGAGAGACAGTGTGAGCCTGGTAGGGTCAGAGAGAGAGGGAGACACAGAATCCGAAGACAGGCTCCAGGCTCTGAGCTAGCTGTCATCACAGAGCCTGACACAGGGCTTGAACCCACAAACTGCGAGATCATGACCTGAGCTGAAGCCAGACGCTCAACCGACTGAGCCACCCAGGTGCCCCAAGCAAATACTCCTTTATTATTCTTTATTTTATGCATACTCTTTAGAAAATGTAAGTGTTTATAGGACTCTACCATGAATATCTAGAGCAAGGGTTCTCAGACTAATCCTAAAGTAGCACACTGCCTCATTTTGTAAATGAAGTTTTATTGGGACACAGCCCCACTAATTTGTGTATATATTGTCTATCATATCCCATGCTATAATAGCAGAGTTCAGTAGTCGTGACAGAGATTATATGAAACACAAAGCCTAAAATATTTACTATCTGGCCCTTTACAGGAAATTTGCTGGCTTCTGGTCTAGAAGACTTGGGATATGAATTCAAGTAGATGGGAAACCAATGTCACAGGACCCTACTTCTCAGGACATATTGCAGATTCCAAGTAGAACTTTAGCTTTTTGCTACAGTTTATTGCATCTCTGTTTTTACTTCCTTAGTAAGGAGGAAGTCAAGCTAGAGCTAACCTTCTTTTGTCTGCAGTTGGACTTCTCATTAGCTGTATGTATTGCTATACTGACAGGACATTTCTTCCCAATCTGACTTCTCTCTACAACCCTGGACACTTCTTTAGAGGTATCAGTATCTAATACTAAGCTAAACAAAATAAACACTACCAAGTAAATCAACTCCTTGAAAGATCATTCCGTAGCTGGTGAAGTGAGTATTTTA
>CM053560.1:22692293-22915903 GCA_028646485.1 Cryptoprocta ferox | reverse complement strand
GGATTTAAGAGTCTCTTATGGTTTGCCTCCCTCCCTCTCCTGAACTATTTTTCCCTTCCCCCTCCCCCCATGGTCCTCTGTTAAGTTTCTCCTGTTCCACATATGAGTGAAAACATATGTTATCTGTCCTTCTCTGCCTGACTTATTTCGCTTAGCATGACACCCTCGAGTTCCATCCACGTTGCTACAAATGGCCCGATTTCATTCTTTCTCATTGCCATGTAGTATTTCATTATATATATAAACCACATCTTGATCCATTTGTCCATTGATGGACATTTAGGCTCTTTCCATGATTTGGCTGTTGTTGAAAGTGCTGCTATGAACATTGGGTACATGTGCCCCTATGCATCAGCCCTTCTGTATCCCTTGGGTAAATCCCCAGCAGTGCTATTGCTGGGTCATAGGGGAGTTCTACTGATAGTTTTTTGAGGAACCTCCACACTGTTTTCCAGAGCGGCTGCACCAGTTTACATTCTCACCAACAGTGTAGGAGGGTGCTGGTTTCTCCATATCCTCGCCAGCATCTATAGTCTCCTGATTTGTTCATTTTAGCCACTCTGACCGGCGTGAGGTGGTATCCCAGTGTAGTTTTGATTTGTTTCCCTGATGATGAGTGATGCTGAGCATCCTTTCACGTGTCTATTGACCATCTGGATGTCCTCTTTGGAGAAGTGTCTGTTCATGTCTTCTGCCCATTTCTTCACTAGATTATTCATTTTTAGGGTGTGGAGTTTGGTGAATTCCTTATAGATTTTGGATACTAGCCCTTTATCTGATATGTCATTTGCAACTATCTTTTCCTGTTCTGTCAGTTGCCTATTAGTTTTGTTGATTGTTTCCTTTGCTGTGCAGAGCTTTGTATCTTGATGAGGTCCCAGTAGTTCATTTTTGCTCTTGATTCTCTTGCCTTTGGAAATGTGTTGAGTAAGAAATTGCTTCGGCTGAGGTCAAGGAGGTTGTTTCCTGCTTTCTCTACCATTTTATTTTTTCCCCCTCTTTGTTCTTCCTGTTTTTTACTTCTCTTTTTCCTGCCTTCCTGCTGGTTACTTCAACATTTTTCTTTTTTAGATTTAGCATTTTGATTTACATATAGTGTTTTGAGTGTATTTCTTTGTAAGTTATTTTTAGTGGTTACTCTAAATACACACACACACACACACACACACACACAAAACATAGTCTACTGGTATCATTATTTTAACAGTTTGTGTTAAATGTAGACATCTCTTGTAAGCTTCCCTTTATGTTCCTTTACCCTCCCCTACCTATAACATTACATATCTTGTCTACATACATTTAAACCATATCTGTGTTATAATTTTTACTTCAGTTGTGAGACATAATTTAGAAGAATCACAGGTAGATGAAAAGTCTACTTTGGCCTTATTTTTGCCTACCATGTGGTCCCTTCCTTCCTGATGTTTTAAGATTCTTTTCTCATTTCCTCATTTAGAGAATTCCATTGGTGATTTTTAAATGTTTATTCTTTTTTTTTTTTTGAGAGAGAGAGAGAGAGAGAGAGCAAGTAGGGGAGGGGCAGAGAGAGAGAGAGGAAGACACAGAATCTGAAGCAGGCTCCAGGCTCTGGGCTGTGAACACAGAGCCCAGCATAGGACTTGAACCTACCAACCATGAGATCATGACCTGAACCAACGTCAGACACATAACTGACAGAGCCATCCAGGCTCCCCATGAGTGATTATTTTAAGGTAAGTGAGATGGCAATTAATTCTTTCAGCTTTATTTCATCTGAAAATCTTGACTTTCCCTAATTTCTAAAGGACATTTTCACTGAAGATTCTAGGTTGGGGCACCTGGCTGGCTCAGTTGGTAAAGCATGGGACTCTTGATATCAGGGTGGTGAGTTTGAGTCCCATGTTGGGGGGTAGAGTTTACTTAAAAATAAATCTTAAAAAAAGATTCTAGGTTGACAGTTGTTTTCTTTCAGCATTTAAAAAAATGTGTTTACAGAGGTTTCTGATGAGAAATCAACTGCCCTTTAAAAGATTTTTCCATTATTTGTAAGGTGCCATTTTTCTTCAGCTGTTTTCAAGATTTTTTTTTCTTCAATTTTGGAATTTTGGCTATGATGTCTTGGCTTGGGGAGCCATAACAAAACACCATAGACTGGTTGGCTTAAAGAACATAAACTAAATTTCTCATGGCTCTGGAGTCTGGAAATCTGAGATCAGGATGTCAGGCTGGTTGGGTTCTGGTAAGAGCTCTCTTCCTAGCTTGCAGATGGCCACCTTCTCACTGTGTGAGATACAGAGAAAGAGAGTTGGCAGATACAGAGAAAGAGAGTTCTCTTTCTTTCCTCTTCTTATGAGGCCACTAATCCTATTGGATTATGACCACATTTAATCTTCATTACCTACTAAAAGCCTTATCTCTAACCACAGTCACATTATGTTAAGACTTTAACATAGGAATTATGGGGGTGGGGGAGGGGAGAGACACAATTCAGTCTGTTGCATATGTCATGGTATAGATTATTTTTTGGATTTAATCTACTCACAGTTCAGTCATCTTCTTGAATCTGTAGGTTGATATTTTTTATCAGTTTGGGAAGTTTTAAATCATTACTTCTTTAAGTACTTTTTAAACCATGCATCCTTTCTTCTGTCCTTCTGGGATTTCAATGACATAAATATTAAATCCTTTGTTATATAGCCCACAAATTCCCATGGCTCTGTTTATTTTTTTTCTATGTCTTTTCTCTTTGTTGTTCAGATTAGGTAATTTTTTTCTTTCTAAAAAATGCTTATTTATTTTAGAGAGAGAGAGAGAGAGAGAGAGTGAGTAGGGAAGGGACAGAGAGAGAGGGGGCGGGGACAGAAGATCCAAAGCAGGCTTTGTGCTGAGAGCAGAGAGCCTGATGTGGGTCTCAAACTCATGGACCATGAGATCATGACCTGAGCCAAAGTCGGATGCCCAACCAACTGAGCTATGCAGGTGCCCCAAGATTAGGTAATTTCTACCTTTCTATCTTCCAGTTCACCAAATTTTCCAACTCTGTGTCCTCTATTCTGCGGTTGTGCCCATCCCCTGAGTTTTTCATTCTGGTTATTATGTTTTCAGTTCTAAAATATGCATTTCCTTCTTTTTTTTTTTTTCATTTTGTTCTTATTTACACTATTTGCTGATACTTTTGTTTCTTTGCTGAGACTCTATTATTTGTTTCAGGTATGTTCATAATTGCACATTACAGCACTTTATAGTGGCCATTTTAAAGTCTTTGTCAGATAATTCTAACCTCTTTGTTATCTTACTATTGACACCTATTGATTACCTCTTTTCATTCAGTTTGAGATCATCTCAGTTCTTGCTATGCCTTGTGATCTTTAGTTAAAATCTGAATACTTTGGTTAGTATAAGATTCTGGGTCTTATTCAAACTTTCTGTTTTACCTGGTTTGGCTGACAATGCTGTCAGGGAAAGGTGGGAGGAGCCACCTCCTTACTGCCTGGTCCTGGTAGAAATCTGAGTTCCCTATTTGCCATTGGTTCCTGAGGATGGAGCTTGTTATTCCTGAGCAGAGTTTGGAGACCTGGCTAGGCCTCCACTGGTAACTCCCTATCTCAGAGAAATAGTGATGTTCCCAAGTAGCCTCCACAAACACCATGATGGTATTTGGGGAGTTGCTTCATTACCTATAGGAGGTGGAAAAAGGCCTCCTCTGATAAAAACCCAGAAGGGATGGAGAGTGGTGCCTTGTTACTGCCAGGTGGGAGTAAAAAAATTCCAGGCTCCCCATATGGTCTCAGATGACACCATGCCAGTGGGAGGTTTTGTTGTTTGGCAGAGATAAAACTCCTTATTCCCACTTGGCTTACATACTACGCAGGTAAGAAAGTAAGATGCCTTATTACATCCTGGAAGTTCAGGTTTCCTACTTGGTCTTTGCTGGTCTGAGTAGGAGTGGGACGGCAACACTTTTCTTCTGTGGTGTTTGGCTAGATTGTGATTACTTTGTAAAAGTTTTCTGCCTTCCTAGACCTTTCCTGATTCTTTGGTTAGAGTTAATAGGCTTTTGATGGGGATTTTTTTCATTTCCACTGTACAGTATTTCCATCTTCAGTTTCTCCAGCATCTAGTCTGAGACATATGAGACAAAAAGAAGACTCAGGGAACTCACTACTATGTTGTTCTTTAGGTCTCAAAGCCCCTAGGAAGTCTACCTTCTCTCCACCTTTCAGAATCTTTACATATAAATATAAATATACACACACACACACTCACATATTTTATGTATTTATACTTAATATATAAATTATATATTTATATTTAATATAATTATGTATTTACATATTTATAATGTCTAGGGGTTTTAGCCATACTTTTTTTTAATGCTTATTTATTTTGAGAGAGAGTGAGACAGCAGGGAAAGGGCAGAGAGAGAGGAAGAGAGAGAATCCAAAGCAGTGCAGAGCCTGACATGGGGCTTGATTCCACAAACTCTCAGATCATGACCTGAGCCAAAATCAAGAGTCAGATGCTTAACTGATTGAGCCACCCAGGTACTCCTTTAGTAGCACTTAATAGAGTAGGAACAGGTATCCCTACTTCGTCTTCCCTGAAGTGGAAGTCTATGCATTTGTCTTGAAAATGCCCAAATACTTGACAAACGTATGATAAACTGATGGGATCATTTGATGGTTAATTATAGATAGGCTTTAAGGACTCGAGCGACTCCTGGGAGCTGTCCAAGGTACTGGTCTCTCCGTGTTAGTGGAAGAGAATTTTTCATCTCTCTGTCTTTGTATTTCTAATGGCCTTGAATTTTTCTTCCGTTTTCATTTGTTTTAGTACCAGTCTCCAACTGCTCTGACCTGTCCTCTCACACTTTAATCAAACTTTTAACTGCTGCCCTGTGAACTCATGCTTAGCTGGTCCTTAATAACGCTATGCATTGGCCATTTTTGACAATAATTTATATTTGATATCACTGTAGCCATCCCCTAGTCTGACTAGATTCTTGAAAAGTCCACAGCACTGTCATGGTCTTCAATTGCTTGTGTCAATGTTACTTCTAGCCATTGGATTGCTTTGTTTGTAGAACAGTAGAACACGTGTTCTGGAAAACTGCAAAGCAGAATGAAGGCCCTTTCCTCAAGATGCTGAATAGTTTCAGAGTGAAACTAGAATTATTAAAACTAGGGGAAATTTTCTGGGACCTTCAATCTATACAGTATTCATTTACTTTTAAGGTATAAGGAACAGAAAAAAATAATTGGCTATTTTGAGTTTTGTTATTTCCTTTTCTCTCAATTTTGAGTATTTACAGATAAATAACTATAAAACATTTTCCTTTTTTCTACTAGGAATATTGAAAGAGGATGCTGCAGCCATGGTAGAAAACGACTTTTTTTTCCTCTAAGAGAATATCTCTTGGAAATAGGAAAAATACAGCAGTCTCCCATTATGAGTTGACCTTGGAGCTTAGAAGTAGTAGTTATTCCCCCTATTCCCTCATCCATTCCATTACTAATGCAGTAGGTAAAAAGCAGAAAGATGAAGCTTGAAAATTTCAGTGACCTCTAAAGAAAGTTTGAGCTGTCTTCCTTTATCTGATGGTATTTTTACTGGTTGTATTTTTATGACTTAACATCCCCTTCCCCACTCTCCACCTCCAACAGGCAACAGTTTTCCTTCTTGAGCTTTATGGGAATCTTTTATAAAAATTTTACCTAGCTGTTAGTCTATTAACCCTCAAGTTCTTAATTTGTTTCATGGGAATTACAGACATTGGAAAAGGTACTACAAAAATACATGGACCTAAGAATCCTCAAAGGGCTTGGATTCCAGTGAGCTAATGATGGATCTTGAAGGCATTTCATCTAGTCTTTCACTGGACTGTGCATGTTGCCTTACATGCATTATTTAATTAAACCTCATGATTTCCTAAAATATGGATTTAGTATGTAAATGTTGGTCTCTATCTTCAAAGTGGGGATACTCTTTCTACTGAATCCTCCCTCAGATTTTTCTAATCAAAGGCAGATGTTATATGTCTTTACTTGCACAAATAGCCAGTGTCTGGCAACAGACCACTTTCTAACTTGTATGAAACTAATGCCCACATAAGGGTTAAATCCATAACTCACATTTCACTCTTTGATATAATCTGCTGAAATAACCAGCACAATCTAAAAGGCAATACCTGACAGAGGAACATAGTTATTAGTTTCTAAGTAACTGGTTTGGGTAATTTTTAATGCCTGGACCAGATCAAACTCGTAAGTTGCAAAACCTGCATTTGATCCCAGGTTTGCTGGATTACAAAGTCACACAACTTTACGGGGCGCCTGGGTGGCTCAGTCAATTGGGTGACTAACTTCGGCTCAGGTCATGATCTCATGGTTTGTGGGTTTGAGCCCCACATCGGGCTCTGTGCTGACAGCTCGGAGCCTGGAGCCTGCTTCAGATTCTGTGTCTTCCTCTCTCTCTGTCCCTCCCCGACTCATGCTCTGTTTCTCTCTGTCTCAATAATAAATAAACATAAAAAATTAAAAAAAAAACCAAAGTCACACAACTTTAAAAAATTAGTTATTGTACTCTTTAAAATGGTGTTTCCATCTCACTGAACATAGTAAGTGTTAAATCACTGAATGGATGATGAACTGTTCTGAACCATGTAGTTTATTATACATCACACATTGTGTACCATGCACCACTGCTGGCTTATGGTCTATGCATGGTCTTCTGAATACTGATAAGATGAGGGAGATGGTACTTTCTATGTGCCTGAGGATATTATGAGTATTAATAAGCCAACATTCATGAAGAAAAGATCTACCAACAAACTTTTGTTATTTGATAGCAAGAAAAGTGTGAGTGAGAAGTCAAAATAAGTGATTACTTAGAAATTTTAAAAAATTATATTCAAGAACATTTGGTATCATAAAAATGATTTATTAAGTGGATTTGTGGGTCTGTCTTATTGAATGTATAATAATTCTTAGGAAGTTTATATTTACATGAATTATAAGCAAGTAGGTGGTATGCATCTACTTTTTTTAATTTTTAAAGAAACTTAGTTGTTTTTTGGGAGATCAAGAGCATATAATATTTTTTAACAAACCTTTTTATATACCAGAAGAGTAACTTGAAGGTTAGTTATACATATATGGTCACAGATTTCAAATATGAAAGATACATATGATTTAGCATTTACTGAGTGTCTACTCAATGTGGTAGAATAGAGCAGTTTAATGTCACTTGTTCTGAATTAGATGGGTCTGGATTTCAGTCCTGAAACCACCCTTAATCATAGGACTGTGGGAAGTTATGTAGCATATCCAGTACTAAGTATCCTCATTTCTAAAATGCAGAGAATACCAGTCATATACATTTCATAAAGTTGGGATATTGAATGTGATAATACATGAAAAGTTCTGTGAACAGTATTTGTAACATAATAAAAGCTAACTGCTTCTATTATTAATATTATTGTTAACACTATTAATAAGTGATAAGAATGATGCTTTTTTCCTATGACAGTTTGGGTAATAACTGAGTCTATATTTGTTAGTATCACAAGATGGTAAATCCGTATCTAGCATCCTACCCCCTAATTTATGCTTCTTGTCTAAGGTAGGAGCAAAGAAATGACAAATTCAATCCAAAATATCCTTGGGTGGCTCAGCTAACCCTGGGATTAGGTTAGGGATTTAGGACTGCTATGACATAGGTCTGAAACAAGGGGATTTCAAGACCCTTGTATTTAGAGTATTCCAAATGTTTGCCACTGCCTTGAACCTGTGAACCAGCCAATACAAAGAAGGGTCCCCAGGGAACTGTTTGCTGTAGAAAGAATGCTGACTTTTGCCCTAACTTCTTTTCTGCTCACTGCAATAGCAACTTAGCTTCATAATGTCCTCTCTAGTCATGCATTCTGATCAAAGTAGTTATTTAAAAAGGTTGTGGCTAATAGGAGAGTAGATACCCCTGGTATTTCCCAGAACAGAGCTCGCATTCTGGGAATCTTGTGTCCATGTGACTTCCTGAGTCAGTGATTCACACTGAGCAAGGAGATAGGCTTGGCATGACACAATCTGCAGATTCAAAGAAATCCCCTGAGAGAGGATGAGGCTGCTGAGAGTCCCCTTTGCTGGCTGAAGCTCCCGATGTATGCACAAAACACCCTATCCCAGGCCCCAGATGTGTGCAGGTTTCTAATTGCCAGTGCTGCACTAAGATTTGAAGGGTGAGAGAGTTGCAAAATCACGAACACCGAGGGCGGTGTTAGGAAGGCAGCTTCCTGCACACTCTTGTAGGTGTTAGTGAGATTATCAATTGCTCCGGGAGAAACACAGGACTGGAGGGCTTAGGGAATGTGGTGGTCCCTCTCTTCGCTGTTTCTGCACCCTGAGGTTGTTCTTTCCCAGAGGCATGCACCCTGCATTTCCATTTCTGCAGTGAAATTAACTCGAGCTTGGCAGGTAAGTCTTTTAGGTCACCTTTGAAAAAATGTGAGCTGTGGTGGGGGTGGGCTATATCCCATTATCTTACATATTGGACATATTTTATTGGTGCAAAAGTGATATTTGGAAGCTTAAATGTGGATCAGAGGTTTTGAAGAAGCCAAATTAACTACGTGGCCCTTGGAGAATGAACAAAAGGAAGGGAAAGGGACTTAGGCATTTTCTCCCTTAATAAATCTCTTATTTTTCTTGGACATTTTGCCTGTAGGCTGTGCCTGGCTCCAGAACAGGGTCTTTGGCATGAGTTACAGCTGTGATCTTCTCTCTCTTTTTTTTTTTTTTTTTTTTTTTTTTTGCTGTTTTACTTACTACTGCATGGGAGCAGGCAGACAGAAACAGGGTTGCACGTTGTCAATACAGGCTGCAGAAGTCAATAAGCAGCCAGACAGGGAGTGAAATTGGAGGAGGCAGCTATAGATTTCTTAGGTTATTTCTTGTGAGTTTTTCAGAACTTGTGTGATTCAGGCTTGTCAGATACTATTTTGAGCCGGGCTGAGACAAACACATTCCCCTGGTGCACCAGATGTTGTCTGCAGCCTCCCAATTTCCAGAGGCACTGGGTTGGCTTTCCTGGGGGTGAGGGAATGTCCAGTCAAGGGATAGGAATGAAGAAATAGGAAATTATAATGGAAGAAGTCAATGTTCTATTGCTTTGGAGTTTGGTAGAAATCCTAACCCTGGAGATAATTATTAGGATAGTAGTGATAGGCTTGAGGGACTGAGGGACTGTGCCTTATTCATTTCAGTGCATGGGTCAGATGCATATTCAAAATGATTCAATATGTTGATTGAATATTAGTACCAACATGTGTACTTTTTGGGTGAGCTCAGACTGATATTCTGCCTTCTTAGAATAACAAGATGGAGTAATAAGAGAGGCTAATCCTGATTGGTGGGTAAATTATGAAGATATGTGTTATGTTGAATAGTAGAATGTCCTCAAATGGAATCATTGGACAGAGACATACAAACATAGAGCCTGCCTGCCTCTCTCACCTCTCCTCTCCTTTCCTCTCCTCTCCTCTCCTCTCCTCTTCTCTTCTCTTCTCTTCTCTTCTCTTCTCTTCTCTTCTCTTTCTCTCTCTCTCTCTCTCTCTCTCTCTCTCTCATTTATTAATTACCTGGTTCCAAGAGAATTTCAGGCAGCCTATAAGATAGACCTAATGCAAATTAGCATCATTAAAGATAAAAATGACAGTTGATAAGGCTTCATTCTTTTGTAGTTCTGCAGGGACATGGGCTACAGATAACTGTACAAGAGTAACTATAATTTTAATTTAAGCATTTGTTTTAGCCTTCCCTTTTACCAATCTCATACCTTATACTGCAAGCAAGGAGCAAAGTAGACAGATGCTCTGGCCCTGATCTTTCAGAATCCCATGAGGTAAAACTAGCAAAGGGTAGGTAAGAGTAGCACAAGTGATTGAGTAACATGGAGGGCTGGTTCAACATTCTGCCCTTGGGAGGTGATAAAGCTGATAACTGGGTGGTCCTTCTCCATTCCTTAGGCTGGTCTGGTCTTTTATAGCCACAGGGTGCTTTGCTTACTTTTTCTTTACTTATTTGCAACTGAAACGGAAGAGCATGGTCTCCCTTCCCATCCTGCCTAATAAAATATTCTATTATTTTCCTGCTACTAAAATATTCTATTATTGCTGATCACTTCCTCTTTAGCTCAGTGTGTTTGTCACTAGCCACAGTTTACATAAAACATAGGCTGCCTAGAGTTTGAATTGCCTTTAGTGGGTGCTGGGGACAGGGAAGGGGATTCCGGGTATGCTGATGAATTCCTGCAACTGCCAGGTCTGGGAGCCTGGCTGGGAGCCAAAAGGATTGTGGACAGATGCTTAATATGCTAGGTTGACTTGGCTAAGCTAATATTCCCAGGTTCTGACCTGGAGCTGGGGGAGAGACACATTCATTCACTCGACCTGCACAGAAATATTGACTTAATGTCTGCTATATGTAGGATATAGAGTTCGTGGCATACTTGGCAGTCAACCACAAGGGTCCCTTTCCCCAGGAAGTCCACTCTGCTACCCAAATAGAGGTACTGTTCCATTATTTCACTTGTTTCTCTGGGGAGGGAAAAGAGCTTTATCCCATTTCACAAATGATACAGATTCATGTCTTCAGCACCTTGGCTTGGAGTGCACAGTTAGAGAGTAGATAAGTCATAATTAAAATTCTGTTTATGTCAAAATATGGGCTTATTCTAATGACATTATGCATTTTAAGGAAAGACATGTTCAGAAAAGGCTCTTCTATAAAACATACTAAGGGCTGGAAAGTTTGGTTAGGGAAGCTCATGGGGGAGTAAAAATTAAGGTAGGCATTGAAGGATGAGCATATTATAAAGAAGTGCATTTGGCTTTAAGAATAAAGAAGGTTTACTGGCTCATGTAAATGAGAAGATCAGATAATGTTGCCAAGGACTGGATCTTTCTGTCTGTTCCTATCGCCTGCTGTGTTAGCTTTATCCTCAGTATCTGCCCATTGCCCTCTGAACCCTCCCCCTCTGGCAGCAGGATGACTGCAAGAATTTCAGTCCTCTGCATAGTCCTGAGCTCACTTTTCCTCATTGGGCCCAACTGTGGCTGGGCAAAACAGGAGATACCTCGATACCCTTCCTCAGAGTGCATGGGTAAAACTAGCAGAGAGGAAAATTCCCCAGAGGAAAATTAAAGTGGGAAAGGGGGAATAAAATCCCCCAGCAGAGGATTTAGAAAGACAGGGGAGCAGTGATTGTTGCCTGGGGGTATAACTGGGTCTGGGTCAGGAGTCAAGATACCAGCCCTGCAACTCTCCTTTTGCCAACCATGACATCTTACAATGTTTTCTGCCCCTTGGAGCCATAGTGCTACAGCTTGATAGTTTCTTCCTGTACTTGGGGGCTGGGGGTGAGGGGTCTTACAATAATGAGGCAGAAATTAGTACACCCAGTAGTGTGAAGTTATATCAATAGAAGCGAATGGTGGTCCTTCCCTTGCTTCTCCCAATTGTCCACCTCTGCTCTGAGAATGCACAAACCTGGCACCCTAGTGATCCATTGATGTTGGCTCCTGGCCACTCCCTCCAGTGTCAGTTGGGTCTGAAAGATCACCAGCTGCTCAGGGATAAAGAGAGTGCAAGTAGACAGAGGGTCTCAGGGATTGGAAGTCTGTTGAATGGCCCTAGGAGGATATAACATTTGTTATTCTGTTAGCCCTGTACCAACCAATGCCTAGATTTGCTCAAGAAGCTTATGCATCTGGGGGCATATGCTAAAGTCGTGAGTAGGAAGCTCCATGTTTGGCCCATTGAAATATAGAGCTTTCGTATCTTTTTATTTCTCAGAAAAAGCAACATGGGTAATGAGAAAGAATATTGTCCCAGGAGGAATCAGGAGACATGAGTTTGGTCTGGCCTCTGCACCTACAATTCCTCATTTAACTTTTTTTCAAAGTTACTTTTATTTCTGAGTCTCAATCTTATCTGTAAAGTGTGAATAAGTATTCCTTCCAGGTGTGTGAGGATCACACAAGAAAGTAGGCGACAGCATACCTGACTGCTAGTAAGCCCCCAACAGAATTTTTCCTTTCTTCCTTCCTCAGATAGAATTATTTTGCATACAAGCCTTGTTATTCTAGCAGAGAAATCCAGGGTTATGCTTTGGAAGACCATTTCTGCCTGTGTTTGAGTCAAATTGAATTTAGCAGGTGCAAAGGGCTCCAGAAGTGACTTGATAGAATTATAGCCAGGATTCAGAGGGCATTGGGAATCCTGAGCATTGGCTCTTTGAGTTCCACACTGCAATCATCCTTTGAACTTTCCTCCACCTATGGCCTGCCTGTTCCTCGGAGTGATGCCATGTCCAGTTACACTTGGGAATAATCGTAGCCTCCATGTCTTTGCCTATTTTTTCTGCTGCTTAGCCTCTCTATGTTGCCTTTACACATCCCATCAGTCAACAAAATCCTATTGATTTTATATCCAAATTCATCTTAAATCCATACCATCCAGTGTTCCAATGCTACCTTGTCCCTCATTGGACTCTAATAATTGCTGCTTAACTGTGCATGGCATACAGAGGAACTCAATAAATGGCTGTTGAACAAATGAGGAATGAGATAATGAGACAGATGAAATTTATTGAAATATTTACTTAGGCCCTAAGTTTCCATACCTCCCCTGTTTGTAAGATGGGCATGGGTTGTTATTTCTAGGAACATTTATGGGGGGAAAAACCTAGGTTCATTAGCTACCAGCTTACTGTGCTGAACTTACCTATTTCTATTTTATGGAGATGTTTAAGAATTACATGTCAGGCAAAGTGCTTGTTTCCACAGTAAAGATCATTCCTAAATCTTCCCATGCCCTGGGGGAAATACTATACCCTTCCCTACTCCTCTGAGGTCTTATTTCACCATCCTCATTGAGCCAGCCTCTGGGAAACCTGATCTAAGCCTGTGCAATGGTAGAAGTGCCCGCTTAACAGCTTGGCAGGGAGGAGAGGTGATTTACTTACCCAACTGAATTACCTGTTTACACTTCTGATCTCCCAAGCATATGTCAGGACAAGAAGATAATAGAAGAAATTGTTAACACTGCATGGGACTAGTGCATCCACATGCAAGAGAGATTTAATACATGAAAATGCTTTCTGTGGTGGTGAATCTCTTTCTCCATCTGAGCTGCCTTCTTCCCCTCATTTGCCTTGCAACAAATTTTCCTTTAAGTATCTTTGCTTAAGATTCTTTCCCCCTGAAGATAGAAACACCTAGCTGACAGCTTACAACTCTCTACTGATTTGATGGCAGCCTAGGGACTAAAGAACAAGCCTATTCTATAGGTCTGTCTAAGGAGCTGACTCTAGGATGCTACAAGTATCTGCTCAGAAACTTCTCATAAATGTGACTATTCTCAAAACAGGAAGGGGAGAGAATTCCTGGTGGGTGTCCCTTCTGCATGCTGGAGGAATGAAGTTGAGACAAAGTCATAAGCCAAAGTCATGTCAGGTTGAAGATGGAGGTTTCTGATAGAGTAGGTTGGGGATTCCATTGCAGGCTGAGGGCTATTCTTGAAAAGGAAGTCCTATCATCTACTGCCCAGGAGTATACAGTCTGGATGGTAATGTCCATCCTAAGAATAAGGAGAAATGGAACTAACATACCTAATGCTTACTCTACTCCAGTCATTGTTCTATGTGCTCTGCATGCCTTACCCATTTCATTGTCACAACTCCATGACACTCATCCCTATTTTACAGGTGAGGAAACTGGACCCATGGCCATTAAGTGCCTAGCCTAAAGTGGCAGAGCTAATATATACAAGACACATGAGAGGAGGGAGAAAAGAGCTGTGGTCAAGGAAGTTCACACACCCGAACATCTCCACTGGTTGTGGACTTAGCTCTCACCCTAAATGGCCCTTTGTGCTTCCGTTGAATTATATATCACCCTCTCCCTCTTATCAAATTTAGATATTCCTGTGAAGGGACAGAAGTCCCTGATATCTTGATATGAATTTAGTGTTCAGACATTTGAACCTGAGATGGGAGAGGGCAGAGTCGAGGAGACAGAGATTTGAGATTATTTGTGTGGCTTTTTGATTTTCCAAGAGCCAGTCCTGGTCAGGAGGCTGAGAGGCAATAAAATGGCACACAGATGGAGGGAGGTTGTTGGGAAGGTAGACCTCAATCTCTACCGTTTCTGCTGCACACTCTGACCCTGAGACTTTTTTTTTCTTTTACTTATGATACCCTTTAAGGACTGCTTTAATTATAAGGGGCTGGAAACCCAACCCAAACTGCTTTAAGCAAAAAGGGAATTTTAGTGGAGTCCCTAAGGAGAAAATCTAGGGTTTGTTCTGGATTGAGATACAGCTTGATGCAGTCTCATGTGATATTGCCAGGTTTCATGTTCTCATCTTTCAATTTTGTTCTGTTCTCCTCACCTCATGATCACAGGATTAATGCAGCAGCTCCAGACCTTAGTCTGCATAGTTTCTGTCTCAGTTGGGTGGTGAGGAGGGGTGATCTAAGAGTTCCTTTCCTGAGTAATCAGAAAAAGAATCCCAGGCTTTTCTTTTATTGACCATACTAAATTGTCTGCTTATTCCTGGAGCAATCACTGTGCCCAGGAAAACAGGTTATACTGATTAGCTTAGAGTAATTGGGATAGGGATGGAATGAGAGTGAAGAACCAGTGGATCCCCAAGGAAATTCAGTTTACCATAGAGAAAAGTGATAATATCCTTTGCTGAAAACATTTCAAGGGATGACTTACAGCATAGCTCCTTCCAGGGCCGGCAGCATCCACAAGACCCACACCTTCTTTTTCTCCTTCTTACCACTCAGTATGTGTACTTTATTCTCAGCAGTGTGTCAAAGTAACTCAGTGGCAAGAAGAATAGAAGGAATGGATAAAGAGACTATAAGAATACACTTATAGTGTATAGTGTATAGCTTTTTCAGTGGCCTTGTAGCTCCTTCAGTCTTCAGTCAGGGTTCTTATTCAGAGCAGAGGGACCCAGAACATCTTTGGTCCCACAGATGGTGTTGGCTGGGTATTGGCATATGGGGAGATATGTGGGCGGGAGCAGCTGATGTCAGGAGGGTTGAGCTGGAACATTGGATTTGAATCAGGAGAAAAGTCTTGAGGCTTCAGTTGATGAAGAGAAGCCTTAACTGAAATATGTGGAATTCTGAAAGCCTCTTTGTAAGGATGATGAAAAAGAGGCCTAACTCTGAAATGATTAAAAGTGTGCTGGACACAGTCTTGAGGCATATATATGGGAGCTACTAGAAGGGGAGGCAGGGCCTCTTGCCATGAGTACTTCTTGTCAGTGATTTCCTTCCCTTGGCCCTAGGAAAGGCAGCTTGGTGGAGAAAGCTTACATTACTTAACTGTGCGACTTTGGAGAATTTACTTAATCTTTTGAGTCTAGAGATCCTCATCTATAATGGAGATTTATTGAAGAAATTTAATTAAGAAATTGTGAAAATTAAATGAAATAATTTTATGTAAAAACTACTACAAGCTTGGGCCAGGGTAGACAATTTAATCAATGTCACTTTCAACTTTTTTCTCCTCATCTATAAGCTCTAGTGTACAACTAAACTACAGTATAGTCTATACTCAACAATTTGGAAGTTTTTCTCTCAACTCAATACATGACTTCATGATACAAAGCATGTGGATAATGAGTGACTGGAATTAACTTGTCATTAATGCATTTATTTTGGATTTAGTATTTTTTTGAGAAGTTGGACCAGACCATGGAATAATGGAGGTTTTCTGGTTAGGTGGACCACCCCTCCACCTCCCCCTGTGATGCAGAATGGTCCCTGAATCAGAGCCACTTGTGTTGGAATCCCAGATCTGCCCCTAACTAGCCATATCATCTTGGGAAATGAATTAAATCTGTAACCTCAGGATCTTGATCAGCAAAATGGGGATAATAGTACTTGCCCAAAACGTGACTGCAAGGATTTGAGACAAGTCATTTAAAGCCTAGCCTTGTTATGATTCTATACATTGTTAGTGCCCACTCTGTGGAATTTTACAATTTAAAATGGCATTTCCCATATGGTACTTACACTTGTGGTGAGCATAGCATAATGTATAGACTTGTAAAATCATTTCATTGTACACCTGAAACTAATGTAACACTATGCGTCAACTATACTTCAATAAAAAAATAAAAAATAAAATGTGATTCCCATGCAAGGCAGTCCCTGGAAGGGTAGAGGCCTAGAGCACCTCATCTGGTGTTGGAGGAGCCCCCATATTGGCATGCATATATGTAAAATCAAAGTCCACGAGACCAGTGGCTCCTAAACTTCCTCTGTCCAAACATAGGGTCAGGATGGCAGTCAGGTTGCTTTTTCTAAGGGATGACCCTGGTTTCATGCTTCTTTGATTTACTTATAGAAGAGATGACCACATTGGATGAGAGGTTAGATTTCATGGACTTCAAATGTCCTTTTCTAACTCTGAGATTCTGTGTGCCTACAATTTAATTTCCATTTGGGAAGTAACCCTTATAATTGGTAGTGGTGTGGTCTTAAGCAAGCTACTTAACCCCTCTGTCCCTTAATTTATTAATTTTAGAATAGGGCTAATTCCAGTGTCTACATCTTAGGATAGTTGTGAGATTTAAATGGAAAACATGTATAATTGTCTAGTGCAGTGTGGTGGTATGTAACTGCTGCTCACAAATACTCAGTTCTCTTCTCATTTGTGCCATGGCAGGGTGACGCTTTCTGGGTCCCTTGCTGTTGGATGGGGCCATATGACCAGTCAGTGAGTTGTGGGCCAAAATGAGGTCTATAACTTCTGGATCAGGGCATTTAATGACTGATGTGATAGTTTTGGCACAGTCACATTAGCGTTCAGGATGGTGGCTGTTCTGTATGCCTGACTTCCCTACTCTTGGTCAACATATCATGGAGTATGAGGAAGAATGACTTTTGGTGTATTGAGGCACTGAGAGTTTAGGGACATTTTTGCTGTTGCATAACTTAGCCTATGCTGACTGATAATGCACAGTGTTTGACTGAGATAGCAACTAATACGCGGCACATACTATGTGCCAGGTACATATTAGTTCATTCTTTACAACAATACTCTAGAAAGACCTATCATCATTATCCTCTTATTTATAAGGGGTAACAATGGTGAGAAATGTTAGGCAACTATCCCAAGGTCACCCAGCTAGTAAGTGGTAGAGTGAAGATTTAAACCCATATTGTCACTATTTTGCAAACTCTAAAGACTGAGCCTGTGGTTTCCTGATATGATCATCTAATATTAATTCTTGAGCTGCATACCCTGTAGTTTCATTTGTAAATGATCTCTTTTGTTTACTATTACTCTTCAGAGTGGTGGTGAGGTTAGGAAATCAGCACAGTGGCCTGCCATGGCTATCTAAATCTTAAGTTGTCACAGGAAGTCTCTCATTTTCTTTGCTTTGCTTAACCACTTATGTTTTTAACTTATTATTTAAACAAAAGTCTTGATGTGGGGACAAGAAACCTACTAAGAGTATGAAAGACTTTTTTTTCTACCTTTGCTTAAAGGCATCAAAATGATTATCTTGATTCAGGCTTCCCAGAAGCAGAGGCTGAGATGGGGATTCACATGTTATTTATTGAGGGAGTGTTCTTGGAAAAACCTGTAAGGAAGTGAGGAGGCAGGTAAGTGCAGGGGAAGAAGCTAGCAAAAATGTGATATAGCCTCAGCCTAGCCTCAGCCTGATCCCATGGGGGAGCTATAGAATATGATTTGTATCACAGAGCTTGTCCTGTGTTGAGGCAAGAGGATTGAGTTTTATCCCCCTAAATCAGTTGATCATTGGCCTTAGATGTAACCTCCCAGGCATACCCAGGTTTGGTGGTTCCCACTGGCTAAAGACAGTCTTCCAGACAGGGTTGCAGGTGTGAGCCAATTAGCAGCCAACACCTGTAGCAGTTGGGGGATGCATGCACCTGCCAGATAAGGGAATCTGGGAGATGCACCAGTAGCATCTACTACAGTGTTTGAAGTCAGTGGCTCATTCTTTTCAGGTTTGTGCTTTTTCTGGGAATGATAGGGTCAAGTTAAGGGGAGGCAGTGAAGTCTGTAACACAGTAGTGGAATGTGATCTCAATGAGGCCTTGGTACACACTTTTATTGATATCCAAGTGGTGTGCACATGACTCTGAGGACTGGGTAAGCACAGAGCTCTGCCCTGACCTTAGGATCTAGAACTAAGACATTTTGTCTGGTAACCTGGAAAAGCTCTTATTTTCTACCTTTTTAAATGGGCATGGTAGCTGCCAAAAATGTTTTGGCAATTCCTGGGGTATTGTCCTTCCTAGTGAAATAAGTAGCTTCAACCTGGTCCAGAGTCAGCAACTCAGCCCAATAATATTAATGCTAACACCAATGCCAGCACAGTTTATGAAGTGTGATTATGTGCCAGAGGCTTTAGTTGTACTAACTATTTGATCCAATCTTCCCCATTAGTCTTTAAGGTAGGAATCATAGGATCTTTTTTATGGTCCAGGGCAATAAATAACAGGGAAGGTCAGCAATTTGTCCAGGGACACACTGTTAAAATAGTTTGCATAAAAGTAGTAAAGAAAACAAATCATAACATCAAAAAACAGAAGATTAGGAGAAAATGATAAAAAAAAACCATACCATCACCAAAAAGTACAAAATATTATTCTGTATAATAGGGAAGTCCCACTCTTTTCATTAATATCAAAATACTGCCATGTTTAGTGTGGGGAGGAGAGTAAGGCAAGGTTCACATGCTGGAGATGGGATTAGATTCCAGCTCTGTCTGACTCTAAAGCTCATCTTATTACCACACCGTTTTAATAACCATGTGATTTGAAAATGTCTACCCACTTGGTCCTGAACCATAAATTCCAGTATAGAAAAGTAGCTAACCACCCAGGCCTTGGAGACAGACAGACTTGAGTACTGGCTCTATGACTTGGGTCAAGTTATATAACCTCTCTCAGTCTCAGTTTTCCATTTGTCAAATAGGGATAATAATACTTAGCTTGCATGACTCCCGTGTGGATTAAATTACATCATTTATATAAAATGCCCATCATGTAAAAAGTACCCAGTCTATACTAGTCATTATAGTACATCCATGAGGATCTTTCATTCTAGTTGGGGAGAAAAAGACAGTTTCAACTCTCTGTTGTTTAATAATAAACTACAAAACTCGGTGGCTTAAAATGACAACGATTTGCTATTTCTCATGGCTGTGGGTTGACTGGGTGAACCACCCAGTTAGTTATGTTTCATATAATATCAGTGTGGTCACTCATGGTTACATTTAGCTGGAAGCCTAGCTGAGCTCCAACAAGGGATGTCTATCTAAGAAGGCTGTAGTTCTCTTTCACATGCTTCATATCACTCAGTGGTCTAGCCTCTGAGCTTAATATATGGTGACTGGATTCTAAGAGCTCCAAAGTGGAAGCATCCCTACCTATTTAAGGATTAGGCCTAGAGTTGGCACACTGTTACTTCTATAGGTAATGCAAGTCACATGGCCAATCCAGATTCAAGGGGCAGGGAATCAGACTCTAAGTCTTATTGTGCAGAATGGCTTGTGTATACTGGAGGGGGAGGAATTGTTGGCAGCTGTGTTAGTCAGAGTTCTCCAGAGGAACAAAACCAATAGGATATATACAAATATATATAAAGGGATATTTCTTGGTTCACATAGTTATGAAAGCCAAGAAGTCCCACAATCTGCCATCTGCAGACTGGAGAACCAGGAAACTGGTGGTGTAATTTGGACCAGTTCTGAAGCCCTGAGAGTTGGGGATGAGGTGAGGCTGTTGGGGAGTCTGAGAGCCCTAGAACCAATGTATGAAACCAATGTACAAATCAAATGGATGTCTCAGCTCAAGCAGAGAGTGAATTCACCCTTCTGCCTTCTTTTGTTGTATTAAGGCCCCCAGGGGTTTGTATGAGGCCCACTCACATTGGAGAGGGGATGCTAATTTCTTCCAGAAATAGCTTCATCGACACACCCAGAATTAATGTTTTACCAGCTCTCTGGGTATCCCTTAGCCCAGTCACATTGACACATAAAATTAACCATCATAGAAGCCATACTTGGAGACTGTCTCTCATGGGGCATTTATTCTAGACCTTACTGTCCCGCAGAGTGCTACACGGGGGATACAGATATTTACCATGAAGGCCAATACTCTGGAGAATGAGTTAGTGTTTTTAGAGAAAACTTCAGAGGACCTGGGGCTTCAGTTGGACCCTGAGTGAAGGATGGAAAATTGTTATGGAAAAAAAAGGGAGAGGGTCTATCTACTGTTTTGCTTCTTCACCCACAGGAACCAGAATAAACTCAGTATGAGTTGGGGAGGGAAGGTGGAGACCCTGATTTTAACTGTCAAATTGATCTAGAGTTGTCAGATGGGATAATTTAACCCTCAAATGAGGGTGATTTATCCTGTGTATTGTAATCAGACAGTCATCTAAGTTGCTCCCCATGAGCTCTGGTAAATCACTTTTAGTACATATTGAAAGTGACAATATTGTATTTTATCACCAAATTGCCGTCTTACAGTAATAACTAATGCATGTCATTGGCTTTGGCTCCAGTGCTGAATTACACTTACTTGGAGGTGCATAGATCCAGACAGTAGCTGTCACTTCCATTTCCTTGCCCATGGCTGGGGCCAAGAGACTGGTTGGGAAACTGTGAATGATAGGTGGATGGTAAGTTCTTTGATGACTAAAGACAAGGATCTTGTTTAGACAGAGAAATCAGCACTGGTCAGGAATCAGGCTCAAATTACCTCTTACCTGGATTCCAGCTACTGCCTTGTAACTGGTCTTATCACCAGACACCTCAAAACCATCCTGCGCTAGAGCCCCCATAGTAATCTTTCTGAGATGCAAGGTACACCATGCCAGCCCCTTGCTTGAAACCATCACAGCCTATAATGGCCTGTGGGATGTTGTCCATGTTCCTTAGCTTAAGCCTACAAGGCTCTCCAATGTCTGGTTCCTGCCCCACTGTCCAGCCTCATCTTGCACTAATTCCCATCTTGAATTCTCTGTTCGACACACACACACACACACACACACACACACACACACAGATACACATGCACACCATGCTCTGGTTCTCTGCACCATTGTTCATGTCCTGATCTCTGTTTGGAATGTGCTTTCCCGGCTGCCCCACACTGACCTCCTTTGCTAACCAACTCCTCGAGTCATGGATGATATTCCACAAACATCCCTTCCTGAAAGCATTTGCACATGCTCTCAGGCTGTCCTCGTGATGCCTTGGGCATCTTACTCCCCCATGTTGTTTCACTTGTCACATTGCATTATCATTACTTATTTATGCCTCTAGCTCTACCACTAGACAGACTATGTATGAGCTTCTTGAAGGCAGGACCTTGTTTTAATAATGTTGGTATCCCAGCCAACCAGCACATGACTGATTAGCCCAGAGGAGATGCTCAAAATGTTTGTGGAATTAATGAATTTGTGAAGAGAGCTCTTTGGGTGGTCACAGAAACTCATGAGCAGTGGAGACTTAGAATTTCCACCCTGATTCTGGGTTTCCCTTTAGCTGTGGGTTTTCCTGTTTTGATGTTACATATCTGGATTGGAATTCATGTATTAAGTGCAAAGGTGAAATTCATATGGCTCTGGGACAAAAGCCTGGGCAAGGGCAAAGAGATATATTAGTTTGGCATAGCTTGGAGGTGTTTTTACATTTAGCATTAAGTGAGAAATTAAGCAAATCTTCACACCTATGAATTTGAGATCTCCTGTATTTCTGGAGGCTTTGTAAGGTTGGATGATTATTTCATTTGTGTTGGTGAATTGGGGATGCCATATCTCACTGAGGGTCCTAACCATTTGTGTGCAGTTCTGTGCTCTCCATCTTTGCCCTTAGGATTAAAGAATGTGAGAGTTAAGTTCTGGATGTGGCAGGAGAAGGGAGAATGCATTCCCACATTGCCAGGCAAAGTACATACGTTCCTGGGAGGGAAGTAAAAGGTCTCCGAGCCCAGGAAGTGGATCTCTCCTTTCATACCGCAGTCTGTAGGCAGACTGGGCAAGAAAATTCATGCAGGGTAGGAGACAGATGTCAGTGTGCACTTTACAAGGAAACAAGGCAAGTGCAGGAACAAAGTGGTAGGGGTCTTCAAAAGAGAAGAAAGTCATTATGAAAATGACTTGTGAAAGTCATTTTGGTAGTAATAATAATAGTACTATTAATCATAGTAATGATTTTTATATATTGAAAGTTTTCTACATGCTTGGCACCATGCCAAGCTTTTTACTTGGACAACTTGATTTCAACTCACAACTTTACAAGGCAGATAAATTTCATTTCCAAGCTACAGATGAACCAGAGAGACACAAACTTGCCTAAGGTTACAAAGCTAATAAATGAAGGAACTGGGATTTGAACCCAGACTGTGTAACATAGCACTTTAGACCTAATCTAGGCACTATATTACTTTCCCAATAATAATGGTAACAAGTGCAACAAATGTGTATTGGATGCCAATTCTGTGCTGGATACATTGCCAAGCCCTTTACACAGAGAGCCTCATTTGCTCTTCAGCACAACCTGTGGGGCAGGTTTTTATTATTGTCCTTATTTCAGAGATAGAATGACTAAGAATTACAGAGAGATTTGGTAACATTTCTGAGGTCATGCAGCTAGTTCACGATTGAGTCTGGATCATTCTCAGGCTCTCTATCTCCTAAGACCCCAGGCCCATTTTTTATTTTGGTTCAGAAAGCATTTTCTACCCCCATCAAACCATCTCTCCCTTTTAGCAGCCAGTTCTCATCTCCCACCTGAAGACAGAACAGAAAGAAACTTTTCATCTTTTTTGAGGGCAAAGGCCATATGGCAATGAAATATATAGTGGATTTTTTGGGACTGTGGGTTCCCAAAGCAGTAGTGGTCAAGAGCTAACTGTTTATCAGAGGGGACAGTGCTACATTTGGATGAATGGGAACCTGTTTCATGCTACTGTGTTTGAAGCCAGATGCAGTGTCATGATGCTGACCTGCATTAGGGACTTTATATTGATGGCCAAGGGAAACTGACCCTCTGTAGGCTTTTAGTACCATTGGTGGTCAGGACTTTACGTGTGTGTGTACATGTGTGTGTGTATGTATAGACAGATACACACAAAGTCCTGACTACCAATGTTACCAACACACAGTTTTTTGGGGGTAGGAAGGTACCTTTTGTATGCAGAGCACTCAATTTATGCTTTTGAGCAGGGGAAACTAAAAACAAACAAACAAACAAAAGTAAAATGATACCATTTGCCCTAAGATGACCTGGAAGTCTAAGCAGAGAGATAAGGCAGATGAGTATATGGATGCTATATTCATAGATTAGCTTGGTTTATTAATATATTTTAACATCATTCATTCATTCATTCATTTATATATAGAGAGAGAACGCAAGTGGGGAAGAGGGGTAGGGGGAGAGAGAGAGAATATCAAGCAGGCTCCAGGCTTAGCACAAAGTCCCACATGGGACTCGATCCCATGACCCTGGGATCAAGACCTGAGCCAAAATCAAAAGTCGGATGCTCAACCAACTGAGCCACCCAGGTGCTCCTTAAAACTTTTTGATGCTGGCGAGGATGTGGAGAAACGGGCAACCTCCTACACTGTTGGTGGGAATGTAAACTGGTACAGCTGCTCTGGAAAACAGTGTGGAGGTTCCTCAAAAAACTATCAATAGAACTCCCCTATGACTCAGCAATAGCACTGCTGGGGATTTACCCAAGGGATACAGAAGTGCTGATGCATAGGGGCACTTGTACCCCAATGTTCGTAGCGGCACTTTCAACAATAGCCAAATCATGGAAAGAGCCTACATGTCCATCAACTGATGAATGGATCAGGAAGATGTGGTTCATCTATACAATGGAATACTACATGGCAATGAGAAAGAATGAAATCTGGCCATTTGTAACAACGTGGATGGACCTCAAGGGTGTCATGCTCAGCGAAATAAGTCAGGCGGAGAAGGACAGATACCATATGGTTTCACTCATAGGTCTAACAGGAGAAACCCAATAGAGGACAATGGGGAGGGGAAGGAGGAAAAAGAGTTAGGGAGAGGGAGGGAGGCAAATCATGAGAGACTCTTGAATACTGAAAACAAACTGAGGGCGGAAGAGGAAGGGGGAAAGGGGAAGGGGGTGATGGTCATGGAGGAGGGCACTTGTGGGGGAGAGCACTGGGTGTTATATGTAAACCAACTTGACAATAAAGTAAATAAAAATACTTTTTGAAATTATAAAACCTGCAAAAAATTTAAAAATCAATACCTTTATGAAACATTAAAATTATCATAATCTTCATATAGGAAAGGCAATAGAGCAAAGTTAATGCCACTTTGCAACTAGTGATTCATATCTTTACATGTGAGTGTCAGACTTCTGAAATAATATTATTAATAAAGTTAAGAGGCTGTTATTGGGAAGGATGCAATAAAATTTATCTATCTTTTCATCGTTTTATCTGGGTCACCAGAAACAAATGTGATCATTTTCTACCTCCAGGTAAAACACTTACACTGTTCACCTTCTGGTGCTGTCCTTTGTTGCACTTGGGAACAAATGAGCAGCTTCAGGGTGAGGATGGAAGAATAATGTGTAGGCAAAGGAAAAGCTAGGAACTAGATTAAGAATGGATATTCTCACCTAAAAACTGTGAATTTCAAGATCACACATAGGGTCCACCTCAATTTAGGAATGCCCCCATGGATCTGAAAAATGGTAATTGAAACATCCTGGACTGGCTAGGAGGCTATTAATAGCTTAAGTGCTGCGAAGCCTCAGGCCAAGGTGTCAGCTTTCATACGATGTGGTGACCCTGACTTTGGTCCATTGCTGTAGGCAGAATTTCTAGGTCTTGTCTCAAGACTTTCCAAACGGGTTCTCAAAAGTGGATCCTGGTGATGGAGAATGGGGGCCAGGAGGGAGCACCCTTTCCCTTCATGTGGTAAAGACTCTCTGGTTGATGGTGAAGATGGAAAGGAGAGCACAGTATGGGGACCTAGCACTCCCACCTCTAGACAGTTTTCTTAGGAAATGCTAGAGAATTACTATGGCATAGCATCACGTGTCTTGGAGGATGGGAGGAGTGACTCACCTATCTGAAAGTGAAGGTCTGTAGTTAAGGCTATTGTTCTGCACCCATTTCTCCTTTCCCCCTCTTTTTACCTCTTTTGCACCAGGTGAAAAAGGCTCAGGGCTTGGCTCAACACATGCTTTCCTAGGTAACCATCCCTGGACTGGGCGTCCAGTTTCTCCTTTGAATGTCCTTGCATCCCTCAGAACTTTGATCATCATGTGATTTTATATCCACTCTTGAGGTTATTAGATGAAAGTGTGGTACTTCCTATGAATTGTTTGTTTTGTCATTTTTTATTACCCCCCATTATTGTCATATAGTAGTCGCTCACAAATGTTTCTTAAATTGTTGGTTCACAACCCTCTCGGGAGCTTCCCAGGTGTAATCTGAAACTGGCCCCTCTACTCAGAGGGCAGAGAGAGACTGAAGAAAGAGGCAGGTCACTCCAGGTTAGTAGGTAGAAGTTTTAATAATAGCAAAGGGAATTTACATACAAGGTTTGTCTTGGGTGGCTGCAAGATGAATATATCCTTGCATCCACCTGGCAAATCTTAAAAGTTTACATAAAGGCCTTAGGGTGTCTGGGTGGCTCAGTTGGTTAAGTGTCTGACTCTTGATTTTAGCTCAGATCATGATCCCAGGGTCGTGGGATCGAGCCCCATGTCAGGCTCCACACTTAGCATGGAACCTGCTTAAGATTCTTTCTCTCCCTCCCTCTGCCCTCTTCCTCCACTTATGCTTGCTCGCCCCTTCTCTAAAAAAAATAAAAATAAAAAATACATATATTAAAAGTTTATGTAGAGCCCTTAACTATTTGAGTCCCTGCAAGTGGTTTCAATACCACATCACCCTCTCAAAAGCCATGTCCTTGGAGCAGTCTCTGGGAATGGGAAAGGCAAGGATAACCCACATTCCCAAGACAGGGGTGGGGGCAAGGGGCCCTGAGTACCTGGGTCTACCTCACATGTTAGTTGGTAGTCACATCTTTTCAATAACATTCCCTAACATAAATGAATAAATAAACTTTTCAAAACAAAGGTTTTGAATCAGTTGGTGGGGAGACAGAGCTAATAGTCTGAGGTGAATTAAAGAGACAATAGTGTTAATTGAGAGAAAGCCTCCTAACAGAGTCACTGTGTATTTTTCCCCCCCTCTGGGAATGAGTGTATAATTCAGCACACCACAGAACTAAGGCTTAGCATTCTACTGTGAGCCAATCAATCAAAAACTCAATCAACACCTATTTATCCAGTGCAGACCATGTGCCCAGCACAGTGCTAGAGACTAAGACTTTTGGGAAGTAGCTTTGCCTCTTTTCTTCAGTTCATGAAATAGGGTTACTAAGACCTGTAGAAGTATGGAGGATGGAGGGCTGGGTAGGTGCTTTGGTGGATAAACTGATGGATGATTGTTGTAACTAGAAAAGTGCTGTGACAATCCAGTGGCATTTGAGCTACAGCATTTTCTCTGTGGGAACCAACACCCTGAACTCAAGAGTTACTCTTTCCCAAGTAAGATATGGATAGGAAAATGGCTCTGATAACTGTTGCAAAGGTATCAACTTAAAAACAAACGAAAATCACAAGACACCTACTTGAACTTGAAGTATGAAATAAAGGAAGCAATTGTTTCCAAGCAGAATAATTGTGGAGTTAGTGACTGAACTGTATTGGGTTAGCAGGGTTCTGCCTGTTAGGGGTGGGGACGGTGGTGGTGTTGGGGGGTGGTCTAGCTTAATTAACCTTTCTCTCTTGAAATGTGACAAAATAGCTCCCTTGAGATGTTGATCTCTAAAAATGCAAAAGGAGAATTCTTCCTCAATCACATTTGTATGGAAACAAAGGATAGGAAGGGAAGACATGCCTGTGAGAGGAAAGAATATGTGGGCTATGGATACATTCAGATGCCAAAACGGCTGCTCATTTTCAGCCTCTGCCCTAATTTTTTTCTCTCCTCCTGGAATCTATGATGGAAGTTCATATTTGGGAGGCAGGGGAACAAATCAACCCCGGTTTGTAGTATGCTAGGAGCTCTTTATAACCACCCCCACAACCCCCACTCCCTTGACCTCCACACACACACACACACACACACACACACACACACACACACACACATTGTTCATTGTTCAGGTAGTTTGAGCAGAGTTGTCTTCTGAATGACAGGGCCTTGTCAATGTAGAATTTCTAATAATCTGGTCCTTGGGCGAAAATGTGTCCACATTATGGAGGTGAGGAATTGGGGGAAGGGAAGAGGTTTGTTAATTAAGACTAAAGACTGTTTGCAAGCCTAGCTGCCTAGTTACAACTGATTCTTATTTCCTGGTGCAAACATTTATTGGTTTGTCAAGACCTCTTCTTCTCTGCCCACATGTAGTCATTTTCTTGATAGACAGTAATAAGCTTGCATTTATTCCTAAATGTCCTTTAATGCCCAGTTCATTAGGAAGTCCAGTTAGGACCTATTAGCTAGATTTTACTGTATTATTGCTGGATAAAAGGGATACTAGCATTGAGAGGAAGATTTTCTGCCTAAGGAAATATTTTTCTCCTAGAGGCATGAAAACATGAATAAGCATATGCAAAAACTTAAGGCTAGGGAGTCAGAGCATCCTAAGTGAATTCCAGTAAAGGTGATTAGTAGTCTAGGGTCAAGAGGGAAGTGCATCCCATGGGAACTCTTGAACAGAACTAAAGGCCACTCTTTGGATGAGGGAATCCTATGCTACCCTGTTGAGGATGGAGCTTTCTTCTCCTCCCACATTAATCTCCTGCATTTTTGCTACCATCTAATTGTTTTGTTATCATGTTGCCATTGTATCTGTCTTGCAGGAGACACTCTCAAGGAAAGTCTATCTGGATGTCTTCTTTTCTAGTCAGTCTTCATGTCTGACTGTTCTGGATTTGGATCCAATGTCTACCCTTAGACCCTAGGCCTTTCCCCACACCTCTGATGTGGAAGCTCTTCAGCCATGGGGTCTACACTCCTTTCTTCATTCTCATGCCCCCCCCCCCCCAGCGAATCAGGAAATGCCTGGACAGACTGTTGAACCAAAGTTCCCGTCTTCCTCCCACTGTGGGTTTTGATCACTTCTTTCAGTAACTAGGTTAGTTTAATTATGTATGAAAGGACATCCATAGTGCAAGAGGAAATGTCCTGTAGAGCATTTATCAAGGAATTGGTCTTTGTAATCTGATTCATCCCCAGAGCAAAAGCAAAGTATCTGAGTTGATGATTCAGTTATTACCTTTGAGGGGAAGTAGGATGACACATCTAGAGTTGGTGGGGTTTGAATCACTGTGGTTGACTCAATAGATGAACCAAGAATCTGCAGGAGGTACAAAGTCTGCGTGTTGTCCCAATCCTTCCAATAGCATAATGAGGAGTTCACTGCTGTTGTCATTGTTATACAATGTGGAAACTGAGGCAGAGAGAAATTAAACTGCCTTGCTCAAAATTTCTAAAATAGAAAGTGAGGTAGAGTCTAGATTTGGAAAGAATGAATCTAATGCCTGTCGTGTACAAACTAGTCTTTTGGTTGTTCACCGTTTCATGTTCCTGGCTTATCTGATCATGTCCAGCTTCCTAGAGCTGGATCTATTGATTGGCTTGAATGGCAGGCTCAGAAGTTGGTCAAGAATCTCAGTATGATGATTTGGTGGGACTGGAAGAAGAGATCTTTAGCAAATAGAGCCAGTATCCAATGTGCCTAGGAAGAGCCAGCCTGCTTCCGCCACTCCCTCCATCTTTGACTTAGCCAAGCTACTTAATGTTTGAAAGTCTCAGTTGCCTCATTTGGAGGATAACAGTATCCTCTACCTCTTACTGGCTTGTAAGGATAAAAGAAAGGAAGGAGTACATGGAAGGTACTTGGTAGATAATTAAGAGTTTAAAAAATTTTAGCTGAGGCCCTTTGGCCCCTTACACTATGACCCAGAAATCCTAGTTGCCCTGGGATAGTGTTTCCCAAACTCTAGTATCCATGGGCATGGCCTGGGAGGAGATGTTAAAAGTGCAGTTTCCCAGATTCCTCAATAGGTGACTCAGGTTGGACCAGGAGATGCTGATGCAGAAGTACAGAGACCGCCATGGAGAAATTCTTGTTCAGAGGCCAGCAGAGTCCACATTCTCCACTAGAGCCTCCACATTCCTTCAGTCTCTTCTTACCCTGAGAAACAAGTGTTAGAAATACGCTCAGCAATGCAGTCTACTAAAGGCTTTCTAAGGTCAATGAGTAATAATTTAATTATTACAGGACGCTGTCCTGGACTAGTATATTTTCTTCCTATTCCCCATTTCCCCTCTTGGCTCCCTGCCCCTCCTCTTCCACCCAGCTTCTATTTGCACCACAGTCCATGGCATTTTTGAACTTCAGGGCTCCTGTCTGGCTCATTATTCATTTAGCTGAGGAACTGCAGCACCTAATTAATAGGAAATTAGCTGTGAATGTAACATTTGGCCTGTAGTCAAGGCACAAAAGTTATAAATATATACCATGTGAGTGGCCTGGGCACCTGATTCCTGGCAGCTCTAGAAGTGGTACTTCCTGTGTTGTTCCAGGAAGTGCAGTCATAGGTCAAGGGCAACTGGAGTCCAGGAGTCGCTGGCCCAGAGGGCCAAGGGGGTCATGCTGGGGAACACATGAGCCTGTCTACTTCATCTCATTTCACAAACAGTAAATTTACTTTCCTCAAGTTAAATGTCTCTTCAAAGGCCAGGCTGGAGTGGAAGTGAAAAGGAAATTGGAACAGGGGCAAGAGAAGATATAAAGGAAAATTGTAGGGTCCCTCACAGGGTGTGCCAAGCCCTGTTCCCTCAAAGACACTGCAGACCTACTATTGTTCCAGACACTTCCATTTGGCTTCTTCCAGAGACATATGAGTTCCAGCTTCATGTAATACCCTGATAGTAGGGACTTGTGCATTGAAGACCATGCCCCTGATACCCATGGTTATGGCCCATGGAACTGAGCCCCAGAAGGATTAAAAATCCTGCCTTCTAGCTAGGGGCAGAGCTGGGATTTGAACCACATTTCATAACTCCCATGTCTGATGCATTTTGTAGGACATCAGTGCTGCCTGACTACTTTAAAAGGAGAGTCAGCCTGGGAGGAGAAAACTGTTATTAAAAGCGCCAGTAAGGAAAGGATTGAGGAGGAGAGGAAGGAACCAAGGGTCAAGGGCAAGGTAGAGGCACCTCTAGGGGTTTTGTAAGTTGGTGTGGAGGAAACAATGCCCAGGGACCAGAGCTGAAGCTATTTTCTCTAGATTCACCTGATTTAAGTCATCTTACTTTTCTTTTTCTCAACTTCCCCAGCAGGGAACTAGGAATTGTGCAACCTGTCTTTTCCCCTGTGAGAGTGAAATCTGCTGATAAAAGGATTGGTTCAAATTCTAAGTATGTTTGTCATGACCCAAACCATGAAGGTGAGGGGCAAGAGAAAAATGCTGGGTTGTTGGCAAAGCATGTGGGGCCGGGAGGAACAGCCAGTCTGACTACATTAGGGAACAGAAAGCCCAGAGTAAGTGCAATATTTTGCCAGCTTTATTTAAGAGATCAATCGAAGCCTCTTTAACACAGGCTTCTACCTGAGAGCGATATAATGAATCCGGCATTTATGTGTCTCTGGAAGGAGTCTTCTGAAAGAGGAGAAAAATAGAAAAGAAATTGCATCTTTGGGTAGGTCCCAAAAGGGGCTGCTCTGAACGAGGGAAATAACTCATTGACAATGTCATAGAGCAGAAGATAGACAGAGAGGCTGCATGTTGCTTAGGCTGAAGGAGGACAGATTTTCCCTGGAAGGAAAGTGTGCCTCCAGCCTTGCTCAGGGAAGAGAGTTGTAAATCAGAGCCTGGCTGAGAACACAGGTGTCATAGCTGCCCTAAAGGAAAGATAATACATTTTCCTCTCTCCACCTCTACCCACTAGCCAGGGGCATTTCCTCACCCTCCTCTGAGGAAGAGCTTTGTGCCTCCTGGTTTCTTATCCTCTGGGCAATGTTACCAATACTGTACCATCCCAGCGAGTGCTTTGGCACAAAATGGCTTTGGAGTCAGAAAGATTTGAATTGAAACATCACATTCTGCACTTATGAGTTTCCTCACCTCAATATACCCTCAGTGTCTTATTGTATTAAAAATATGGGGTAATACTTGTTTGAGGGTTTTTTAAGAAGATTAAATGAGATAATAGTCAAAACACCTCATATAGCATATGATACATAGTTGGGTCTTAAAATAATTATTGCCATTATTGTAATACAAGTAAGAGGGTCAAGAATAACACTTGGGACTTGGAGTCACTAAATAATCACTTTCTGGTTTTTTTTTTTTCTATCAAGGTCATATCTGTAATACTGACATTAGGAAAAGGTGTTTGATATTTTGTTCCTTTATCATATTTCACCCTCCCCCAGCCAATCCTAAGCCACAATATAGATCAAGGTCAACCCAAACCCTGATTCCAGCCCTAGACCCACCCTGACCCCAAACCTATATCAAACTATAATCCTATAGTCTTAACAACCTTATTCCTACTACATTAGTCAGGGTTCTCCAAAGACATGGAACCAATAGGATGTACATATAGAGAGAAAGACACGTTATAAGGCATTGGCTCATGGCACTGTGGAGTCTGGCAAGTCCCAAAATCTGCAGGGTGAGTTAGCAAGCTGGAAGACCTAGAGAGCTGGTAGTGTAGTTCCAGTCTGAGTCCAAAGGCCTGAGATTCAGGAGAGCTGATGGTATAATTCTAGTCTGAAAGCCAATAGGCTTGATTACCAGGAAAAGGTGATGTTTTAGTTAGAGTCTGAAGACAAGAAAAAAAGCCAATGTCCTGGTTCAAAGACCATCAGGTAGAAAGGATTCTCTCTTATTCAGGAGAAGGTCAGGTTTTGTTCTATTCAGGCCTTCAACTGATTGAATGAGGCTCACCTACATTAGGGAGTACAGTTTGGTTTACTCAGTCTACTGATTTAAATGTTAATCTCATCCAAAATCACCCTCACAGAAATACCCAGAATAATGTTTGACCAAATATCTGGATACTATATGACCCCGTCAAGTTGACATATAAAATTAACTATTACAGCAACCTTATCCCTAACCCTATCATCAACACTTACTCTAAGCCCAAGGTGAAACCCAACTCTACCCTAATAACTACTATTAAATATTGCTAGGCAATGTTAGTGCCTCAGGTTTCTTCTTTGTAGTGGGGATACAAATCCTACTGTAGCCACCAAAGCTGCTAATCAAGGTGATGAAGTCACACTGAAAAGGAACTCAACTTGATAATGTATTTCTGGAATGTGGAATTCAAAGGGAAAAGAGATTGTAAAATAGATTCTCACTCGGATAGTAACCCAATATGAGGAATTTCTCAGACACACAGAGAGACTACCATTTATTGGTGCTGACTCCTGCCCCATTCTCTTGGACAAACCTTATTTTAATAGGATCTGTGTGAAATTGGGGTGACCAGGAACAGGGCATGGGCACAATGCTCTGAAGATGTCTTATAAATATTGTCAATATTTATACTCAGTTCACTTGGGTTTCTGCCAGATTCCTCTCTTAGATTTATCTCACATGATAAAAAAGGAAGCTTCCTAGTTTTTAGAAAGAGTCCTATAAAATCACAGAACTGAAAGGGATGACTAGCCCTGTGGTTCTTAATTTCAGAATAACTGATACCTGGATGCCATTGATCCATCTCTGCAGATGAGCTCTGGGCATTGATATTGGTGATTTTGGAAGTATGCTTCTAGCACTACTGTTGCCAAGTGGTTCACCAATTTAACCCAAACCCTCATTTTACAGATAGCAAAAGTGAGACTCAAAGAATTTAAGTGACGTCATAAAATTGGATCTCTAGGGGCAAAACCAATACCCAGTGTCTCATGACTCCTGGTCCAGTGCTCTTATTAAACACCATACCTTCGCTCAGCTTGTTTTGTCAAATTTATAGCCAAAGAATGATGAAACCATCTAGAACCATCATGGTGACTGGTACTCTAACTTGACCCATGTGAAACTTTTCCTGCTATACCAGCTTAAAGGCTGTCATTCCTCTGCACTGGATAGCTCTTGTTCAGAGAGATAGGTGCACTGGGGCAGAAATAATTCTTTACTAACCCATTTGGAACAATAAAGAAGTAAATCCTAGTCCATCAACCTTGACCAGACAGCTGAAGGTTGTGCTCACTTGGTACTGACCTTATAAAGAGGTATTGCAACTTTGGGGATCCATTTGTTGTTGTTGTTGTTGTTTTCCTTCTGGGCACTTAGAGTTCATGTTCACCAAAGGGTGTTTTGGGAACTGGAGGTCTAATGCTATTAGCATCTGCTTCAGCCTCAATTCTTTTCTAATCTTTAAAAGGTGTTTAGATTTTTAATGAACTTATACTGCATACTAAATGAATTGTTATTTTTAAATAGGTGACTGGAATCCATCTTACATCTTTATTTAATGTATCTAGAAAAATGGAAGCCTCCGAAAAAGATCAGCAAGGCAGCCTGTGGCTTTCTCTTGGGTAGTAGTTCTTTATTACCCAGAGTGTACATAGGGGATTCTGTATTCATTTAGTCATCATTTAAATGATGTTTATAGATTCCTCCTGGGTCTAGGGAATTTGACTGGCACAAGGGAAAATTGAGGTGAATCAGACTCAGCACTTGACCTCAAGAAGCTTAAATTGAGGATGAGCACCCTTGAAAACCCACACCACAAATAATGTGATGTTCCCTAAAGGTTCTACAATAGGATTTCAGGGATGAGTGAAATTACTTGTACTTGAGGGATAGGGGAAGGTTCCAGTGAAAATGTGACCATTTAGCTGAGCCTTGGAAAACTGATGGGATTTAACACAAATCTGAATCACGTGGGCAAGGTAACAGCATGAGCAAAAGGAGACAAAGAGGAGGGAGGGGATTTTTGTGGGGGTATATTTGTTTTTAATATGGTAGGCAGGGGAGAGCCATATGAAAAACTTTAAGTGTAGATGTCAGGGACTCCTAAGAGTTGGATTTACATTGTCTCCTCACAGAATCTCTTAGAGATAGTGTTATTATGCCTACTTTGCAGATGAGGAAACGAAGGCTTAGAAGTCGGTAAGCCAGTGGGGGGCAGAGCTAGGATTGGAACCCAAAGACATATTCTTTCCAAAGCCAAGATTCTACCATGAGTATTCAGAGAGAGTGGTGGCACCATTATGGGGGAGGAAGAGATAATGCATTCACTTTGGATGTGTTGAGTTTGAGGCACTCATGAGACCTACAAGAGGAGAGGTGAGTTTGGAGCTTGGGGAAGAAGTAATATGAAAGAAAAGGAGTTTGTTTCTCAAAGTTACATCCTAAGGTTGGCATATTCAGAACACCAGTCAGGTTGACTCACCCTATGGATTTTCCAGATGGAAATTCTTGCAGCTCATCTGCAAGGCTGCTCCTCGCTGTGTATATGGTTTGCCAGACCCATCTTCAAAAGCTGCACTCAAGGTTTTCTTTTTTTGAAATATCTCAGCTCCTCTCTCCTCCATGTGTGCTTTCAATGCTGTTTCCATTTTTCTGAAGGGACTTTGCAACTTGCTGTCCCATTTCTGGCTGCCAAGATGTGCCTCTGAGAAGTATCAAGCTGTTCAGCATTGGGTGGAGCAAGCACTCCTAACCCTGTGATCCCAATCATGAAAAAAAAAAAAAAAACACCTCAGTTGTAGGGGGAGCTGAAGATGATAAGCATGTGCATGGAGAAGACAGTTCTTTCCAGCAGGTGGAAAGACCAGAGGGCCGTAGGGAGCTTTGGTAGCCTGAGAAAGCTCTTGTACCTCAGATTAAAGAGAGAAGTTCAGTGGAACTCCTTCTACTTCCAATTCCTTTGTCATTTCCCAACTTCAGCTAGCAGTGCTATATGACTGGAACTAGAACTGTCTGGCCAGTGAGGAAACTGAGGCAGGAAGGCATGGAAAAGACTTAGTCAAGGTGTTATAGTCTTTGGCTAAGAGCCCAGAATTCACAACACTCAGGGATCTGAGGGTTGGAACCTGAATTAGTTTTCTATTGTTGCTGTAATAAATTATCACAATTTTAGTGTGACTTAAAGCCACATGCATTTGCTAAGTCACAGTTCTATAGATTGGAAGAGCAGGTAGGTTCAGATGGGTCCTCTGTTTAGGGTATCATGATGCTACAATGAAAGTGCTAGCTGAATGGACTCTTATCTCAGATTCTGGGAAGAACCTACTTCTAACCTCATGCCTTTACTTCCCTGTAGTTGTAGAACTCAAGTCCTCATTTCTTTGCTTGCTGTCAGCCTAGGGCCACTCTCAGCAACTAAAGGCTGCCTGCATTCCTATGCCATGGCCTCCTTCATCTTCAGGGCCAGCATTGTAGCATCAAATCCTACCTATGCTCCAAATCTCTGACTTCCTATTTGTTGTCAACTGGAGAAAACTCTGCTTTTAAACGGCTCATGTGAGTAAATTGGTCTACTTGGGTAATCTCTGTTTTGCCATATGTATTACTTTGCTAAGACTGCCATTAACAAAGTACCACAAGTATAATGGCTTAAACAACAAAATTTTATTGTCTCACATCTCTGGAAGCTGGAAGTCTGAAATCAAGGTGTTGGCAGAGTTGGTTCCTTCTGAGGGCTGTGAGGACGGATCTGTTCCAGGCTTCTCCCTTGGCTTATAGAGAGATGACTGTCTTCATGTTCACAATGTGTTTTCCTTCTGTATACATTTCTGTATCTAAATTTTCCCATTTTATAAGGAAACCAGTCAAACCAGATTTAGGCCCTCCCTAATTGACCTCATGATTAATTACATCTACAACAATCTTATTTCCAAATAAGGTCACATTCTGAGATACAGGGCTTCAACATGTGAATTTTGGTGAGACAGTTCAACCCATAACACCATCTAATAGCATATAATCATGACAGCAATGTCTTATCCTATGCATAGGCCCTGCCCACACTTGAAGGGGAAGGGATTAGACAAGGGTGAAGGTCATTCCCAGGATTTTACTTGTCACAGAGTCCCTGAACCTAGGTTGCTGCTCAGTGGTCAGGACGAATAGAAAGAAACCACTGGAGAGAGTAGTGAGAGTGGTTCAGTGGAGTGTAGACCATGATCACGTAACCAGGAAGTGAAGAAAAGTCATACTCTTCTGCACTCAATAAGCAGCTGTGTCCAAGAGGAGGCCAGGTGGCTAGAAGAGAGCAAAGCAGGGCAGAATAGCAGTTTCACTAAAATGTAGGAGACCTGGGCTTGTTTGTTGTCTGGAAATAACCAATAGAGAGAGATTTGCAGTGAATAAATGCCTCCAACAGTTTCTGGTTGCCACCTGCCCCCTGGTGTGGAAACTTGACTTATTACCCTATAAGGATTTTGTAGAATACACATTAAATGGCCTCTACAAGTAGATATATGTGCAATATGGCTGAGTTGTAGTTACTTTGGACGCCCATGTTTCCTTACTTGTGGCCCTATAGAGCTCAGTCTTAATATCGCAGGAATGCACTTATATTTGGACTCCACTTGCCTGATTCTTTACAAATTTTGTGTGATTTCCTTGGAAGGACTGGTTTTATAGAACTTAGTAATAGTAGTGGCAACCAATGAATCTAGGTCTACCGTATGTGTGTCTTGTGAGAAGTGTGCTCATACATTATTCCTCATCTCCCTTCTACATGGTAGACTATTGCCTCCATTTCACATGTTGGGAAATAGTCTCAGAAGGCTTCAGGGCTGTGGCTCAGGTTACAGAACTAATAACTAGTGATTCCAGGCTCCTACATCCCTCTGGTTTAGTCACTACACTCACATCAAACCCTCTCTAAAATTTGGCAAGTTTGTTCTTGTTGAAAAGTTCACTATTTCTGTAGGATGCACTCAGAGCAGCAAATGTTCTGTGAAAACAAAATCATAGTTTTCACCTTTTTTCCCCTCCTAGTCCCAAACTCCTGGGCTTCCCAAGTCAGTCAGCTATTTGAGAAATTACTCAAGGAAGAATTTTTATCTCCACCCAGAGTAATTCATTGCCACACAAAGAACAATACAGAGACATTTCAGCCAGTGTGACTTTTTCCAAAGGTCATACACACCGGTGCCCAGGGGTTTGTGATGGACATGGTGCCCAAGGCACAACATCATATTTGCTTCTCTTTCTGGATTCATTTCATCATGAAAGTGTTTGCAAGGCTCCATCTGCTGACATACAATGGTCTGTCCTCCCAAATGGGGGCCTGCTGCTATTCACAATGAGATCTGTGGATCTTAGAAGATATTTTAAAGAAGCATCACAACAGTAAGAACCAAGAGCAATCAGAATTCAGGGGCATGGAATGCAGAAATAGCAGGCATGGCCACCAGACTTTGTAGGCTTGAGAAGCACCGAACTGTGCCAGGCTGAGCGTGCTTTGGAGAAAGGTGTGGAGAGAAAATCACAAGTTCAGTGGGCTTTGGAGAAAGTGTAGGATTTTGTTAGGTGAAGTAGAAGTAGAAGGTGGGAGAGAAGGGCATCTCAGGTATAGATAAGATATAAAGATTTAAATGTCAATGCTTGTTGTGCTAAGTGGCTCAAGTATAAATGATAAGGTTACTAATGATCCCATCATCTCCATAATAATAAACACAAGCACTTATATATTACCTACTGTATGCTAGAGTACAGTAATTATATTCTCAGTACATTGATTATATTAACTTATATGTTCTTCAAAGAAGCCATTTGAAGTGGGTACTTTTATTATCCTAGTTTTACAGGTGAGGAAACTGAGGCAAATTATCATTCCAAAGAACCCTCATCTGTCAGAGTCAGGATTTTATTCCAGCAGTCTACCTCTAGCGCAGTATTGTCCATTAGAACTTTCTATAATGATGACAGTATTCTAAATCTATGCTTCCAGGATTGCAACCCCAACTACATGTGGCTATTGAGCACTTGAAACGTAAAAAAAAATTTTTAATTTAAATTATTTCATTATAATGTTTTAAGTTTATTTATTTTGAGAGAGAAAGAGGGTGCTAGCGAGCAGGGGAAGGACAGAGAGAGGGGGAGAGAGAGAGAATCCCAAGCAGACCCTGTGCTGTCAGCGCAGAGCCCCACGTGGGGCTCAAATTCACAAACCGCGAGATCATGACCTGAGACGAAACCAAGAATTGGACACTTAGCAGACTAAGCCACGTAGGTGCCCCTAATTTTAATTACTATATTTGAATTTAAATAGGCACATAAGGCTAGTGACTACTGTGTCAGACAAGTTGGCTTACTAGAGTCTGCTCAACTGTAACCCTCCATTGCCTTTCAAACTGGACAGTGTAATGTTGATTCTGTAATGTTAGTACTAGTACTAATAATAGCCACTGGAAGCTTGATTCCCATTTATTTAGCTCTTACTGTGTACTTGTTAAGTGCTTCCTGTAAGCTATGTCTTGTCATTTCCATGACAACCTTGTGGGTGATGGCTGTGAGCATGGATCTGCATTCAAAACCCAGCTCTGCTACTTGTTTGCCCTGTGACCTTAGGCAAGTTACTCTCTGTGGCTCAAGTTCCTTTTTTGGGAAACGTAGTAAGTAATAACATCTATTTCATATATTTGTTATGATGCTTGCAAGATTCTATGTGTTTAAAGTGCACAGAGTGGTGCCTGACATGGGATAAGCATTCGCTATACGGGTGGTATTGTTGTTACCTCCTTAAGCATTAGATGAAGAAACCAAGGCATGGAGACTAAAGCATCCATACTAAAAGGCACAGCTCCCTGTGGAAGAGTTGGGATTCAACCAACAGGCAGCCAACCTGATATCAAAGTCTGGGTTCTTAACAATTGTATTGTGACTTCTGTTCAGAGTTTCTAAAAGTTAGATTTGTGGAGAACTGTCATGAAAATCCTCCAGGGTGCTTGTTAAAGATATATTCTACCAGACTTGCAGAAAGCTATTGCCTTAGATTGTTTATGGTGAAGACCTGAGAATCTGCATTTTAATAAGTTCTCCAGGTGGTTTTCAAGTATACATTAACCAGTGAGACACCACTGGAAAAATGTGATGGGGAGGAAAGAAGAAGGAGAGGACAGGTTTTGAGGTATAGGAAGTGTGTGCAGGATGAAGGAATTCTATGAACAGATCTTTTTAGAAAGATCTTTCTGGTGGTCAGCATTGAAGATGGACTTGATTAAAGAATCTGGGGCACAGGGAGGTGATAGGACCTGTTAGGACAGTGGCAAGGTGGACAGGGGGAGCAGAAGGGAAATATTCTCTGGATATTTGTTGGTAAAATTGACAGGACATAGTACCTCTCTAGAAATAAGAGAGCAAGAGAGTTAATTGGGAGTCAAGAACAATCTTGAGGTTTCTGTTTACAACACCAGGGTAGGTAGCGATGTTGTAACCAAGATGGGCAAGGTATTAAGGGAAGAAGATTCAGATGCACTTGAGGAATTTGTAGGGCATCCAGGTAGAATCGTCCAAGAAACAGCTGGACATTTAGTTTTGAGTTCAAAAGGGGAATATATAGCAGAAATAATGGTTGGGGCTCCACAAGCACTAGACATGGTGCTTGCTCCATGCAGTGGGTTAAGACTGTTCCACAGAAACCTGGCCACAGGCTCACCATCCGCCTCATCAAGTATCTTCCAAGGTGAGTGGTTGATATAAATGTGTGGTGTGGCCTAATGTAAGATAGTAGGTGTTCAGCTGCTTTTTTTGGAGCCAGTTAAAGAATACTTGCCCCATCACACAGCCTTTGGAATCAGTTTATCAACCAAACAAAACAGCCCAAACCCCTTAAGCCTTAGCACACCTTGGGGTGTGACCCTACTGAGGGCACTTGGGCACTTGGTATTGCAGCATATGCCAGAAGAGAAGGGCACCAAGGCTCATCCTCTGGGTAACACCACGTATGGGCCAGGACGAGAAACTAGGGAAAGAGGCAGAGGGAAAGGAGACAGAAAAGAAGGAGGAGAACAAGAGCAGAGCAGTGCCCAGGAGCCCAAGAGAAAGGAGGATTTCAGCAAGGGGGTTGTCAGCAGAGCCACATGCCATGGAGAACTTAGGCTGAAGCCTGGAGAGAGGTCCCAGGGCAGACTCGACTAGCTGGACTGTTTGGTGCCTTTTCGCCATCAGCAGAGTGATGGGGGATGGAAGCCAGGAGAGGGACTGAAAGTTGCAAGGTAGAGGGAAAGAAATGTAGACTACTGTCTTCAGAAGGGAAGCAAAGAGGAAGGATGCTGGCTTGGGGCAGACATGGTTGACAGAGGGTTGTTTGTAGGATGTGAGGCTTGAACATGTTCATAGGAAGAGGGGACTGAGAGCCAGTAGAATAGGAGGGTCTGAAGACAGCAAAAAGCAGAGATGAGTTTTGGATCAAAACCCTGGAGGAGGGAAAAGCAAATCATATATGTGGAAATAGAGAGGTGCTTCTTTCTTTGGGATAGGAGGAAAAATTAGAGAAAAAGCTTAGAGGCAAGAGCAATAATTCATAACTGGAATTCTTGGAAGTGTAAATCTAGGTTGTCTGTTCAAAATGAGGGCATTGGCAATGAATAAGGATAAACACGGTACCATCTTTAACACTTTGAATGCCTCCTCCCCTATGCCAGCCATTGTTTAGTGCTCTTCAGGAATTACCTTTTTTAATCCTAAGAGGTAAATGTAACCAGCATACTCATTTTGTGGCCCACAAAGAGACGTGAATTGCCCCTGGTCATGCTTCTAGAATGTAAAGCTGGGACTTGTCCTCAGGAAGTCTGAGTTCAGTGTCTGATCTTTTAAACACTCTATACAGTGTGATTAAAAGGCAGCACTAATGATAATCTGCATCCTTATAGTACTTTAAAAGAAACTTTCTCCCATTTTGCAGGTGGGAAAACTAAGGCAGAATTTGCCAAACTTGTCACACATCTAGGTGGGGTTGGAGCTGTGGCTGGAATTGGAGTCTCTTGATTTCCAGTTCTGTTCTCTTTCCCAAGGAGTGACAGGCCACACATAGTTCCTGAGCAAATTGTGTTGCATTTCTGAGCAATCTCGTTCCGTCTCTCCCTCCTTCCATTCCAACACCTCCCCTCCCACTCCCACCCTAATGCCAGCCCTGAAATGCCAGGAAGGTATGTCCAGCACCTGTTCCCTCCTTCTGGCTGGGATTCTTGTCCTGGCCAGGTGCCACTGCCCTGCTCTCACACAAGGGCCCCATGCAGGCAGGCAGCAGAGGAAGGCCACCGTTTGTTTTGCTTTTATTGTTAAATAATATAAATGTCTTGGCTGCACCACCCGCCGGGACGTGAGTTGTGTGTCTTCCTGCACAGTCGCTAATGAGACAGTTAATCATTTGTTTATTCTGTATGAAGAGAGGTGGCGGCCATATCACTCAAACCAGACACGGGGCTCAGGCCCCTCGGGGAAGCTGTCCACCCCGGCACATGAGTCACCCATGGTCCCAGCACAGTCCTGCCTTGCAGGCCCCCATACCTCCTTTCCCAAGGCACTGACCAGGATGCAGGCATCAGCTGATGATGATTATTATTACTGTTATTGCGGCTATTATTTTTAAAAATACTCCCTTCCCTGAGAAGAAAAAAAAGTGATTTGCAAAGATGCTTTGTTGGGAAATAAGTAGGTTTCCTCTTGGGCATGCGTTTATCTCACTTGTGCAGAGGTTCCTAGAGGTCGTGTGGCTCACGAGATAAAGCTCTAGGATCCTCCCCAGGGAAGGCCAGAGTCAGTGTTCGGCTGTTTTCCTGGTTCCAGGGTTAAAGAGGTGAAATCAGCTATGTTCCTCCTGCAGGCTCCCTGGGGCTGTGGCCGCTTTTATTAGAGCAAATCAGACCTGTCCAGGTGCCGAGGGATGGGGGAGGAGAGAGCCAGAAGGAGCTGAGGAGGGGGTTGGGGTGTGTGTATGCTGGGCCTACTGCTATCTGTACCTGGGTTGCCCAAACTGAATGATTGTCTTAAAAAGCTTCCATCCATCTATTTGCATGCTATTAGCATCCTCCTGCTCTTTTCTTGGTGTTTGGATAAATCCTATTGCCTGAAGCTTATATTTCAATTAACTGGGTCCAACTGTCTGAGTCCTGAGGCACAGGGATGGGTAGGAAGTTGCTGTGTTTTCAGCCGTGGCTTCGTATCATCGACAATCTGTGTCTGTCTTCGTCAGCCGGGTCCCACCCTTGAAGCTGTGCCTCTCTGCAGAACTGAGTGCATAGTGGTCAGGGGCACAGTACCCAGGGCAGGGCTTATGTTTCAGGAGTAGTTTGTACAGGCAGAACAGCTATTCTTTTAGACCATTGGAGTGGGGAGCATGTGCAGGTCCTGGATGGAAACAGTGAAGCCAGTCGGAGGGCACATTGGAGTAGAATCGGCCCCTTACCACAGCCGATTTCTAGCTTTCTCTCTGCTTCACCTGGGACTCTGCGTGAGGCACTTCTCCCCTTAGTCTCCCCTGGGTACATGCTTCTTCATCTCATCCTTTCTCCTCCCTCTTTTCTTGCCCCAGATACCCGCTTTCAACTTCTGTATCTTTGCTTGCTGTTACCTCCACCAGAATCTTTTTCTCTTTCCTTTTCTTACCAGTCTTTATCAAAACCCATCCTTCAAGGCTCCATTTGAATGTCACCCCCTCTAGGAAGCCCTCCCATTGTCCTCCCCAGGCAGAATTAACTTGCTTTCTGTGCTTCAGGCTCCTCAGATCCCATGCCCCTCCCTTCTTTGGGCCAGGGCTAGCGTCCGTCCTGCGTGTCCCACAGTACAGCATCACACTGCAACACCATATATGGTTTTGTGTTTTTGAGTTTGTTCTGGTTTGGCTTTGTAGTGGTTTGAATGGTGATCCCCCAAAAGACATGGCACATTCTAATTTTTGGTACTTACGAAAGTTACCTTATTGGGGGAAATGGCAATTAGAGATGTAATTAAGTTTAGGGTCTTGAGATGAAGAGATCACCCTGGATTAGTCAGGTGGGCCCTAAGTCCAGTGACAAATGTCCTTATAAGAGACACCTGGGAGACTTGACAGACAGAAGAGGTTGCGTGAAGAAAGGGGCAGAGACTGTAGTGATGTAGTCACACACTAAAGAATCCAAGGGATTCTGGCAGCCACGAGGAGTGGAAGAGGCAAGAAAGAGTCCTTCTCGAGAGATCCAGAGGGAGTGACTCCGTCAACACCTTGATTTCAGAACCTTGATTTCCAGCCTCTAGAACTGTGAGGGAATAAATTTCTGTTGTTTCCAGACATCTAGTTTGTGGCAATTTGTTACGGAGCCCTCAGAAACTGACAGGTAGAGCTCTGCAAGGGAAGATGGGGTGGGCAGGAGAAACACAAAAATGTCATGTGAGGAATCTGGACCCTTTCCTGCTACACTGATGCTTGTTACCTGCCTTGCTCCTTCTGCTTCTGTTCCATACAGTGCAAGGCCTGTTGCTCCTGCACCAGGCCTTGTGTGGGTTCTTTGCCCTTGCTGGAGTACCACTACTGAGTAAATAATGGTGATTTTATTATCCCAATAAGAGCTAGTGGCATTTGTATAGTCTCTACAGTTTATAGAGTACTTTGCCTCACCTCATTTCATTCTGTGTTTTCAATAACCTTGTAAGGCAGGTGTTGGGATCCCTATTTACATGTGAGGAAAGGGAAGATTGAGGCATAAAGGGACTTGGGCATGACCATACAACTGGCGTGGCTAAGCTAAGACTTCAAAAATCCTTGTCTTTCATTCCAAATCTGTCTCCTTTGAACTGTGTACTCCATGTTCTTTGAATATGAGGCCCAGTGGGTCACATCTGTTTTTATTCTTTCTGAGACAGGAATGTCCTTTGCCTGAGGTAGGGATGCCTGCTTTTTCTTCTTTCCCCAAGGTGTGCTCAGACTCAACAGACTTTGGCAGTGGTGGATGGGTGAGATGAAGCCTTGCTTATTCAAGGGTCTTTGTTTTAAAAGGGAATGTCTATGTGTGTTAATCTGTTATTACTTAGGTAGACTACTGGGGAAACAGTGTGTGTGTGTGTGTGTGTGCGCGCGCGCGCGCGCCCACATGTGCGCACTCATGCATACACATGCACTGTGCACTCTATTATCCCCCTCTGGTGGTCACTGGCATAAATCCATCACCTGATCATCTAAAATCCCAATGAAAGGAAGATCACCAGGCCAGTGAGCCCAGGGAGATTCAGCATATTTAGTGTGGCTTATGTTTGTACATTCTCCTCTGAAGAGTTTCAGTGGATGGTTCTGCTCTCCAAATGGGGCTTCTTCTTCCAAGGAAAATAAGAGTGTTGCATAAATGGAAAGTGGGCTTTGGAGTATGACAGACATAGTTTCACATCTCAGCTCTGCTACTGAATTTCTACATTGGTTTGAAAACCTTGCCAGTCCATATCTTTAAAATGGGATAATAACTTGGGGTGCCTGGGTGGCTCAGTCGGTTGAACGTCTGACTTCGGCTCAGGTCATGATCTCACAGTCAGTGGGTTCAAGCCCCGCATCGGGCTCTGTGCTGACAGCTCAGAGCCTGGAGCCTGCTTCAGCTTCTGTGTCTCCCTCCCTCTGCCCCTCCCCTGCTCATTCTCTGTCTCTCTCTCAAAATAAAATAAAATAAAATAAAGGCATAAAATAAAATAAAGACATAAAAAATTTTTTAAAAATGGGATAACAACAGATACCCTATTCTCAGGGATGTTATAAGATTATATGAAATAATGTACCTAAATTGCCTAGTACATAGTACTTAGTCATCATGTATTTTTCCCTCCTGATTAAGTTTACTCTTTAAATGTGATTAATTGTACTGTTAAAATGCCATTTTAAAAAGTTTGTTTGTTTATTTATTTATTTATTTATATAGAGAGAGATAGCAGGGGAGGGGCAGAGAGAGAGAGAGGGTCACAGAGATGGATATGGGCTCACAAACTGTGAGATCATAACCTGAGCTTAAATCAAGAGTTGGACACTTGACTGAGCCATCCAGGTGCCCCTAAAATGTTTTTATTGTAAATAATATTTTTATCTAAGAAAATTGACTAGTTGTATCACATTATTGTCTGGGAAATGACAAGATTTCCTTTTTGCCAAAGGGAACCTAAGAACTTGAAGAGAGGAAATGAAATATTCAGATTATAGTCAAATCAGACTTAGGGCTTACGTAGAAATAGGGATGATAATCCTCCTCCCCTCTTTAATGGAAAGGAAAGTTAAGTAATATTTATTGGGCCCCATAATATAAGCCAGATCCTTTATTCAAATATTTTATTTAATTCTTACAGCAACCTGATAAAGTCAGTAATATCCCCATTTCATAGATGATGTGCAGACTTGGGAATTCTACTTACTGTAGGTTACATAGCAGAGAAACTACATTCCCACTCAGGCTTCCTGACTCCTATGACAGTGCTCTGCTCTACCACACCACTTCCCTGGGAGCCCTGGGGAAATACAGCTCATGAAGAGCTCATGTGTAAGGATTAATCAAAAGGAATATCATTGTCATCCCCAGTTGCCAAAGAACACAATATGCAGTTCCAGAAAGTTGGTTTCCTCCCAGTCATTTAGCTCTAAGGGATGGAGGAATTTGCATAGAACCTGACCAGTACTATAATGTTTTCCACTCCAGAAATCAAGAGGTTTCCCCCCATCCTACTGTTTATGGACCCAATGCCCATTATCATTTTGAGGAGTGTTTAAGAAAGGCTCCCACGATATTTAAAATAGTGCAACTTGTTATTTGAGTGAGTATGGTTAGAGGATAGATAGAAGAAAGTATATCCGTTCTCCTTGAATTAAACCCCAGAGCTGTGTCTTGTTAGCCAATTAACTGATGCTTCTGGTTATCTTGTTCAGCTTTGCAGAGCAGTGGAGGGACTTGTGGGGTAATGGGTTTATAAAGGAGACACTGCAAACTCACTGCGGATGCTGAAGAACCATATACGAGATAGGACAACACTTGTAACATAACACATTGTCTTGTGTGGTGGCTGGGACACCTGTGTCCTACTTCTTGATCCACCAGCTTTGCAACCTAGGAGAAGTCATTAGCTCTCTGGGACTCAGTTTGTGAAATAAAAAAAAATGTCAGACAAGATGATATCTTGGGCTCCTTTCAGATTGTAAACATATGTTGTTTGTTGAGTCTTAGTGCAGCCAGAAGGCCAGGGAACTGAGGAGAGGCAGAGCCTGGCCAGCCTGAACAAGCAGAGTTTCATCTGAGTATAGAAGAAGTTGTCTATACATATGCAATGGGCCAAGAAATATTTCTGGGTGAGCCGTGTGGTTGGTATTCAGCTTCCCCCTTCATGCACAGTGCCTTGGGCACACCTTTATTACCAGTCTCTTGAGGCATTGGGCAGCATTGTTCCTCAAGACTGTGAGCTCCTTGATGGAAGAGACCAACTATTTCTCATGGTGATCAGTGAGTAATAATAGAAAGAGTGAATGCATCAACCAAATTCTTTTAGATTCCCATTTTTATAGAGACATTCTTTATGCATCAGTTTTGTTTTTGTTTTTGTTTTTTGGATCTCCCCTCAATGGACAAAGTTTTTAAAGCTCAGGTTAGGAAATGTAGGTGAAAGTGAGTTGATGTTTGTAGGCATTGGTGAACATTGGGAGTTGTGCCTGTGGTTCTGGTCCAAAAGTCTGCTCATCCTGAGCCCCTTGGCTTCTTGGGTGGTGAATTCACCCTGCAAATGATGTGAGTAGTGGGGGCAGGGGTGAGATCAGGAATTATGTTCGTGAATTCACAGCCTTGTCACTGTCCCTGTTCCCATGCTGGCCTGTTGGCCAGGGACAGTAAACTTGCCTGTGTACACCTGCCTTTTCTGATAACTATCAGACACCCATCATGTCCACCATCTTTCCCCCTTCTGAACCCTCTGGGACTGTCATAAGAGGCATTGTCATTAAAAATTTTTTAATAGTTTATTTATTTTTTGAGACAGAGACAGAGCACGAGCAAGGGAGAGGCAGAGAGAGAGGGAGACACAGTATCCGAAATAAGCTCCAGGCTCCAATCTGTCAGCACAGAACCCGATGCGGGACTCAACCCACAAACTGTGAGATCATGACCTGAGCCAAAGTCAGATGCTCAACCAACAGAGCCACCCAGGCGCCCCTCATTATCATTTCCTTAACTCAGTACAAGTCCTATTCTCTTCAGATTTGTGAGATGATTTTCATTTGACTTCCTCCCTCTCCTTCCCACAATTTTTTATCTTGATATCAAGTCAATGAGTCAGAGGTGGAGCCTGGAGGAAGAGAAACCAAAGATACACATGCAAGATAAAAGGAAGGAGGGTTATGTAGTCCTGTCCACTGAACACCCAGAAGGTGCTTAACCCTGTATGCATCATCTGTAGTCTTCTCAACAACCCCATGAACGAAGTATGATCCTTCAGTTTTACATATGCAAGGATTGAGGTTCAGGGCAGTTAAGTAAGTGTTTGTGATCACACAGCTAGTGGGAGGCAGATCTGGGATGTGAAGCAGGATTGAGTGACTCCAGATTCAGTATATCTTTTCAATATAGCATTGTTATTTTCCCAAATACTCTCCCCATGGCCTTTCTATCTTAGATATATTTTATACTTGCCACTAAAAGGATCAATGATGGCCTAGCATTTAGGTGCCTAGCCTAGGCCCTGACACAAAGCAAGAACTTAGTAGATGTTAGTTGATTTTGCTATTGTTTTCACATTTGATAGCTTGGGGGTTTTCGCAATATCCTGGGATGTGAAAGGGGAAAACCAGTTTGATCAATTCCAGCATTTGGATGCTAGGATAAATATTACCGATCATTAATTAATTCTAGGCTTTACCTGGTGAAAAGTGACTAGCTGCTCTGCTTAAAGGTATTCAACCTAGGTCAGGCTGGTGAAGATGTCTGTTCCAGCCTCCGACTTGTTTCTAAGTGATTATTCTTGCCATCACTTCTAGGCACCCACACAGCGTTCTTATGGCGCATGACATGGTCCAACATTCCAGAATTCAGTTTGTGAGCTTTACTTTGGAAACTAGCATCATATGCCATTAAAGAATGGCATTGGGCCCAGATGCCCATGTCCACAGTTCACTCCAAACTCCTGGGAGGCGGAGGCAGATGGTACCACATGGTCCCCCTCATTTCCACAGCCTGCCCGAGCTGAGAGACTGGACTACTGTGAAAAGAAGACTGGCTTGGGAGCTAAGATAGCTGGTTTAAGTTCCAGTAACTTGCTGTGTGGCCCCAGGCAAACCACCTAACCTTTCTGTTTCAATGTTCCCACCGGTAAAATTGGATTGCCACATTCTGTCATTCCTATTTCAGTGTGCTGCTGATTTTGTGTGAGTAAATGAGATAGCAGATGCTAAAGTGGGATATGAATGCATGATATGATTATGCTGTTATTATTGCTGCTCGGTCTTTTAATCATACATTTTGACTGGATCGTTTTAATTCACCAAGACACCCTAAGGCCGTATAACATATAACGCAGTTAGCAGGAAATCAAACAAACAGATAAATGCATTGGGTAGGGGGACAAACTTCCCTGGGTTGCTCACAAGCTCCTCTGTGGCTGTATAGCTCAGGGTGTGTCTCTAAGAAGAAGAAAGATAATGACCAGTGAGGAGTCAGCCCCTGTCTGGGAAGAAGAGGAGACAAAGAACATCACATCTGGTCATCTCCACAGAAGAGGTGCTCCATTCTAATGTCATGGGGCTTGAAATTTCACCATTAACCTGATATTTCAGCTTGCTATTCCTTGCCCTTCACAGAATGGTTGCAGTCTCCCTTTTTGAGCTAGTCACATTTACTATGGCCTGGGATTTGGAGATAGAATCCTTGGGTCTGAGTCCTTCTTTCCCTAGCTATAGAATCTTCATAAAGCAAATAATTAAACCTTTTCAAAACTCAGTTTCTCTATCTGTAAAATAGACTTAATAGTAATAATACCTACCTCATGGGATGATTGAGAAGCTAGAACTTTTCAAAGAGGCTTTATAACATTATGCAAATGTTTTATTTAATGTTTATTTTTGAGAGAGAGTGAGAGACAGACAGAGCATGAACAGGGGAGGGGCAGAGAGAGAGGGAGACACAGAATCCAAAGCAGGATCCAGGCTCTGAGCTGTCAGCACAGAGCCCGCTGTTGGGCTCAAACTCATGAACTGCAAGACCTGAGCCAAAGTCAGATGCTTAACCAACTGAGCCACCCAGGAGCCCCCATTATGCAAATGTTAATTGTCATTAATACTCTGACATGCTCGGTTGAAATATTCCATGAGCAGCTCTTGTCTTTTCCCTGGTCTGTGCTTTGTTGTGTTTCTTTCACTAGATACTTGTTTTCTCCATCTCTCCTGGTAAGATGTTCAAATATCATGTCGAACACCACTTTTTCTGACCACCCCAATCATAAATAATATTTTTTCATTCCAGAATTCCTAAAGAATCTGTTGTATTTCCTATTCACCTGCTTGGCCTCCTGCACTTATTTTAGTGCAGTGATTTTAGCACGTTATTACTTTCTTCGATAGGTTACAAGATCCTGGAAGGTAGTATCATAGGCACACAGTACATGCCCAATACTCATTTAAATGAATGTGTAGGATGCATGTTATCAATGCCCATTCCCATAGGTCTTCTTTAAAATACAAGCATTACTGGGGAAGGTGACCCAGTAGGTCATGAGTACATAAGTATGAATTAAGCGTGCTGGGTTCCAGTGGCCAAATGGGGTGGAAGGGCAAAACCAGAGAGAACAAGTTTGATAAGAAAGTGAGAGATGCTAAAAGACACATTTCATCATTGTTACAGTTCTTCCTGGCTTGGCCTTGGTCTTGTCGATGCTTTGGAGCCAGCATATTAACTTGGAAAGATACCTTCTGAGTTCTAAACAGGAACGAGAGTGCACAGGAAATTGTGCAATATCTAGACCCACCAGAAGGTGGCGCACTATCACTAATTCCACAGCCTGGCAGCTTTGCTCCCAGGGATCCCCCAAAATAATGTGGTTTTTCTGATGGGTAGGTAATTCTCTGCATTTTATGCAGTTCAGTGCTGCCTCCTCCTCATCTCCTTCTCTGTTCCCATCCTTTCTGCTGCATGGTATAAAAAGTCTGTAGGCTGGAGAGTGCTTCCCATTGGACTTTCACCTTTGGGAAGGTTCTGCTAATAAAGGTGCTTCAGATTTCTCTCAGCTCTTGCTAAGGTGCAGAACCAAACTCAAATCTCACCGTCTGCATTTGCATCTTCCATCTGGATTCTTAGACGGTAAGCACTAAGTGCCTTTTTGGACAAAAGCAGGTGAAAGGAGAAAAATCATTTCTTTTGCATACTTTCAATCCTGGCTCCCTGGGCACCCTGCTCCCCATTTTTCGAGGTTTCTTGTCTGAATTGAAAAGCACTTCTCTCTGGGCTTCTTCCCCAGATCACCTCATCACATATCTATACAGGGATTTATTCTTTTTATAGTAATATCACATTTATTATCTCCTTGTATTTTCACAAGATGTGTGGCATAGTTATTTTTTTCTATTTTTAAAAATCATAATGATAGCTTTCATTTTTATAATCCTATACAGTTATCAAAGCCATTGTGCACTCACCATTTAATTTGACCCTCACAACATCTATGAGACCTTCTGGAGTACAGGTATTAACATCCCCATTGTATGGATGGGAATACTTATATACAGGGAGAGTAAGTGATTTTTCCCAGAAAATGTAAGAAATACAAGAGCTCGCTCATCAAACTCCTAATTTATTCTACAATTTTGTGTCTTTTTGTGGATGAGGGAAACAAGACCCAAAAAGGAATATATGATATACCCAAGGTCCTACAGCCAATAATAGTAGAATGTCACCTTCCTCCCCCCTCCAAAAAAAAAAAAAAGTGATAAAAATGGGGCTGGAATGAACATCTGCTCAGCTTAGTGCTCTTTTTATTCCCCTAAAGAGGCCTTCTGTAATCTAATGAGCCATTGGCTATCTATCCAACCAATCACGATGACATCTAGCCTTTCAAAACTCTTAGGTGTACATCTGTCAACACCATGACAGAAGTTCTCAGAGGTGAATACCCGAGGCTTTCTGGAAAGAGCATCAGTAATATTTTTTTAAGCTAAAAATGTATAAAAACAAAGACTGGGAAGAAATCCATCAATGTGTTAAAAATGTGTTTGGGTGATGGGATGTGGGCAATGTGTTTTAATTTTTCTGTGTTTCTATATTTTCAAAGTTTTCTTCAGTGAGATTTTATGTTAAAATTTTTTTTTATTTTTGTTTTTTTTTTTTGAGAGAGAGACACACACAGAGCTCAAGTGGTGGAGGGGCAGAGAGAGAGGGAGACACAGAATCTGAAGCAGGCTCCAGGCTCCGAGCTGTCAGCACAGAGCCCAACGCAAGGGGGCTCGTGAACTGTGAGATCATGACCTGAGCTGATGTTGGATGCTTAACCAACTGAGCCACCCAGGCACCCTGATTTTATTACTTTTATAATGGGAAATAAACATTAAAAAGTGGAAGAAGAAAGGATTTGGGCACTGGTTTTGCGTGTGTTTGTGAGGTTGTGTGTGGTGTGCGGTGGCTGTTACTGCATTGCATTGCATTAGGCTGTGGTTGGGTAAGACGAAGTATTCTCTGATCATCCCTAACTGGGCATCATGTGCCTCCCTGTTCCCACTTCTCCCCAGAAGCCCCACTAAAGGTTTTGGCAGGATTCATTCACCCTCCTCCCCGGTCAACCCCACAAAGCTATATAGCACACAGTGGGATAGGCTGGGGCAGGGGGAAGGGGCCCCTGGAGGCATGGGGGGACCAGAGCCTCACCCTGGCTTGGCAGATCTGTAGGCTTCTGCACTCTTCAGTCTGCCTGCTGTGGACTTATGTAACACATTCACAAGACTTCATTTTCCAGTAGATTGAAAGCAAAGCCACTGTTGATTTTCTCCAAAAAGATCTATTTGGAAGTGCAATTGCCTGGAATTACACGGTGGCGCGAGAGGCCAGACCTTGCTGTAAATAATTTTTCTCTCAACCACACAGGAGCCTGGCTAGCAGCAGAGTCCCTGCTTCAGATGATGGTCCTTGATGTGGAGCATGTGTGTGTGTGTGGGGGGGTGGTGAATAGAAAGGGGAAGAGAGAACAAGTGAGCAAGGTCTTGGGGCCTTTGCTCATCTTCTGCTAGTTTGTCTACCTCTGGAGCTCTGCATCTGAAGGAGTGGTGAGATTTCTCATGGGCTGGTTTATATGCCCTGTCTCTGGTTACATCTCCCACCTGCCACCCAGGGGCCTGGGGCTGTGTGATGTTGAGTGACTTGTGCATACAGTGTGGGGTGGCACAATGAACAAGCTTGAGAATTTGACACATCTGAGTTCTAGTTCCAGATGTTCTGGTTACAGTTTATCGGACCTTACAAGATTACTTCTATCTCTGGCCTTTCTTTAACCATTAAAACAAAACAAAACAAAACAAAACAGGTGGTGGGTGTGGGGGCTAAGAGTATCCACATTTCAGTATTGTGAGGATTATAGGGAGTAATACTGGAGAAATCACACTGCACAGAGCCTGACCCTTGATCTGTCTTCTGTAAATTTAGTTCCATCCTATGCCTTCCACAACATACTGAAATGAGAAGCAACATCAATGGGCTTGGAACAAGGATGGCGCATGCCAAAGTTGTGAAACAGGTGAAATTCAGTATGTTTTATCCCTTCCTTCCATACTCTCTTCTTCCACAGTTATCCATGGCTCATATACATGATTCTCCCCTGCCAAAAAAAAAGACTGGAATGAACTAACTTACACTGTGGAAGAGGGGGCTTCATGCATGTCTTCTCCTAATGGGCATTTGCGTTGTAAGTGTCCTGCCTGGGCAAGGAGAGGGTAGTCCTTAAACCAAGACGGCAGCACTTCAGGGCGCTGGGTGGCTCAGTCGATTGAGCGTCCAACTTTGGCTCAGGTCATGATCTCACAGTTCGTGGGTTTGAGCCCTGCGTCGGGCTCTGTGCTGAGAGCTCAGAGCCTGGAGCCTGCTTCTGATTCTGTGTTAAAAAATTTTAAAAAAGAAAGAAGGCAGCACTTTATGCAAGGTAGAATCTGGATAGGGGTGTTGATTGTAGATTGGAAAGTCTTATCACTTACTCTGGCTATTCTTAAGACCAGCCTTACCTTGCAGGCATCAGAATGAGATTGTGCATTAGCTCAACTGGACACTTTTCTCTAAACTCATGTAGCATTGTCCTTTTCACATTTCTTCGTCAAGTCTGGAAAACGGTGGAATCTAGAAAACTATGGACTGCATCCTCGGGAAAAGACTTCCAGATGACTCTGGAGAAGGAATCTAGCCATGCACCCAACAATTAATTGAAATCCTACTCCATGATATAATAAAAATAGCCAACATTTATTAAAATTTGCCAAGTTCTTGTGTACGTTATCTCATTTAATCACTACTTCTAGTGATATAGTTACTCTCATTATTATGCATACTGGTTGAGGGAAAAGAAACTAGAGCCAGATTACCTGGTTCAAATCACAGCTCACTAGTCACTAGCATTGTGAACTTAGGCAAACCAATTCTTTGTGGCTCAATCTTCTTATATTTAAAATAGAAATATTATAGCACTATCTCATAGGGTTGTTTGAAGCATTAAGTAATTTAATACGTGTATAAAATTTAGAAGAGTGCTTGACTATTATTATTCCCATTTAATATCTGAGAACACTGAGGATGAGAGGAAGGGAGGTGATTTTTCCAACAGCACCTAGCTGATGACAGATCCAGGTCAAGAATCTGTGCCTTATGACTCCCAGTCTAGCACTTTTTCCTTGTTATGAGGAAAATGTGAGGATTCTTTTATATCCCCTACATTATCATCTCCCATGACAGCTGTCAGTCATAAGTAACAGTGTTTTAGAATAGCTGAAAACCTTGGTGAGAACAGTTGAGGAGCTGAAAGCTTTTAAAATTAAAATCTAGTCTCCAAAAACATTTAAAAACAAACCGTTTTGTTACCAATCAAGGTCAATTTATATGCACCCCAACCCCAGCTTGGTGTCTGAAGCTTAAGCAGCAGTTAGTGGACTTTTTAATGAGTGGCCCTGGAGACAACACTCAGGCTAGGGGCATGTCCAACAGGGGCTGCCATTAGGCCAGATCCAAAGAGGCTTTGCTCCTAGGTGCAACTCTAAGAGTCAACTTGTGTGGTGAGCATAGGTCAAGCTCTGAGTTTCCATTAAGAAAAAAATATGAATGGCTACTTCACAGAATATGGTAACTAATCCCTGATGGCATCAGGATAGAACATGGAGTGGAAGTATTTTCTAGAGTTTTTCTCTTTCCTAGAGTGATCTAGAACAAACCTGCAGTTGGCCAAGTCCAATAAGGCCCTATGTGTTTCAGATGAAGAGGGTGAGTCAGGTGGGGAGGGTGTTACCAAGGAGTCCTCTTTTGCCCTCCCCCCACCCCCATTTCCTTGGACTTCTAACAAAATGCCTACACTTCTACCCTTAGGGATTTGTTCTTTGGGGCATTGCTAGTGTTTTGGGTGTTTTCTCCCCATGAATATTCAATTAAATTTCCAGTATCTCCAAGAGGACAGTATGTTATACTAAATCATATAGTGTCTTATACAGAAGTCTATTCTTCCCTGTTTGGTTGCAGCAGACAACTAGATACTTTAAGCCCATTCAGAACTAGAATATAAGCAAGGTGACCTGGGAAAGGAGAAGGCAGACAGTCTTTGCTAATTCATTATTTTGCCAAGGGCCAGCCTGCTTTGTGCCTTCTTACTCAGCAGAGAGCTGCTAGAAAGAGTTCTGGTTGAACCCAAGTCAGAGAGTTATGATCTAGCCTAAGGAAGCATCCCACTCAACCAAGATATTTAAGAATTTGTCCCTCATTTTCCTCCAGCATAATGTCATGGGTCAATGGTGCCCCCCGGGAAGGTGTCGAGTGGTAACCCACAGTGCCTACGCAGGTGACCTTCTTTGGAAATATGGTCTTTGCAGATGTTTGTGTTAATTTGAGATCATTAGGGTGGGTCCTAATCCAATATGACTGATGTCCTTATAAAAAGGGCATGTTTAGACACAGAGATAGACATGCACAACAGAGAGAATGCCACGGGAGGCTGAAGGGGGAGATGGGTGTGAGGCATCTGCTAGCCAAGGAATGCAGATTGCCAGTAAACCACCAGACATTAGTAAAGAGGCATAGAATACACTCTCCCTTATAGCTGTCAGAAGGAATGAACTAACTGTGCCAACACCTTGATCTTAGACTTGCAGCTTCCAGAGTATGAGACAATAAAATTCTGTTATTTAAGCCACCTAGTCTGGGATAGTAGCCTTAGCCCACTAGTATACAACTAAACCAGCATAGTTAAGAGTTTGTCCTTCCTTCTTTTGGTAAATATTTAGTGATTACCTACTGTGTGCTGGTAAAATACCACGCCCTGGAAACAATATCTTGGATAAGATCTTTGTTTTTAAGGAGTTCATAGACTGGCAGGAATGTAGGTAAATAATTAGGCCAATCTTAGTATTAGGATGAGTATTTAGTGTCCCTTCTTCCCTCTAGACCACTGGCTCTCAACCATGCCCATACACTAGGATCTCTTGGGGACTTAAAAAATACCGATGTCCAGGCTTCACTCCCAGACAATATGATCTAATTGGCCTTGGGGTGGGAACACAAGGCATCAGTATTTTATAAATCTTCCTAAGTAATTCCAAAGACTACCATTGTTGTGAAACACTGTTTTAAAAATATACCCATTATTTTAGAGACCCATTTCAGACCACTTAAATTTTATTTTTAAAAAGTTTCCCAGGTGGTTCTAATGTATAGCCAGGTCTCAGAACCATTCTCTCCCCTGAGGCTGGAACTGTATCTGTCTTGTTTAATGTCATATCTTCTCCACGGTGCCTGGTTCAGAGAAGGCAATCAATAAGTAACTGATGAGTCAGGATCTATGATGAGAAAATATAAGGTGCATGTAAGATGTACTGTACCCACTCAGTTGTGGGAGAGCTGAGACCCAAAAGATAAGTCAGTTTCGTCAGGCAAGGAGGGAAAAGAAGAATGTGGCTGAGGGCACAGTGTATACATACAGTCAAGGAGCTGCATGTGGCTCAGGTTGGCTTGAGCGTCACCTGCGGGTGCTGAGAGCTAAGGCTGGAAAGATAAGCAAGGTCATGAAGAGACCTATAAGCCATAATAAGGAGTTGGGGTTCTGTCACAGGTTCATTTGGGTTGCCTTGGGGGCATAGCCATGGGCTCCCAAGGTTGATTTTTGATATCTTGGCTGTGGTATTCACACAGGTCCAAGTGTGGGCTTAGAATCTTGCACTTTTTCTCATTGAAGACAGAAGACCAGAGAGGGTGCAGTGTCTTGGAACCCAACCCTACAGACCTATCTCATGAGAGGGTTGTCACCAACTTCCCATAGAGACCACCAACTAATGTTATTGCACCACAGTCCCTAACTGTGACTCGCCACCACCAAGACTTAGGAGGGAGAAGTTCCCAACATTCTTTCCATGCTTGCACCTCTTGTGTGGACAGTGGGGCAGTTTTCACATCCTTCCAGATGTTCACTCGAATCGCATTTTACCTGGATAACCATGGATGGTGAGGGCAAAGAGGAGACTCAGTGTAATTTCCCCCAGCTGCCCTGGCCCCTGGCCCCCTAGGAGGCCCCTTCACAGGGCAGATTGATGACTGAGAAAGGGACCTGACCTGTGATCCTGGACACTTGTTCACTGTGGGCAGCCTCCCTTGGGTGTTTGCTTGTCCGAGCGGTGCTGTTGCCAGTTTAGTACTCTGCAGATTTCATTAACAGACTGCCTGCTCCACTCTAAGTCCTTAATGAAGATGTTAAATAAAATTTGACATTGTTATTGCCATTTGTACAGCACTTCATATTTACCAAGTGCCTTCAGAACATTTTTATTATTTTCCAAGCAATAGCCCAATGAAGTCAATTAGTACCACCGTCCCATTTCTACAGAAAAGGCCCTTGGGAGTTCATTGATGTGTGGGGAGCCCTGTAGCCAGTCACCCTCTATCCCCAGGGGGGATTAATCTCCCTCCTTTTGTGCAAAACCCAACTCCTGGAGCTGGGCCAGCTCCTCAAGGCCCGTGTGACCCCTCACGTGCTTCCCCCCGAACTTCTAGGCTGCGCTCACTGAATATCACTCCTCTTCTGTCTTAAGGTTTCGTGTTTTTAGTTCAGGAAAGGCTTTGTCTTCTCTTAGTCGATTTGAATGAATTTGCAAGTACAATCTCCTGATGGGCATCAAATGTCTGACTGACCAAGCAAACGCACAGCATTCGGCCAGGCCTCCGCTGTCCATCCTGCCTCTTCTTGGAAGCCTGTCAGCAGCTCCGTGGCTGTGTCTGGTACGAGCTGTCCTTTGTAAACATCGTGGGGCAAACAGCACTGTTGTCTTTCTGCATGTGACAAGCTCCCCCTCTTACTGTGGGAGACCTCAAATCAGAGGCTCCTGGTGACAGCATCTCTGTAAGATTGGGAGAGAAAATAAACCTCTTAAGAAAGGCACTAAAAGCAGCTCAGGTGCACTTCCCCGAAGCTTGTCAGAGCAGCGAAATAAGGTGTATTAATAGATTTGCTTGGCTCTCTGGCCTTGGTTTTCTCATGTTAAAAGCCAACATTAGTGAAAATGCGAGTATATGAAGGGGTTCCTGTTTTAATGACTCAGGCATTTTGGAAGGGACTTTTTATACTATTTTTGACTTCACACTTTTAAAATCTACGTTAATAATTTTCCCTCTGTGACACTATTATAGCTTCATGTTGCCTTTTCTGTGCATACCCCATTTCTACCTCATTCTTTCTCTGGCTGACTGTCTCTTCCCTGTGATCATCTTTCTCATTTTCATTCATTTCCCCCCCCATCTTCTGCCACATGAAGTGTCCTCACTTTCTCATTATGCTCCCCATCTCAGCCCTTGGAAGGGCCTTTGGTATTTCTGATGGGGTCACCCCACAGGGTCCTGCCTTTCCTCTCCAGCCCCTGCAGGATTACTTCCTGTGAGTGCTGGATGGAGGGTGTGTGGTGCCGTGTGGGGCATCTAGAGAGTAAGGGGCATGGTGAAAAGACCCAACCCCTACACACTATCATGTGATAGGGGTGTGTGGAGGTTGTGAATAGCAGAGGGGATTGTGGGATTGATCCTTTGATGAAAGGATCAAAATAGAGTTTGGCAGTACATTGTAGTGAATGGAAAGAACATTGAACTGAGGATTAAAATTATTAGAGTCAAAAACTGAAAAGTCTGAGACGGTAGCCTATGTGCAAGCTAATAAGTTAGTCTGCTGCATGTATATATGTGTGTGTATGAGTATATACACATGTGATTAATATATGTATGTGAATATGATATCCAGATATAGAATATATACATATGTTACACATACACATGTGTGAGAATATATGCATTGTGTATACACCCATGTATAACACATATACACGTGTACATAATACACATGCATGCACACATGTATTTATATACATGTATATACACATGCATATTTATATATATACACACACACAGTATTGTCAGTATATATATTGATAGAAGATATAAGATCAGGGTCAGAGACATAGAGCATTGGTGACTTATGGCAAAAGCAGCAACCAGAGAAATCTCTTGTATCTATTCTCTGAGTCCCAATTCCCACCCAATTTGGTGTAAGGGCCAAATGGCACCCATACATGAAGTGGGGTGATTCAAGGAGAACATCCCACCCCAGCCACATGAGGAAACTCTGATTTTATCTAGGGCTGCTGGTTACCTGCTCATCCTCCCCTCTGGAGAGAGAATGAACCCTTTCTTTACTCTGAAATGTCAGCCAATCTTCTTGGAGAGAAGAACTTACACTCCTGGAATGGCTCAGGGGAGCGAGATGTTCTCTTTCTTTGTTTAGTGGCCAGGAAACAAATCTGCCTTCTGATCAGGAGAAAGACAGCATCTTAGGTTTCAAGGATGTTTTACTATTCAAACACCCTTGAAAAGATTGTCAGTGCCCATTGCCCAACTCATGCAAAAAAGTGAGATATTCATGGAGAATTGTCTTCTAAGGAAGGTCCTCAGGTATAAAATGAGGAGCTTAGATAATTTTAAAGACATGGCTAAGGGGGTGCCTGGGTGGCTCAGTCGGTTAAGAGTTCTACTTCGGTTCAGGTCATGATCTCACGGTACATGGGTTTGAGCCCTGCGTCGGGCTCTGTGCTGACAGCTCAGAGCCTGGAGCCTGCTTTGGATTCTGTGTCTCCCCCTGCGTCTACCCCTCCCATGCTCATGATCTGTCTCTTGCTGTCTCTCATAATAAGTAAATGTTAAAAAAAAAAAAAAAAAAGACATGGCTAAGGTGGGATGTGTGTACCACCACTCTCCAAATCTGTGCCCAAAACAGACATCACTAATCAATTGTGCGTGCGTGTGTGTGTGTGTGTGTGTGTGTGTGTGTTCTGGTGTAAAACCCTTGGCAGGCAGTCTCATTGTGTTGGTTATTTCTTAAATTACTCTAGCTGTATAAAATCATATTCTTTGTGTTTCCTCTCTGTGCTCCTTTTTTCTCCTTTTGTGAATCCATGTATGTATTTGTCTCTTTCTAACTGGCAGGGAGGGTAGAAAGGAGAACGTGTCTTTTGAAGCAATTTTGTGGTTTGAGATTTTCTTATGAAGTAAGGTCCTAATCCTACCAAATAGCATTCACAGTTTAATCTTGATTAAAGATTAAGAACTTTAGCTATTATTAATACGTACCTTCCAAACAGGGATTATAAGAAGAACGGTTATCCATTGTAACACCGTCTTCTCCTACTGGCTATGAAGGGATACCCCAAATTCTGTGAGAGTTCTGTTGCAACCCTCTGACTAGGCAGAAGATTTCTAAAAAATATGGCACAGGGGAATTGTCCTTGGAGAGGGAAACCCTACATCAGAATAGATAGAGTCTTGAGACTTCTTCCAGCTCTGAAATTGGGACAGCGATGCTCCCTGGACATTTGGAAGATGCCCCTTTTCCCTTTCAGTCAATTTGGATTCTACTTGCATTGTAGATAATCTCCCCGTCTCATGTCCTGTGTTTCAACTTCTCCATTTATCCAGTGGGTAGATATAGAGGCATGTGGCCAATGTCCTGGAGTTTCTGCTGTAGACCTGGTTACATCTTATTGTTGCTGAAATGAAAAGAATCAAGAGAATAATGGGAAAGGTGTATGAACTTTGAGTAAGGCATCAAAAGATAGGGGATGCTGATTAGCTATGTGACCTTGGACAAGTTACATAACCTCTTTGTGCCTTGGGTATCCTTTCTTGAAAATGAAGTATATAATGCCTACTGGGCTATCTATCTCATGGGGATATTGGCAGAGCAAATGAGTTCATGTTCAGTGTATGAGGTACTCAAAGGAAAGATGCTGGTTGAATGTAAAGTTTGCTATTGCCACATAAATGTTATCATTCTCCCATTCTGCTCCCCATCTCGGCCCATGGAAGGGCCGCTGCTATTTCTAATGGTGCTATGCCACAGGATTCTGCCTTTCCTCTCCAGCCCCACAGGATTACTTCCTGTGAGAGCCTGATGAAGGGAATTTGGTGCAGTGTGGGGGCATCTAGAGTGGAGTGGATGGTGAAAAGACCCAACCCCCCACACTGTCACATGATGGGGGGTGTGGAGTGCGATGAGATTGTGAATAGCAGAGGGGATTGTGGGTCCTTGGACTCAGGGAGCTACATTCTGGGCAGGAGCAGGTGGAACTAAGGGGCACAGAAAGCATTCAAATGGGGCTGGATTTGAACACAAATCAAATGTAATGAAAGGAGGATGGACTGGATCTGAGATTTCACCCTTCTTGGGTCACTAATTAGTTGGTATGTGGCTAATGTATGGGGACGATACCTGGTGATTTGTAATATTTGGGATGTTTTTTCTTTTTGCTTCCTGTGAACATCTGAAGATAATTCTAACTTTACCAGTAGACTAACCAGTGTGCCTGCTCCTTTTCTTTCTAACTCCCTTCCTTTCCTCTCCACAAATATTTATTTATACCTCATTTGTAACTGAAGATAAGCATCTCTGAAATCAGGCCTGTTGGCACATGTCTAAACACTCTTAAGTTTAGAGAGACAGATATTCACAGAAACAGTTTTAAATGTCCACAAACTAACACATAGATTGTCAAATCCTAATCACAAGGTTCAAATCAAGGCTTCTGATACTAATGTTTTAGAATGTTCAAATGTCAATCAGCAGTTTTCCTGATACAAGTCTCATGAATCTTGTGTGTGTGCTTACATGTGTGTAACTGTGTGAGATGCGTTGTTTATCAACATTGCAAGGCTAAGCACTCAATGGAAAGGTTCTGGAGAGTTCTATTCCATTATTACAGAATTGTTAGAAACACAATCAAAACCTGCATTGAAGGAGGAAGACCTATTTCCAGAGCCCCGTTGCCAATATTAAGTCCACTCTAGACATAAGGGTTTTGCTCTGAGTTTCCTGGTGGCCCCTTGGATGTTCCTTTATCCCCTTTTTATAGTGCAGAAAGATTCTTGCAAAGATGCTTCAGATGAATAATTCTGCTGCCATAGCCAATATGCAACTCATTCTGCAAGGGTGTTCCCTCAGACTCTAACCTAGTTTGCATTCAGGTAATTCTGGTAATGAGGCGTGCTGCCTCTCCCCTGGGGCACCATTTCCAGCATCTAGCCATCCAACCGATTAGTTGGAGAACTGAGCCCTGACTTAGGTGGGAAAGGTGTTTGTTGAACTGGCAGGGTGGCTTCCAAGGCTTATGAATTGTTCTCCCAGTTGTCAGGGATCATTGTGAGCCATGAGAACTGCAAACCCAAATCCTAAGAGTTTTTTTTTTCAATGCAGAAAATTCGATTAGAAAATCAGAATAATTGAAGTGTGCATTTCCACACCACTTCCTAAATAAAATATGTACGTGTGTCAAGTCAGACTGATTCTCAGATCAGTTTTTCTTCCATTGAGCAGTCAGTGCTCTGGGGCTGGAAAGAACTGGTTCTGAACTTCAGCTTTGCACTTAACAGTTGTATGATCTTTAAATTTCCTTCTAATAAAATGAGGAGAGTAATACTTTCCCCAAAGGGCTTGCATGAGAGAGCAATGAGACAAAGCCCCAGGCACATGACCCATTGTGTGGCATTCAGCACAGCGTCATTTACCTTCTTTTTCTAGGAAGGAGGCTCAGCTTCCTGGTTCTCTGATAAGCCTCTCTGGAATTCTGGTTGGTCCCTTTGGATGCCCTGGTGATCCGTGGATTCCCTCCGATATGGGTGTGATATTGTCAATCTCCAAATAGCCACCTCCCCTTCTTTCTCTTGCAGAGAGCAGGCACATGCAGAAGGACACGTCTCCCAGGGAGGCTGTCACCAGGTGCCACATCACTATGTGTTTATGGGTTTGCTCTGAAAAGCAGATGGGGGATTTGTACACTTCTTAAAATTGAAAACGTCCGGGTTCAACATATGAGACAACAGTGGTAATTGTACTAGAAATTGACATAAACTGCAATGAAAAGAGACCTTCTTGACTTCCCCTGCCTTGGATTACACATCAGGATGTGCTAATGAAAACATCTGTCTCTCTCCAGCACCTGTTATCAGACATCTTAATTTATTTACTTATTAAAAAATAAAAAGAGAATTTGTGCTTTGTTTTTTCCCCCTTTATTTTACCTTCATCCTTATGCATTAAGTGATCTTAGCAAAACGGACAAATACAATGACTATAATTAAATATAGTTCTTGTTTGGTATGGTGCTTTCCTGCTATAGTGTTGGCAGTTCTTCTAATGACGATGACCTTGTAATATAAAACATATCCAACGGATGTCTGTTCTTTATTTTAAACTGCTGTGAACACACACTGGTTGAGCAATGGCAATAACGAGAATGAGACCTGGTGGCGGCTGATCCAAGCTTTTCCCACAGGTTAAAGAGAAAGAAGCTTTTCCCCAGAAGAGGCCTCATGGCCTCAGAATGTGTCATTTGTCATGAACCTTTTCCTTTGAGTAGTAAACTGGAGTCAGCACAGTGCTTCTATTCCAAACAGCATTGGGAGTTCCAACCGTATCCATCCAGAATTTGGCATTGATTTGAATCCTTCTGTATTCGACTTGGTGATAGTCTATCATTTATTAATTCACTCCACAAATGAGTAGAATGAATGGATTAGGAGATACGGCAGTGAACTGAAGGGAGACTGCAAGGAGCCTGGGTTGGGTGAGGGTCACTGGGTCTCTGGTTGGAGTGGAGGGTTTGTTTGGAAAGTGGGGAATAAAGTTGGGTAAGTAGATCCTCCAAACTGCGAGCCTCTTGCCATATACCTCTTCTATCTGTCTCTCTGCCTACCTATCTACCTACTTACCTACCTACCTACTTATCTATCAGTTATCCTTGCCCTTTATTTCTGTTTCAGATTAATCAGAGGCTGACTTTCTGTTCCCCTCTTGGGACAAGGTCATCTTTTGAATAAAGGGTAGGGGATAAAAAGGCCTTGGCTTTGAGTACCTATGTCCTCAGGGCCCTATATGACTGGGAACCAAGTACCTTACTTTTTCCTCCCTTTGAGCGATGCCAACTTGCTTCTGGAACTCTATTCCTAAGCTGGATCTGCACTGTTCACCCTTTCTCCCCACTCTGCCCACTTCCCAACAGTTGGTTTGGAACATGATAGATTAAAAAAAAACTCACAATAAAAAAATATATCCCATTGAAGATATACCATTTTTTGGCATTCCCCAGGGGCCCTGTTATCATTCTTGGTGTAAGGCTGTGGATGTAGTTTTGTAGTGATTTAAGAATAATGTAATGATGTTGTTCACCCCGGTGACAGATAGGAGTTGGTCTATCACCTCAAGACATAGAAGCCATTTTCATGAGATCTTGAAAAAGTGTTCCTGCCTTATCTTCTGGTATGAATGATGGTCTAAAAATAGAAAAATTGTGGGTCTCTGCTGGAATTCTCTGTCCTGCTATTCTTTAAGCAACCACAAATACATATAAACGCGTTTATAATGATTATTATCATTTAATGTCAGTCTTATGGTACATATTCAAGAAATGAATTTTTTCTTTCCTTTTCCCTTTTCTTCCATGATGGTGAACACATAGTAGGTGCTCAGTGTACTCCTCCATATGAATTATATTAAAGACATAGATGCATGTTAGGTATAGCACTGAAGAGAGGTGCCTCATTTCTGTCTTATGGATATAGGATGTAGCTAATAGCAGTCACAGGATTCTCTTCCTTTCTGATAATCATTGTGGCCACTCAGTGGGTTGTTTTAGATGTAACAGGTATTCAATACATTTTTGCTTGGTACCAAGGGAAATATCCAGGCAGCCTCCTCCAGTCGGTCTTTACACATTATTTGGTATAGATAATTATGTAATACAGAAATGTTCAGTATTGCCCCTTTGCAAAATATTCTTTGACCTTTGTCTCTGGAGACTGTTATTATTGTTATTTTCCATTCTTTTTATGATGCCTATTAATGTATGTGTTTATTAATTTTTTAAAGGAGAATTTTTGATGAAATACAACTTATGACTGAGGAGTGTGGGGGGGGGGCAAGGATAATGGGATGACTGACAGGGGAAACTAGGGGTCTCTTGAAATCTTAGAATCATGTAGGAAAGAGAGGGCTTCTATCTCTACCTACTGAAGGGATTCTCTGAAGACTTGAGCTACTTAATCTCTCTCCCTCCCTCTCTCTCAAGGGTAAAAGGTTAATTATGTTTTTGTCCTTAGTACTTTTAAAATTAAAATTATATAAGTGAAAATAAAATAGAAAAGCAAAATTTATAAAAGCAATTTGTATACATTGTAAAAATATTCAGATATTTACAGAAGCAACACAATAGCAAAATTACCTCCCCTGTGGACACTTCTTTGCTGGTAAAACTTTAAAATGTTTCTGTTCATAGTTCTGTTCTACCATCTGGATTCTAATATACTTTCTTGATTTATGAAATGGAGACAGTGTCTTTTGATTCCTTGCTCTGAGGGATTTAGAACTACATCCCTAAAATCTGCTTTCCATTCATTATTCCTTCTCCAGAATTCTGTCTGTTATATGTATCCATTTTCAGAGTATAGATATAATTAGGTTTTCCATGCCTTGTCATTGGCTCTAAAAAGTTTGTTTGGAATGAGTAAAAATGCAGTGTTTGGAAAAAGTCCTGGAGGCAGAATTCCAACCTTGCGAGTTTCTAAGGGCATGTGCTTGGGCAAGTCACTTAACCTTTCTTATCATTCATAATCTCACCCATTACTTGGGGACCATGATATCAGTGTTATAGTGTGGACATGACTGACCTGATACAGAGTTTCTCAAACATTATGATGAATAGATCTTTTTTAAAGATTAAAAATGTTGGTAGCACCCCACCCTACCAATTTGTGTTAAATTATTTCAATGACAATATTACTTGGATATTTACAAAAATAAAATGTGTTATGGATTAGTTTCATGCTCTGCTACAAGTATACAACCAAAACAAGTTGATACCTTACAAATTACAATACAAAAAAATTAAATTAAGTAGTATTAGTTTAATGTGATCAGTTTGTAATCTATATGAAAATAAATCTTCATGGATGATGTGAACATGGTACTATCTGCCACAGCCTCAGTCTTTTAAAGTTTGCCCTTTCCCACTCTGCTTCTGCTGTGTGTTCACTCAGTTCTCACCTTCACTTTTCCGTACTCCAACTCCCAGGGAATATTATATGGTGCACAAGGGTGTTATTTGGCCTTTGCTTAGCATGAACACATCTGCTGTGTATTGGGTCCACCTCTATTCTTTTCTCACTGGCCCATGACTATTAATATCCTACAATTGATACCAGTGCAGTTGTAGACACACCTGCAGGTGTGAGCACCGAAACTGCATAGTAGTATTCAATTACTAAGTGGCCATCTAGATGACTTTTTAATATTATTATTATTGTGAAAATTTAGACCACACATGCACACACACACACATACACACAGGCTGTTCTCACTCATGTAGCTCTACACCTAGAAGTCTTATTATCATTAATGGTAGTTTTATTATGGCTAAAGATTTTTATCAGGCAATCCTATCAGTTGGCTATTGCTATGTATCAAACCACAGCAAAACTCAGTGATTTAAAACTACCAGCCATTTATTAACACTCTTGATTCTTGAGTTTACTGTACAGATCTGCTGATATTTTGTTTGTTTGCTTATTTGTTTTTAATGTTTATTTATTTTTGAGAGAGAGAGAGAGAGAGAGAGAGAGAGAGAGAGAGAGAGAGAGAGAGAGAAAGAGAGACAGTGTGAGCAAGGGAGGGGCAGAGAGAGGGAGACACAGAATCTGAAGTGGGCTCCAGGCTCTGAGCTGTCAGCACAGAGCCTGACGTGAGACTCGAACTCATGAACTGTGAGATCATGATCTGAGCCCAAGTGGGGCACTTAACTGACTGAGCTACCCAGGCACCCCCAGATCTGCTGATCTGATCTGGAGGCATTGTGGCTCACTTGTGCATATGTGGTCCATTGCAGGTAGGCTGGTTAACTTTGCTGATTTTAGTTGAGCTCTCTCACATTTTTGGTGCCTTAGATGAATGGCTTGGATTTCTTCTATATGGTCTCTCATCCTCTCTTGTTAGCGTAGGCTTGTTTTTAAGTAGCTTGGACACATTCTTATGGTGATCACAGAGAAGCAAGGAAAAGAGTAGATATATGCAACACACTTGAGGCCTAGGCTTGGTGCTGGCATACCTTTACTTCTGCTGTATTCTGTTGACCAGAGCAAGTCATAGGCCAACCCAGATTCATAGTTTGGAGAAATAGACTGTACAACCTATTTCTAAGGGAGAAGACCTACAAACTCATAATTCAAATGTTGTGATTACAGGTAGGCATGAAGAATTTGAGCCATTATTATAATCAATCTACCCCAGAAGCTAAGAGGTTGCGGCATGGAGATCTATAAGGAAGTTATACTGACCTTCTTGGTGAGACAAGGATACTGCCTTAGGAAGGAAGGAATGGATATGTGAGATGTTCTGCCAATTCTTTGGTATGGGAATGAGGAAGAGGGTGGAGTCAGAGATGTCTCCAAGGAACCCTAGCCTGGATGAGTGAGAAGGTGGCGAAGCTGCTAACTGAGGTATGACATTCAGCAGGAAAAGTAGGGTTGAATCTGGGGAGCATCAGAATGGGAGAGGTTAAGGTAGAGGGAGATACTAAGTTTGACATACTGGAGCTCTTCCCATAAGGAGAGGCCTTCTTCACCTGATTGCACAGTAAAATTACCTAAGCAGCTTTTTTTTAATTAAAAAATATTTTTAAAGTTTATTTATTTATTTTGAGAGACAGAGAGACTGTGTGAGTGGGGAAGGGGGAGAGAGAGAGGGAGAGAGAGAGAATCCCAAGCAGGCTCAGCACCTGAGCCTGATGTGGGGCCTGAACTCACAAACCATGAGATCATGACCTGAGCCCAAATCAAGAGTCGGATACTTAACTGACTCAGCCACCCAGGTGCCCCAGCTTTTTTTTTTTTTAATGTTTATTCATTTATTTTGAGAGAGAGAGAGAGGGCGAGAGAGCGCACAAATGAGTGGTGGAGGAGCAGAGAGTGAGGGAGAGAGAGGATCCCAAGCAGCCTCCATACTGTCAGTGCAACACCTGACTTGGGGGGCTTGATCCCATAAACCATGAGATCATGACCTGAGACAAAATCAAGAGTCGGTTGCTCAACCAACTTAGCCACCCAGGCATTCCACCCCCCTCAAGCAGCTTTCAAAAAATATGGGCAATTGAATCTCATCCCAAACTAATTAAGTTCAAATTTCTAGGAATGTAACCTGGTATTATTATTTTTAAATATCCCCAGAAAATTCTAATGTACAGCTTAAGCTGGAATAATTATCTAGATCAGTGTTCTTCTTCCCATACATAGAATCATCTGGAGACCTTACAACAAATACTAATGCCTGGGCATTATTACCAAACTGTCTATTTAATTGGTCTGGGATAAAAAAAACTAGGCAACTGTATATTAAAAAAAAAAAAGTCTTTCTAAGTAAATTTAATGTGCAGCTACAGTTGAGAACCACTGACCTAGATAGTTAATTTTCACTGTGAATAATCAATGTTTTCAGGTTGCAAGCCATGGCAAAGGGGCACTATAACACAGTCTCTTTAAGATCTGGGTGGGCTCAGAATTAGCATGAAATTGCTGGATGCCAGCCAGGGCATGGGGACAGGAGCAGTTGGAAGATGAGACCAGAAATTTTCAGGACCAAACCTGGATCAACACATGGTGCTAAAAGCACAAGGGCATATCACAGTTAATTCTATTTCAAGGACAGATGCTGGGAAACCTCCCTGAGAAGGTCTGGAATATGAAATGTCATGATGTCATCTGACTCACCTGTCCTCCAGTTCAGATTTAGTTATCTCTCTCTAGCAGGTAGACAATGCAACTTCCATCATTTTCTTTTTTGGAGGTAAATTCACAATGTCTTAGAACTCAGTATGTGAGTGTTACCTTGATTACACCCAAAACTGCCTCTTCCTTGAGTTCATCCCATTAGTCTGAGCTTTGACCTTGTCACATCTTAGATAATTCCTGGACCTTCCTGTTGTTAATGTCTTATAAATATTTGTAGACCTATTATCTGTCTATAGCCAGTCACTGAGTCAACAACAGAATATTAAGGATTTTTTTCCCCTCATGTTCATAAATCATTCTTGGCAGAGCTTTAATCATTTGGGTTTTTGGCTGCCTCTCTGACTTTCCTATGGTTTATTTTTGGCCTCCATAAGCTTCATCTATTTTGGGGAACTATTTAATTGCATAATACAAGTTGACTCTTGTTAGGTATGCCTAGGCTTAGGGTTTCTCAAAGTGGGCATGTGAATCCCCTTGGGGTGGGGAAGGCTTGTAAGGGCACATTGCTGAGTATGCCCAACACCTTCTCTCCCCTGTCCCTAACCAGATTTCTGAGGTGGGACTCAGACATCTGTACTTTTCACATGTTTTTGGATGATACTTATACATGCAGTTGATATTACTATAGTTTATTACATCAATATTATGCTTATGCAGAGGAGTTTGTTTTTGGTGGGAGAGGCTTTGCTCCACAAGCCTCATTTATAATAAAGACATAGACCCTTCCGTAAAGAGTTTCCAAAAATGAGGGTACCTGGGTGGCTCAGTTAGTTCATTGTCAGACTTCAGCTCAGGTCATGATCTTGACCTAAGGGGTCAGAGCCCCCATTTGTCTCTGCACTGATGGTGTGAAGCTTTCTTGGGATTCTCTCTCTCCTTCTCTCTCTCTGTCCCTTCCCCACTTGCATCCTCTCTCTCTCTCTCTCTCTCTCTCTCTCTCTCTCTCTCAAAATAAATAAACTTAAAAAAAAGTTTCCAAAAATGTTCTACATTAGGAATCACCATTTTACTTTGGTCTTGACTCTCAGCGGGTTTGGTCAACACACATGAATTTTGTTGTGTATACCTGACACCCCTAAGGTATAAGCAGAGGTAAAAGGAAAAAGAGAAGTGGGACAGTGAGTATAGGAGATAAACAGTGGGCCAGATGAGAAGAGAGATATGGCGATGGGGAGGAAATGAAGGAGAGGCACATGTATAAAAATGGCTGAGTATCATCTATAGCAAGTATAGTATCATGTTTTACATTTTGAAGCACTTTACAGTATACCGAATCCTTCTACATGTGATCCTCACAACTGTCCTAGATTAACTGGATTGGGCAGGTATTAACATCCTCATTTTACAGATGGAAAAACTGAGACTCCTGGTGGTGACATGTCCAAGTTCAGATGGCTAGTAAGTGTCAGAAATAAGATTAGAATTCGAACTCAGGACTTAGTCCTAGAGTAGGTATTATTCTGTCAGTCCTAATCTATACTAGGCCTATGCAGCCTAGACTTTCTCTTGCTTCTGTTTTGATGAGGCCTTCACTCTAGGTGAGTATCTCTTTGGGATGTGATGTAGTCTGGCTGTTTGGGGAGGTGTGTGGTATTAGGAGAAGGGGCAAAGTGGAGTGGGTGTCTTAAAGTCCTTTGAAACCCACATTATAAAAGCCAGCAAACTTGCTGAAAGAGCTCTTATTACATGTTACAAACAGAACAAACTGGTCAGTGCTACCTGAGTGTCTTTATGCTTCCATTTATTCACTTTCTTTCCTCCTCCTCTCAATTCCTGCACATTCAACACACATAAACCAAGGGATGCCGTATGACTCTGGGATCCAAGGAAGCCCCCAAGTCATGTAGCAATGACTACCAGCACAATTAGGTTTTATGGAGTCAACAACATAATTAAGGTCCTGGGATCACTGTCTCTACTCGAACTGAGGAGACCTTCTCTTGGTATAACGCAGTGAATTCCTAAAGCCTACTTCCTCAACCCTCTGCCTTCTCCCCCTCCCCAACTTTTTTCTTTCTTTCTTATGGAGTAGACCTTTTAGCTTTAGGTAAGAGTTGGTATTGATCCTCCTGGGACCATAATAATAACTAACCTTAGTACCATGCTTTAATGTTTATGAACCTTTTCATCCTCATTATTTCTCTTGATCCTTACATCAGTCAGGTGTTATAGATAATTATACTCTCCAGGCATTATAATAGCAGTGGTCCAGGAATATATGTATAATTCCCTAGACCAGCCACCCTACCTATGAAGTATTAAGGTAAATGTATGCACAGAGAGAGTGAAACAATACAAAGGAACCATTCCATTGCTTGGTGGTACTTAGGTGCCTCCCAGACACTGAGCAGGATTCTGTATCACACAGAGAATCTTGGTAGACCTGAGCAGTCTAAAAGAAAAGCCAGACCTACCTTTGTGATTTTACTATTTAGATAAGGGAAAAACCCAGTCCCTCCATGCCTGCTGAGAGGCCCTGAGAGAAAGGAATGGATACAAGAGACAGGGGCTGGGCCTTTCCAAGATGGAATCTTGTAGCTCTATACGAAAAGACACACATCAGAAGAGAAAGTCCTAAAGAGCTTTGAAGAGTGAGATAGCAGATTCCACGCCTTACCTTACTTCTTAAGCCCTGGGAGGATGGACAAGACCCTTCAGTGATGGAAATCTTGAGCATTAAGGTCCAGTGAACTAGTTTTTCCTCTTCTTTGGGCACTGCCTTTGGGATTTGGAGGTCTGTGGGCCCTGAAGGAAGGGCATGATAGCCTTAGGATCTACACCCCAACCAATATTACTGTGTTTCTGCCATGGGGAAGTAGAGGGTCAGGGAAGTTAAGTTACTTACTAAACCAAGGTCAGTCATTGGTTTAGTGAGTGGAGAAGCCAGGATTTGAATTCTTGAATTCAAGACCTAGTGACTTTTTCTTTTTTAAATGCACTACCTGGCCTCTACCAACCACCACATGACTCTTATATGGACAATCAGTTCTGGTCTCTTGGGCTTTGTCTGGCAGGAGCATTATCATTAGAACATTAAAAAGAACCCCCAAAATTTATTTCTTCCACTTAATGTTTGCCCAGGGAAGGCATAAATGTCCGTGGCGTTGTCTGGCTCATGATTTAGGAAGCCTTTGGTTATAAATGGAAATAGTTTTGTTAGATGGGACTCAGATCACACCGTTCCTCCTTGAGAGCTCAGGTGATCCAAATGCCGACATTACTCCTCCTAAAATAGGGGTTGGGGGTTATTTTGGGAAAGGGGCCTATTTTAAGCTAAAGGACAGGGGCTTTCTGTTCTGCTGCTGTGCTGGCTTGTTTCTACCCTGCACTCAGCAAAAACTGAATATTCTCTAAACAATGGGTGACTCAGCCTTTGCTAAATCTTAGGTGAAATGGATTTAGCAAGCAAAGAGAGAAAATGTCTTTTTTTTCCCCATTTTTGCTAGCCCTGTTTGATGATAATTCTCAGTGCTCAGGGCTCCTTTCATCCAAAGATCTGTAATTAATTAAGCCTCACAAAACTCCCCTGGCAGGTAGAGAAGTACAAGGATGTTCATTTAAAACCAATCCTGTTTGATACAGTAGGGCTGTTACTAAGGCTCTTTAAAAGAAAAAAACCTCTCTATTGTGAAACTTCTTTTTAATTGAGTAAATTAAGGGAAAAAGGATGAAGTAATTTTGCCTGGGATGCTTTCTTGGTTATGGTCACAGAGAGAGCCCTGAGTTCGGAGGTCTGATGCCATCTTGGGTTAAACTAGGTGTATAAGCTATTGCTGCATAGCAAACTACCACAAAATGTAGTGGCTTTAGACAACAATAAACATTCATTATCTTATACAGTTTCTGTGGATAGGAATTCAGGAGAGGCCAAGCTGGGTTGTTTGCACTCCAGGTTTCATGAGGTGGCAGCTAAGACATCCTCCGGGGCCACAGTTGTCTGAAGACTTGACTAAAGCTGGAAGATCCCCTTCTAAGCTGGCTCACCTATATGGATTGTGAGTTGGTGCTGATTTTTGGCAAAAGACCTCAGTTTCTCACTATGTAAACTTCTTCAGAAGGCTGCTTGGATGTCCTAATGACATGGCAGCTACATCTCCCATAGCAACTGGTTCAAGAGAGCAAAGGTAGAAGTGGCAATGTCTTTTATTACCTAGCCTTGGACATCACACTGTCATATCCTCAAGGCCCTATTGACTGCATAACTCAGTTCTTTCATTGTGGGAGGGGACCACAAAAGGGCATGAATACCAGGAAGCAAATATCATTGGGAGCCTGCTTGGAGGCAGGCTAATCTTAAGACAAGTTGAGTTTGTCTGTGATGTATCATTGGGATATCCTCTGACAAGCATGCTTAAAGTACTAAACCTCATGCATCTGTTAAGAAGGGAGTAAGAGACAGGAAATGGTACAGTTAACTGTCTTGTTATTTATAGGTTTAGAATAAATAGCTATTATTCATATTCAAAGTTAAGTGATTAACTATATTGAAGTATACATGACAATGGCATTAAGCTTTCATCTTTAGGAACTAGACATTTGTCCCAGACTCTATACTAGATCACTGGCTCCCCATTGTTGGCCTATGGACCAGTGTTGTGTAATTGCTAAGAAGCAACCATAGTGTTGTTAAATATACAGATACCAGGCCTCTACACCTAAGGATTCTAAGTCAGTATGTTTGGGACCCAAAGTGCTTGCTGGCTTTCCTTATCAGACAGTGGTAGCCTGAAGTTATGTTGAGTGAGAATTCATAATTAATGGCAGTCATATCTGTTTGCTTAATATCCATCCATGATCTTTTCCTTTTCCTCAGAAAATTAGCTCAAAATTGTGCATTCAGTTGCTAAGATCTGGAATTGGTAGTTGCCAATGTTTTTCCCATGCCATATTTTTAAAGGAGGCACAGATAGTAGAAAGCTCCCGTGCCATAAGGGATGCTAGAGAGACACAGGGGGAATTGGTGACCAACAGCAACAGTTTGAAAGGGCATCATTATACTAATACATCAGTATATGAAGTACTGGTCTTCTTCCTATATACAGAAATAATGTCACATCCAGCATAAATCTTAGTCCAATGGTTCTCAAATATTAATATCTAGAAGAATCACTTGGGGGTATGTGTGTTAAAATGCAGATCTTTAGGCCTATCCCTGGGATTCTAATTCAGTGAGTCTAGCATAACCTAGATAATTGATATAGGTGGTCTGGGAATCACACTTTTAGATAACTGTTCTAGGGATAATCTACAGAATATTGACTTCATATCTATTTAATCCCCAGAAGCAAGAGTTCAACCTGTACAGTGTCTGACATATAAGGGCTGCTTTATAGAGTTTGCGTGGATGACACTGGATGAACTGCTGACATGCATGAGGGGTACGTTAAGGTCTGGACAGGTGTGAACCATTTATTATCATATTTTTGCAGATGTTCACTTTCCTCCTGGATGATAAGCCATTGGATGATAAGCTATTCAATTTTGCAGCTCTCATAGAGGCCAGCATAGTGCTCTACTTGCTGGAGGCTTGCAATAGGTATGTTACCACACAGGAGCAAGTTCATTTGACGTGGCCAGGAATTCTGGATGGGAATGAATCCATCTCACCCAGAGCATGTTGCATGTTGTGGTGACTGCTTTATGACTCCTAAAGCCAAGTGACTCTAGAGTATTGCCAAGCTCTCCTATCACTTCCTTCTTCTCCCTTCCAAGTGTCTCAAGGTGGGTAATGATAGTGAAACACTTGTGGCATGAATGACTATCTCCAGGTGTGTAACTTTGGGGAACAAAATTAGAATAAGAGTTGAAGAGTTTAATACAGCATAGCCAAACCTAAAAATTACTGCTGATGAAGGACAGGGAAGGCAAAGAACATTTCAGCCATATTAAATATCTCCACTTCAATCAGCCGATAACATCTGGGCAGCCAGGGTGGCAGACACAGAGCCAACAACATGGTCAAGAAGAAGGCACTCAATGGCAAACAGCAAAGCAGCAAGTTGCTTGTGCATTGCTTAGAGGAGACAAAGAAGCAGAAGAAGCATGATATAACTATTGGCTTTATTCAAAAATAATTTATTGAGTTGCTATCACGTTCCAGGATCAGCTCTAGGTGCAAGGGATAGTAAGGTAAACCAAATAGACAAAGAAGCTTATGTCTTAGCTGAAGAGATATATAATGAGTAAATAAATACATAATATAGTGACACATGGTGATTAGTGCCAGTAAGAAAAATAAAGCAGGGAAGGGAATAGATACTAAAGGTATAGTAAATATCATTCCAAAGTATACTGCTTTGATATAATGGTGATAGTGATATAATAATCATTATAATAATTACGAAAATTACAACAAATCACACCCAATACTGGGCAGACAATACTGAGCAGTAGATAAACAGTGGTAGGACAAGACAGATCTCCATTTGATGGTGTTTTTGTTTGTTTGTTTTTTTAGGGCAGGGGAAAGATTATGAAGACAAACAAGAAACATGAAATAGTGATACCCAAAGAATTAATATAAGGACAACTGATAAAGTGAATGAGAAGGCTTCTTTAGTTTAGTTGAGGGAATTTCTCTCCACAGAGGTGATATTTAAACTGAAATTTGAATAACAGGAGTAGCCAGAAAACATCCCAAGTTGGGAGGGCACCAGGGCAAAGGCCCTGGGCTCTACAGATCTGAGGCTAATGTAGCTTTATAAACCTGGGAGCATTGAGAGCATGGTTAGAGTAATTAGGAGAAAAATAACCTTCTTTCATAGATACAACTTTGAGAGCCAATATAACTCCTAGAAAACTATTTTTCTTTCCAATTAAATGTTGTCTACTTCTTTCATCAGACACAGGTATAATTTTTAATCGATCAATTTATAATATAAATTTCTTTCTGGAATTAGTTTACTTTTCCCCATCACCCCTGAGAAAATAAAAAATGCAGGGCAAACATTATATAATAAAATTTTATTAAATAGTATAATTACCAAAAAATCTGTATAGCAATATGCCAGGTATTAAGTGTGTTGACTCAGGTAGTTACTGGGAATTCTTGGTTGATATTAGATCTGTTTATATTCCATAACACCTTAGATACAATGTTTCTTTTCTTGGCTGATATTTGAGATATTGGGGTATACTTTTTCGGTTTCCCAGCCCTTAGTTGTCTCCACTTCTTCCTGAGTGCCGCAATCTCCTTAACCCCTATCCAAAGAGTAGGTTTGTGTACCCTGGTCTACTCTCCACCGAGAGTACGTGCATCACCCAACTCTTCTTTTGTCTCTCTGGGGAGGGAAGTAATTCCTTTTATAGGTGTTCACCATTTTTTTCTTTTTTCTATTGTTTTTCCTGGGGTGTCTAGAGAATCACTTCCAATACCACTGGGTTCTCTTTTCCCCAGTTAATCATACAAGAGATTTTGCTCACTCATCCTCTACATTTTATACCTCTCTAAAGCACCTTTCTATTTACACTGGCTATGGAATTATATGTGCAGATCAAGGGGATAGATTGTGTTTGCACAGAAATGTATTTATATGCTAAAAATGCAATGAAAATCTTTAATGTAAGTTTACTGTATATTTGAGCATGACGTGTATTTATTCTCTAAAATACACTTAGTAGCTTTCATAGTGTGAATCACTAAGCCTTATGCTTCTCCAAAGAAAGGAGCACGATTTCTCAAAATACAGTATTGTTTTTAGAATGAAAATTTAATGTGTTTCATGACCAATTCAAATCAGCTTTGAAATTCTACACTACCTCAGCCTTGACCAGCTTTAAAATGCAAATGCTACCCATAAGGAACAAATGTCTTTTCAATTATTAAAATTGAATTTTAAGATTTGTAATGGTTTCTATGGTAAAAATGTTTAAATATATCTGAGAAATAGTTCTTAAATCCTAATAATAATTAAAAAGGACAAAAGCAGAAACTTGAAGGCAATAACAAGGGCAACTATTAAGTTACAGAAACTGAAATGTATTTAATTTTCATAGAAATTCCAAAACATTGTGTTAGAAAGAATTAGGGTAGAGATGGACACACCCCCTCCCCCCCACCCCACACCTGAGTCAATATGCTATCTGATCTGTGAGAATTAAGCTCAACTTACTTATTGAAATTAGAGACTGGATGCTGACCTTAGTTTTTCTTTCTCACTTGGAGAATGTATCTGAGAAGCTAGAAAAATGGTTAAATGTTTTTGATGTTCCATGAAAGAGGTGTAAGGATAGTCAAATATTTATTGAATTTCTGCTCTGTGCTTTTGCTGAGAATTGCACTGTGGCTGTTAGGGATATAAAAGAACTAGAAAGTATGGTGTCTGCCCTTGGGAAATTTACCAGTGAGTTAGGAGAAAATAAATGGCTTTATATTACACAACTTAAAAAAAGTACATGCCAGTACACTTAAGCACTAGATAGTGCAGTGCAGAGACACAAATAATTATAGGAATCGACAAAAAGGAATGTTATTAATATTGTGAGGGGCTGACATGGAATGCTTCATGGAGGAGGAGGCATTTAACTGGACCTGGAGGGAAATATAAGATTTGGCACCATTTTATTTTTAGGGGAATGATGATAACTCATTCTTATTATAATAATAGTTAGCTGTCTGTCGGCTCAGAGATTAGAGAATGGAGAAGCATGTCAAACCCACAGGATAACTATGTCTTAAAGGTCTCTTTTAAAGGAGTTAGAAGGAAGAAAGAGAAAGCTTTTCTAAGAGCCTAGGCCTGTGGAAAAATGTGGGAGGTGCAGAAAAGAATTAATGGGTAATGCTTATCATTTTGTACAAAATAACCTTGACACAAATGGGGCAATTTAAAGGAAGGGTAAGTGACTCCCAGCCCACTCATCAGGTTGATGGAGGAAATAATCATGGGGTTGATGGCAGATTGGAAAAAGAAGACCTAGGGTAGCTTTCCTCGCTCCATTATGTGTGCTTCTCATCTAGAGGTAGGGTGCTCATAGCTCTAAGAACATTTTCGAAACTCAGCCCTTTCCACTTTCAAATCATTTCAGATAAGAAACTTGATCTAACAACAAATTAGATGCACCTCTCTCTTCTCTCCTCTCTCAAGCTCTATGCAGAGATGTGAGCATTGTCATGCCACTAACATCCACTTGGTTGATGTGAACAAAACAGGTTAGTAAAATGAAGATAATTGTAAATAATTTTTTGATGGCAAAGCAGTGTGTTACAGTGGGTGTGACTATCCCCATGTTTCATGAGTGAATAAAGTGGTATTGCTGTAAGTCAGTGGTTTTCCATGGCTACACATGAGAATCACCTGAAGGGCTTTAAAAATTACTGATGTCCATCCCCTCCCTCCACCCCAAGAGATATAGTTGGTCTGAAAAGTGGGCACTGGATTTTCTAAAGCTTCCCAGGCCATGCTAAAGTTGAGAACCACTAGTCTAAGTGCTGATGTAAATGAATTGTACCTGGACAGGTTGTTAATCCCTAGACTGCTGGATCCCACCTCTAGAGTTTCTGAATCATTAGATCTGGGATGGGACCCAAGAATTTGTATTTCTAAAATATTGTCAGGTGATACTATTACAGCTGATCTGGGGGACCACACTTTGAGAAACAGTGATTTAAACTACTAAAGTCAGGGGCGCCTCGGTGGCTCAGTCAATTAGCCTTCTGGCTCTTGGTTTCAGCTCAGGTCATGATCTCATGGTTTGTAGACTAGAACCCTGCATCGGGCTCTGCACTGACAGCGTGGATCCTGCTTGGGATTCTCTCTCTCCTTCTCTTTGTCTGCCCCTTACCTGCTCGTGCTCTCTCTCTCTCTGTCAAAATAAACTTAAAAAAGTAGACTATTAAAGTTAAACTGGTCCAGGTGTATTAAGAATTTCCTAAAGTTTGGCCCTTGAAGATGTTAAAATATACTCTCTGAGTACTCTCTGACCCACTGAATTAGAATGCCTAAGAATCTGCAGTGTTAAGTGAGAGCTCCAGGGTTTTATTTTGGACCCTATCACTTGTGAACTACTACGCAGCTTAATAGTTTTGTTTCTTTTGGATATTGTTCCAAATATTATTTTTATATAAATTAAATATAATATTTGTAATTATTTTGTGCTATTTTTATGGAAACAACTGTATAGATTGCATTAGATACTCTGAGGTATTAACAGATTAAACTTGGGGGAAAAGGCTTTATTATGGGGCTTATGGTAAAATAACAGACCCATCTGCTCATGTAGTGGAAGCAATTCTAGTTGTATGTAAGATGTTTCACTTTTAAAAGTAATTTTTAAAAGCATGTTTTGAAAATTCAACATAATTAGATAATTGCACTCAATCACAGGTGGTGTTAAGGTTTGAGAAACATCCTTCAAATTTTAGAGAATATTAGAATTACCAGGGGTACTTGTTAAAAAGTCAGTTCCCAAGTCAGAGCTCCAGAGCCTTAATCTTGGGTGGCATCAAGGAATCTCTAACAAGGGGCGCCTTGGTGGCTCAGTTGGTTAAGTGTCCGATTTTGACTCAGGTCATGACCTCATGGTTCATGGGTTCGAGCCCCACATTGGGCTCTGTGCTGATAGCTCGGAGCCTGGAGCCTGCTTCAGATTCTGTGTGTGTCTCTCTCTCTGCCCCTCCCTCACTCATGCTCTGTTTCTGTCTCAATAATAAATAAACTTAAAAATTTTTAAAAAAGGAATCTCTAAAAAAATAAGGTATTTCTGATTTCCTAGACATTTTTTCATTATTGTTATGAGTTGCTGATAAAGAATTGGCTTATAGTGACTATTTTTTATTCACTTTATGCAAGTCAGTATCCTAGAAGCTATGTCTAAGTGTCAGCTAAAATGTTAATGCTAGGATGCATTTTTTAGGTAATAGTTTTCCCTCACCTGTCTCTTTCTCTGTCATTTATACATTTTGTAGTTTTGCTTTTTCTTCTCATTCCTATACTATTCCTACTTTTATGGAGGAAGTGGAGGAGATATATGGTTAGAATAAGGACCCAATCAAGTCTGTATTTAGCTGGATTTCCTTCCGTTTCATCTGTTTGTCTGGGCCAGCAGATTTCTCTTCCTCTTTTTTCTCATTGTTGTCTGTTCAGTTGCTCATCCCTCCCTTCCCCCTATGAGCCTATGTTCCATCTTCTCTCTTGGCTGTCTTTCCTCTGTGACTTCTCTTTGTGGCCTTTTTAGTGGGCAAGAAGGGAAGGTCACTGGAGATCTTATCAATCTGTGGTTCTCTCCCCAAGGACGGGAGTGGCAGGAGGTTAGAAGGCCAGAGGAAGAAAAACCTTTGTATGTCTACCATGCCATTTTGGTTTGTGAATGTAGGGTAAATAGAACCAATAAAATGATTTTTCACCAAAACTCAGGGTTCATAGGTGAGAGGGAGGCAGGCTTGGCAGAAAAATTATACAATAATCAACATTTTGTTAGTAAGTGATAGACTCTGTGCAAAATGAACCTTAACTGACTTGTAATATGGTTGGCCACTCTAATCAATACACAACTGTTTTAGAACATAGTGGATATGATAGGATTATTTCTTTTTCTTTCATGTTTCAGAGTTCCTTCACCCCCCCCCCCACCTGCAAAAAATGTTAGCTTTCACTGAAGCATTATATCCCAGTCAGAAGGAAGGAAAGACCTGCTAGAGGAGGAATCTTTATTGATTCTGGTGAAGAGAGAGGTGGCAGCAAGGTGTTTTGGGGTTGGTTCATCTGTTGTCATGGAAACCTACCAAAGCAATAGAGCCTGGGCAAAGTCTGAGGGTTTTGACCATCAAGATGGATGACTGCAATGTGTTTTGAATTGCACAGATAAGAGAAGTGATCTGCATTCTTTATACATTTCCTCTTTACGCTGGGTTGCCCATAACCTGTAATAAGAGATTTAGAGCTTAATTAAAGCTGTCCTATCTTTGTATTTTTTTGCTTTCCTTCTTGAGACAAGTGCTGAAATGGAATTGCCAAATCTGAACCAGGACAAAAAGCAGAGGGAGGACACAAGCAGGCTCCATATAGATTCCTCTTGGAGGGTAGGAAAAGATATTCCCATAGACTAAGATAGCTATTTAAAAAATATATGTGTATGCACACACACCTACACACACAAAGGAAAAGAGTGCCAAGAGATGCCGTAAGAGAATGAACTGGAGTGATCAGTTATAAGGTAAAGAGAAGAGTGAGGAAAATACTGGAGAAGGGGCTATTTGAGTATGAGATAATAGAGTCACACAGAGAAAGTGGTCTTCGAGATGTTCTGTCTTCATAGCAAGAATACTAGAGACTTTTCTAGAGAGAATAATGTAGGAATGTTCAGTTCAGGTCACTGCCACCAAGAGGAAAGGGATTTCTTTGAAGGCCTTCAGAGACCTGATATTTTGATCATTTTGCCCCCGAACTTGATTCTCACTTTTATATTATAGCATTCTTTTAGGAATATTTGTTTCTTGAGCTTCCCTTCCACTTTTCAAAGTGTCTGCCCCACTCTTTACTTCCCTAGAGCCTGAATCACTTGAGTAAGATATATTATCTATGTAAGCGAGATTATAAAGTGATTCTTTATATCAGATTCAACCAAAGGTTAAGGTAAGCCCTGTGAAACAGAGAAAATCATATATTGTAAAATCCCAATAAAAAGCATTGAGTTTTGAGCAAATAACTCATCCCATCTCCCACAAATGCAAAACTTTTGATATATTTATGTCAATGGACTGCTATTTCTTGTACCAAACTCCAAAGTTCAAATAGCTGGTATACTCTTGTTAATTGGTACTATTTCCATTTTATAGATCAGGAAACTAAGACTTTGTTTTATGATATGTCTAAGCATTATATATATAGTTGTTTATTATTCCCCTGATCTGTCTGATTGAGGCAGAGTTAGCCTTGCTATTTCTTGGATTTCTTGTACACCCAGGGCCATGTGTATCTTATAACAGAGGCTTAATAAATACTGTCAAACTAGATTGTATGTTTTGTTTGAGCTCACAAAAGGAGACAATGAAATAGCTGGGGCTAGACCTTCCCCTCTCTCGCAGGCTTCTTGAATTGCTATCAGGACTGAGCAGTGCTGGGCATACTGTAAGCCTTCCATAAATGCCTGTCAATGGATTTCCTGATGGACAGATTCAAAAGTCTATTATATTCTTTACCATGTGTCCCATATGCTTCCACAAGGACTTTAGACCTACTGATTTGATTGCTCATATTTTTAGACTTGTTCTCTTTTGACAAAAAGAATAGATAACACGACTACAAACATAGTGACCTTCTGGATTTGTTCCTGTGGATAACCTTGAGATAATTTGAATGAAATTTCTTAACTGTTTCAAGAGACAAGTGTTAGAGTGGCAGATTTCATAATTATTCAGTGTTGGCCCTTTACTCCTTTTAATGTCATTTCTCATGCTTTGCATTGGTTACTAATTTATAATATATTACAGTTTAGATGCTACCATATTCTCCTTATTTTAGGTCATTCTGGGTCTTCATTCCTCTTTGATGTGTTCTATTATCCACCTCCCTACCTCCACTCCCGGCCTCTTAAACACATTCTCCTTTCCCCATAAGTTTATTCTTTTTAAGTTCTTAATGTGCAAAGTTCTATTTTCCAATCCCAATGTCAAAGGCTATTTCCAGTGATCCTAGAAAAAGTGATCTCACTAAAAGATAGTGAACTAGTAATCATAAAAATGGCCACCTCCAGACTTTGGCTTAAGCAAAAGAACCAAATGTGTCTGGAACTCCTGAATCTTTAGGAAGAAAGTTATATTTACAGTAAGCCTGCTGCTTAACTTGTTGGGAATGAATTAGTGAGTCTCATAAATTCTTCTGTATTTCATGTTTCTTGTAGTTGGTTTCATGTCACAACTGAGATTTTCTTATTGCCATCATCATGGAGCCTTAGCTACAGAAAGGATGAGCTAGAGCTTTCCGCCAACTGCAAATTGTTGGCGCATTCCAAGAGGGAATCCAACAAATCAACTCATAATAATCTTTGCTATTTAAAGGATGTTCTTTATTTTCCCCAAACCTGGCTCTTGGTTTTATCGTTTTTAAAAATTTACCAAGGTATTTAGTTCATACAAAGGGAGATTCTTATCCATGCTATACAGATGAAAGACACCAAAGTTTTGTTTTGCCCCTTTCCCACGGTGTGGAGAAAGTAAGAAAATTTAGGCAGAATTAGAATTCAGAGTGTTCCACTTGTGGGGATGAGCACTGGGTGTTTTATAGAAATCAACTTGACAATAAACTATAAAAAAAAAGAATTCAGAATGTTCCATGTTCTATATCCTTGATAAATTTCAGGTGAGAGAGGAAGGTGTAGAACTCACTGGCTAAACTCTATGTAGGCAGAGCTCTAGAGCTTTTAAAAGGTATCCCAGAGTTCATCTCACCCAACAATTCCATTTTGTAAATGGGGAAATCAAGGCCCAGAGAAGTATGGCTTGCCAAGGCTAGGAACTAAATTATGGAAGTTTTAGCTCATGACTTGTGTTATGTGGATTTTCCTGTGCCAGATGGACTTTCCAGTGTAAGCCTCCTTTTGAGGAGAGGCCAAGCCATTCTTTATATGAACCAAGGCATATTCTTTGACAATTCTCCCTCCTTCCTCACCAAAAAGCCCATCATGGAGATACATTTCTATCTGGATTCACTAGGCAGAATTATTAATACAGGTAGAATGCCAGGAATGCAGAGTGTTAATACAGCTGATGAATAATACATTATTAGTGCCACAGAGTTTAATAATAGATAATAATAAATAATACAGAGGGGGAATTATGTAATTCATTTATGGAGCAAATGACAGGGGAAACACACACATTCACAGAAGAGTGTTTCTAATAGGAACAGTTACGTGTTTCAATTTAACTCAGCTCTTTAGCCCTTTGGCCTACCTGTTTGAGAGATGGGCAAGACATTCAGAGATATTACCAGTTAGGGTCATTACTCTGTGTGGTGAAGATGTTGGTTTCAGTGGCTTAGCTGAAAAATGTGATTTTTGCTCCTTGGTCATGACTGGGTATCTTCCTTTTGTAAGAGGACATGTGTCCAAGGTTGGCCATTCTCTCCCATCACCACTCTTTGTAATTCAGTGCATGTAAGGAGGTATTATCAGAACAATTGAGTTTCAAGATGTGAAGAGGCTGGGAGTGGGGGTGTAGGTTGAGGGTAGTGACAGGAGGTAAAAGGTGTAGCCACAGCCATGGTCTAGTGAGCTCTCCAATGAGCTGGTGCATGCTTCTCTTTTCTCATCTGCACTAGAGAAAGACAGCTGCCCACTACTATTAAACCTGTATTCTTTCCCTAGAAGAATGGGATATTTCCCCCCTCACTCTTTTAAAATAAGGTAAAAGGGAAGGGATGGGAATTAATTAATGTCAGTAAATGAAGCATGGGGTGCTTGTCTGGATATGATAATGTCAGTGAATTAGTGCAGAAGAAATGGAATGGTATAGAAAATGAACTGTACCAGCCACTGCTTTGGGATGGACTCAGCCACCCGTGTAATGCATTAACTCTTTCCTCACCTCATCCTTTGTATTCTGGGTCAATCCTCTCCCATCATGAAGTCTCCAGGCTACAGTATTACAGCCTGAGGTTCCCAAAGGGAGCCCTGCCTTCAGTAGAGACAGGGCCAACTTGTGACTGCGCACTTTTAGAATGTAAATGAAAGAATTCCACATCTATTTATTAGATTAATGAAACTACAGCAAAAAGAAGCAATTGTTGTGTGTCCCTGGATTAGGGGAACTCCAAAATGATTTAAAAAGGCCATAACTAACTGGACTAAAGCTAACTGGAGAAAAGGGAAGGGAATAGTTTCTCAAAATAAGTTGCTACCTTTGGACTGCCAATAACTAATCTTCACTCTTCTTTCCTTTTCCATATGTGTCTCTGGCTTTATATCTTTTGAAATGTTTTTAGGTAACTCCAACAGACATATATTGACTAGGAACTTCCTGTATACAAAGCACTGTGGAGTGGACATAGATGAATAAGGCATACTCTACATTCATGGAGTTTTCTTCTCAAGGGCATTGTAGAATGCTGGACATGTAGTGAACACTCAACAAATTGTTGCTATTATCAGTATCATTTCAGTGAATTTAATTCATATTAGATTTTTCTTTGAGGATGGGAAGTTTCAGAGGTTCAGAGAGCCCTTCATCATTTTTTCTTTTTGTTTCTTTTCTTTTTTCCTTTCTCTTCTTAAAAGTTTCTGGCACCCTGGTAAAATCAAGAGATGCAAAAACATAGTTACAATAACCTTTAAATGTTAACATTTAAGAAATTATTTGCATTAACACAAAACCCAATGCAGTATGGTCACAAAATATGAATCACTGAATTTAGAGATGATATTAATTCACAGTACACCATAGGCAGGTGGCCCAGGAGTGGAACTCCAGTTTAGAATTGTTTGTTGATATCTTACATCTTTTTGTATTCTCATTAGTGGTGGCTCTAAATGTAGACTCATTTGGAAGTAATACCAAAAGACTGAATTTTATTATGTTTGGTATTTTCTTAAACATATTCTAGAACAACAACAAAAAAAAGTTAGATAAAACCATGTTGATGATAATTATTGAAGCTGGGTAATAATAGGCTTATGGTGTCTCTTACTACTTTTTTGAATGTTTTGACATTGTCACAATAAAATAAATTTTAAAGACTAAAATGTTGAGAGGTCCTTTAGAATGCAGGCCTGGGTGAATGTTCTCTTTGGGACTTCCTTGTCCCTGTTCCTTCAAGTCCAAGTTGGGAGGTGGATGGTGAATGCTGTGTACTCCTGGAATGGCTTACTATACTTCTTAAGAGCACTGTGTTAACATGAGCTACCTCCTGTTCTTCAAGACCGTGCCTTGCTTCTTTAGAGAAGTGAGTACTCTGTCCAATTCAGTATCTGCCTTTGCCTTTCCTTTGATCTGTTGATACAGAGGACAAGTGTAGAGGTACTTCTTCCTGGAGAGAGTGGCTCTCCTAGAGCCAGACAGAGTACATTTATGTGATGTGGATTTAATAAGCCTTGTGATGGCCTCCCTCTGCCCTCCTAGCATGGTGGAAGAGATGTAGCTGAGAATCTGGGGTTATCTGGTAAGACAATAGGTTTGAGGAAAGAAAAAAAAAATAGCATCACACACGAGATCCCCATGTCTGGTTTTTTTTTCCTTTTCCTCCCCAGCTTGTTAGAGTTAGCTACACCACATAAACTCTCTGTGCATCTGTATGTGTGAGCTTTGTGTATATGTGTGTCTAATATAAGGTGATGTCAGGACCTATAATCACCTGCATTAATGATTTATCTGGGCACAAGTAAACTCATAAAAGTGGTGGGGCTTTGGTTATAGTTAAGAGCCATTCATGGGCCATTCAGATTGTTTTATTTATTAACCAACTAATAGAAGGACCTCTGTATGCAAATCTCAAGACTATATAGTGAAGGAGCTTCCAAAAGGATTTACAATTTGGGATCCACAAGAATCTATAAACTAATCTCTATAAGTGCCTAAGAGCAAACTAAAGTCTATAGGTCCCTATAGGTTGAGTTTTTTTTTAAATTTCATATGTTTATTTAGTTTTGAGAGTGAGAGAGAGAGAGAGAAGGGGGGGCACAGAGAGGGGGAGACTTCAGGCTCTGAGCTTTCAGCACAGAGCTCAACGTGGGGCTTGAACTCACGAACTAAACTGTGAGATCATGACCTGAACTGAAGTTGGATGCTTAACTGACTGAACCACTCACATGTCCCCCTATAGGTTGAGTTTTAATAATCTGCCTTTTCTGGTTACTTCCATAGTCTGGCAGACCTTCTGAATGTGCCTGATATTGCCTGGCTTTGTACTTAGGATGTAAAAATTTTTTTTCTCATTGAAGTTTTAAAATTTCTGTTGTTTGGCTTCTCAGATGAATTTTTATTTTTTTGCAGGAAGAATCTGGTTGATACTTTTGAAGTATATAATCAGTGCCAATTGCTTCTAAAGAATTCCTTTGATATACAAATATCTTTGTGTCATTCCAACTGTTGGGCAGGCAAGGGCAGGTTTCCTGGGTGCTCAGAGTGCTGGGTGCCTTGGAGTTCTATCTTTATCTCTGGACCATGCTAGTGGAAGAAAGATGTTAAGGGGTTACTTCTCTTGGTAGATTTTTGTCTTTTTGCCTTATAGAAGATTTATCCTTAAAGAATAACAACTTGATAGACACAAGGTAATTTTGCTCAAATTCCAAAATGCAAAACAATACAGGTAAATACCTGTATTTACTTCACATACACCCTATTTACTTCACAGAGCATATTAGTTTGCTAGGCTGTCATAACAAAATACCACAGGCTAGGTGACTTAAACAATAGAAAATCATTTTCTCACAGTTCTGGAACCTAGAAGTCCACAATCACATGTCAGCATCTTCTGAGGCCTTTGTTCTTGGCTTGCAGATGGCCTCCTTCTCACAATGTCCTTACATGGCCCTTCCTCTGTGCCTACCCCTGCTGTGTCTTTGTGCATCCAAAATTTCCTTTTCTTGTAAGGATAAGAGTCATGTTGGATTAGAGCCTACCCCAATGGCCTCATTTTAACTTAATCACCTTTTTAAAGGCCCTAAGTCCAAATTCAGTCACATTCTGAGGTGCTGGGGATGAAAGCTTCAATGTATGAATTTTGGAGAACACAATTCACAGGGTGACACAAGTGAGATATCTCTTTAAGGGAGAAAAAATAACAATTGATTTCATGGTCTAAAGCTCTGCATTCTGGAGAATCCAGAAGCTCGCATTTTGGTGACATTATAACATCTTAGACACAAGAACTTAATTTAGAGTATAACAATCAAAAGGTGAGCAAAAGGAATCAGGGCTCCGTAAATTTTTATCTTGTTCAGGTATTGCAGAGGACAGCACATTAGCATTACTAACAAACTGTGGAGGGAGAAACGGAGTTGGAAGTAGGATCTGAAAGAACCAAAAGTGGAGGGGACTCTGGCATGTCAGTTGGGGAAAGGGAGGGAAGAAAAAAGAAGACAAGAGAAGAAAGAAAGATGAGAGAGAGAGACAGAGAAGGAGAGGAGAAAAATTAAGATAGAAGAAGTGGTGGGGGACGAAGAGGAGAGGGAAAGAGAAAGGAAAAAGGAGTAATCAAAGGAGAGACAGAGGAAAGAAGAAATGCCTGCATCTATGATGGGTTGAAAAAGAGAGGTCATGCATTTCCTTCTCTTAGAAGACTCATCTCCCTCAAAGAGGGTGAAAAGTGAGTAGATCAGATATACACACACAGGAACAGAAAGTAAAGGGTGGCCCTGAAGAAGAAGGGCTTGGATGTTGAGGTTTGGTGTAGATAGCCGAGGACCATCCAACATTAATGAGCACAAATGTGTGCACAGGCTGAAAATCTTTCTCTAGGGATTCTGATGACTCAAGCTTTGTTGGTGCCATTGGAAACCATGAATGAGAAAATAAGTGACTTGCTCTCTCAGGCAATCTGCTTTATAGGCCTGGAGCTCTTACTTGCTGCCAAGCCATCCATCTCCCCTGTGCCCCTGTGAGATATTCCTGAAACTGAACCACGTACTGTCTTCCTTGCCAAAGTGCTTGGCATTGGCCTTTGCCTTTCCCATAATTCTGAGCTGGGGATAGACTGGTTAATGTCAGCATGTTTCATGGATGTGCAATTTAGGGAGAAGTATGGAAAAGTGTGTCGTGCTCATGTAGGGGCACACGCACGGAGGATATCTCCTCTCACTGCCCTCTGTGGGCATGACCATTTTCTTCAAGGCCTTTGCCCTTCTGGCTTTATGATTTCTGAGCCTCTTCTTTGAACCTTAGCAATGAGCCTCAAGCTAAGCTACAGCAGAGGCTTCGTCTCTCCTTGGAAATACATTTATTTTCCTCCCCTCCCCATGGTAAACAAATTATGTTGACAGACAAATGCAGGATTAGATAGGGAGATTTGTGAGGCTGTGGGATTCTGGAGGCTTGAGCAACCAGATGTCAGGATTAGGCTGAGAGGGAAGGATTCAGGTGGGGTGAGAGGCTCCAGGGATAAATCCACAGTGGTAATGAGGCCATGACTGAGATGAGGCAGGGAGGCAAGGTGGAAGGAGAAGCAGGTTCAAGATGCCACGGAAGGGTTCTCTGTTCAGAGATGCCTGGGATTTCTAAATTTTCAAATAAGGCTGCTTGGCTTTAGACAAGACATCTGGGTTACCTGAATCTCCATTTTTACCTTCTGTGCAGTGGGCATGCTACTTATCCTACTTACTTCAAAGGTTGGCTTTGAAAACAAAATCTTGTGGGAAGAATATCTAACGTGTGTGGGGGGGGGTTACATTTATTCTTCTCATTAACCCTGTATGGTGGGTCCTATGACTATTCCAGTTTTACATAGAAGAAAACTGAGGCACAGATAAGTTAAGAGACTTATCCCAGGTCACATGGCTGTAATTTTTACTCTTTGATCCATGCTTTTCTGTCCATAGTCAGCTCACAGTACTGGAAGACCTTATTATGCCCTTTCTGTGTCCTTCTTTTGCCAGATTTCCCTTCACTCTCCCTTGCTGTCTTCTGCATGTTCCTCCTCTCTTAAAGTGTTGTTCCCGAAGCCCTCCAAGGGTTTTTTGACTGATACAGAGAAAAGTTGCATTGCTGGGTCTCCTGGGGCCTGCTGCTGCTGTCCTCCTAGGAGCTCTGGGGAGGGGGCACTATACGGAAGAAAGGATGTTTTCAAGCTGGGCACCCCTGGAAAATGGATAGCATGTGCTGGTCCACTGGCCCCAGCTGCCGGATGATGGGGATTGGGATCAGCTGTGACCTAATTATGGTCTCGTAAACCTGCATTGTGTCCTTCATTTTCCAGCTCATTGACCACCCAGAGGGGGAGGGAAAATGGATGGGATTCTGGTCAAGTCCTTCCTGCCACTACCATGTGGCCAAGGTCACAGGCCAATGATGTCCAAAGGGAGTCGAGGGGTAAGTTCTTTGTTGTCCTCTCTGAATGGAGCTGGCAGGGAATGAGAAAGAAGAAAAGGAAGATTAGCAGACATTCAAACCTCACAAAACCTCCTTGGATTAGAATGTCTTCTCATATTCATTGTATAGACAGGAATTCCTAAATCAGGCATTCTGCGATTGTCGGGATTACAAATTAATATGACCTATGGCTCATACAACTACATATATGTGAATATACACACGTGAAACTGTCAATATCTGGTCTATGTCATGTATTTGATGATTCTTTGGAAACAAAGACTGAGTTGTAACTGTGCTAACAATGCAGTTTCGTATTGCCAGAGACCCCCAACTCCTTACCCAAATCAAACACATAAACTCTGTGTCACATAGGTGTGTGCAATTCAAACTGATTTCTCCTGTCTAAAGATAGTATCCATGAATCACTAAGTAGAGTCTATGGAATCTTCAGTTGGGAATTGGTCTGATAAAATTTTCTCTTTTCTTACTTTAAAAAACAATTACTAATTTCTCTCTCAAATCCTCCCATGGGAGCCCTAGCACTAGTAGGGTGTGATAGAAAGGATGCAGTGTTTGGGACCACACAGGTGCTAGATTCAAATCTTGCTTCAGCCACTTATTATTTAGTCCATGTTCACCCTGGGTAAGTTACTTATCTCTCCAAACCTATTTTCTTATCAGTCAGATCTTATAAGTAATAAAAATTTTGCAAGTTTGTTTTATACTTAGGATTAAATGAAATAATACACATGATATATGTAATAGATGGTCTTTGACCCAGTAAAAGCTTAATTAAGAAAAGAGAAACTCCTTCTCCCTTCCATTTATCCAAGGTACAGAGTATGAGAGGGGTGGGTGGCTATAGAGTGGGAAGATCTCTTAATGCAGTGACCCCAAGATTTTTGGATTTTTGATATTGGGAACCAACTTAGGACTCCTAAGGTTTTGTTAAACATTTTAAAAACTGCCATCATTTTAACATTATTTTATAAAAGAAAAGACATGTTAACATCCCTAAAGTGAAGTACTCAGCCTATCTCAAAGGAGTGTGTGAAAGTTAAATAAAATTATGCATATAAAGTACTTAATATGGTTTTCAGCATTTGATAAGCACTGAAAAGGTGCTAGGTATTTTGTTTAGGTATATTAGTTTTAGTATTGGTATAGTATAAATATTATTAAAAATCAAGTCCAAATTCTCTGACATGACATATCAATGGCCTTTTACACACAGATACACTATTCCTACCACCCCTTCCCCCAATATACACACCCCCATTCCAGCCAGAGGTTCCCAGACATAAATGCCCACAGGAGCTCGATGGATAATATCAGTGAGTAATGTAGACAGTGGGTAAGAAAACTCTGGCATGGTGTCAATCTGTTGACTTAGACATGGATTCAAGTTCTCAATAATAATAAGAGCCAACATTTATAATGGTGAAGAAGACTATCATCTTTTATATATCCAAAAATATGTTTGTGTGTAGGCATAACTTTGCTAAGTATAAAATTTAGTTTGAAAAACCTGTATGGATTTGCTCATCTTAATGATTACATTTCAACCCTCTGATTCTATCTTTATATATATCCGTGGCCTATTCTGTTTCTGCCCAGAAAGTGTTTAGAGGGAAATACCTCCTCAGATGATGTTTCAGAATCAAAGGATAGTTAGAAAGTGATGGGGAACTGCTTCAAATGGTTCACCTTTATACATTTGCCAATGTTCTTTGGGGGGATGCTATGCATTTTACATCCCGGTCCCACCTCCAAGCTGCTCCAAGCTTTTATAGACCATCTTCTGACAAACCTGATTAGTAATTAGGAAAAATTCCAAATGAATCTCATTTTTGGATTACCCTCTTTGGAGGAAAGCTTACATTCTTCCTCCTGGTGATAGGGATGGAGTCAGCCTTATGTAGGGGATAACATTTTGGAAGAGGAAACATTTGACACTTAGAGGTGAAATTGCTTCCAATATTGTAGTAAAACAGATTTTAAAAATATTTCAAAACCCCCCAATCCCAGTACATTACAATTGGTGACAAAATAAATGCAAACAAAAACTAAAATCAAGCCAGGTTAATATGCAAACAAAACGTACTTAAGATTCAGATGTGTTATCCCAGAATTTAAGGCTACTGTCAGCACGGATTGAAATAAAAATGCTGAAATAACTTTTCAGCCTGTGGACGTGTCATTTCCTATATCTAAGATGCCTACTGAGGACATGGAAAGATAATACTGTTTTCATTTGCTTATTCTCCTAAGAGATGGATCTCAGTGTTCGTGTCCCTTTGTCCTGGATATTTTGAAGAGACTGCTGCCAGGAGAGTCACAGAGTCATTTAGTACAAGTGTGGAAATCTAGCTCCTATCTGCAGCAGAGATACTTTTCATTAAGTGGTATTTTTTTGAGATATCATTAACATCACTGGTTAAAACCAACTTTCAAGTTGTTGCAATGTGAAGACACTAAGCTTAGGTCACCAGGTAGATTTATGGCAAATGGTTTTTAAACATTCTCTGTAATTCAATTGGAAGCAGAGTCAGAGTAAGGCTTAACTCCTAGTCACATAGAAACTCATATCTGGCCTGTTGGCTGCTTGGTTAAAAATAGTGAGACCACACTGACTTGGAAGAAGATTTCCAGATATTTTCTTTTTGTTTCATTTCTCTTCTTCAAACTTAATGATACAGGAGTAGGCAAAAAAATTGTGAGTCATCAGAATTGGGATTTCGGAGATGGATGGTTTAGCTGTAAACTTAGGTAAGGGTTGGATGGGGGAAGAAGGCAACAGATTATGTGGCTGTAGCCACTGAGAGAATATTTGCAGCCCACAGGCTAACTCCTTGATCATTTAGATATACTTCTCTTCTCTGTTTAGAGCCAACCCAATAAAATATATGGTTCCTTCCCTGAAATGCAGATAGAGATATCTCCAGGCTACCATATGTATTTATTATGAAGTGCATGAATAAATCACCACCCAAATAGAGCAAATGCATTGCTATTAAAAATTAACATAGACTTTTTGTTGTCTGTCATCCCCATCATTTCCCCTTTAATGAAATAACACGCTGGAATACTACCTAATAGCCTGAGGTGCCTCTGAGGATGAGGTATATTTTACCAATTCTTTAACTTAATCAGACTGGCCTCTTTGTAGGGGGCCTAGCTCTTCTAAGTAAGTTGCTCTGAAGTAAAAGCAGGATGGATTGGTCCATAGAATATGGAATCATTTGCTTAGCAGGCTTCTTTTTAGAAGCTCAGGCATCCTTTCTGAGGTACCTGGCATTCCCTGAAAAAAATTCACTCCCCCCACCAAAGCCTCCTCTTCTTTATTTTGTCAAGCATGCTGTGTGTGTGTATGTGTGCGTGTGTGTGTGTGTGTGTGTGTGTTGTGTTGTGTTCAAGGAAAGTTGCATGCTGGTACACACTTGAGATGTCACTATAGTTTCTCTTGTCAACTTTCATCTCAACTACATGGGAATGAGCAAAACTGACAACCTCTAGACACCCAGAAGGAATCTTCAGATCCCAGAGAGTGAAGTATGTAATGGTGGCTAATTTTTACTTATGAGGGAAAGAACTAAATGCCAAAATAAAAGATGATCTCTTACTCTCCAAAGCAAGACACAGAGATCTCAGTAGCAACAATGAGTTGTTTCTACCTCTTGTGTCCCAGCAGGAGAAGGAGAAGAGAAGTAGTATTGAACACCTACTATGTGTCATCCTTTACATCTATTATCTTGAATAATTTCAGTGTTCAAGAAGCAGTGTTTACACCATACTGTGACAAAAACTACAAATCTTGGAGCTTGCTTAGTGACACTGGTGAGTCTTCTCAGAGAATAATGGAAAAAACTCTTGATTTCTTACATTAGGTAATAGAAACAAGCCCTTAGTGGGAAATCTGCTGTTGTTATGTTTCTGGAAGAAGAGGCAGGCACCTAGTGCCTTGAGTTCCCACAACAAACTCCCACCCCTTACTAAAGATGAGAGTGACCTGGATCCCTGACTGGAACCATTGCTGTTGGTCTCTTGTTGCCCACCCTATGAGCCTGGGCAGATTCTTCTGAAGAAACTCATATGATTATAAATCAGCCATCATGGGTAATTAGACTTTTCACTGAATCCACCCATCCTATTACTTTCTTCACTTCTGCTTTTTACTCCCATTACTCTCATTTAGTGATACAAACCTTAACAAAGGTAGCATATCAATTATAGGAGTTGTGAAGGCTTGAGCCGTCATTGAAGCAAATGGAAGGATGAGAAACTGGTATAATTTCACCAGTGACTTGGATTGAGTCTCCAGGCATTGCTTAGGTATTTAATTTTTATTGTGATTTTTTAAATATCGTGGGGCAGAATGCCAAGACACCAACTATAATAGCCTCTTCATTATACATTATTAGTCAGAGGAAAGCCTACCTCCTCAGATCATAATTGAAAGTGAGGGGGGAAAAATTCAACAGGTTTTCATTAATACGAATGCAATACAGATTTTTAAAATATTTTTTTCAATCTGGGATTCTTTTTTCCCATGTGTTTTGGAGTTTTCATGTGAAAAAAAAATATATTTTAATTTGGAGGACCATCCTCCAAGAAAAGAGAAGTTAAGTAGGTGATTTTCTTTTCTTTGCCATCAAAAATATAAAATGTGTTTATTTACTCAATAAATATTTACCAAGCGTCTGCCATGTACCAGACACTGTTTTAAGGGTATGGAATATATCGATGGACAAAAAGAGAAAAACTATCCTTTCTTTTGTAGAGTTTACATTCTGGTAGAGGGAGAGAAAGGCAATTAAAAAATAACCATTACAAATAATTCACTTTCATAATATATTACATGGTGATGATCACTATAGAAAAAGACAAGTCAAATTAGCTTTAATGGATAGGAGTACTAGATAGGAGGAGAAGGAGACACTTATTTGATCTGAAGACAAGGGAGTTAGTCATGTAGATATATAGGGAAGGTAAAGCCACCATATCTAGGGTAGAGTGAAGAGGGAGAAGAGTTACCTACTGGGAACCAGAGCATGTAGGGTCTTTTTGGCCATTGAAGGGACTTCAGCATTTATTCAGAGTTGACATGGGGAGCCATTACAGAGGCTTGAGAAGATGACTAACATGAGTTCACTTGGGTTTTAAGATGCTTGCTTTGGCTCCTAGATTTTTTATGTACTAAGAACAGTTTTCTTGCCCTATGATTCCAGTTTTCTCTGTGCTATTATATCATTATTTACTGTGAAACAGATGTCAACAACTATGGCACTGAACGGGTGGCTGTTCATTCCTGATAAGGTGCTGTAGCATCTAGATCCTCTTAACGTTCACTCTTAAGTTCCTCAGGTGCCCAGTTTTCATGGGAAAGTGCAAAAGTGTATGGTGCCCAAGAAAAAGACAGCAGAAAAGGTAATACATTTCCCCCCTGAACTTGAGGTTTGATTACCTTTGTCATTATTTCCAGCCAACACAGCCACAAACATAATTAGTGGTTATACAACTATGCAATCACATTGTCTGAGGCCTCATTATCTCTTAACTTATAAATCTGCCTTGCCATCTTTCTATGACCCTCTTAAAGAAAGTACCTACCCACCACCTACATAATGAAAGAAGCCACAAGCCCCAGCCCTGGAGGAACTGTATTGATTTGTAAGAGAGAAGCTATCACTTGCTGTTCTCACTAACCTGGAAATAGACACCACATTTTATCTGGCACCCTATTTCCTGTTGTAGATCTACATAGTAAATCCATTCATCTATCTGTCCATTCATCCACTTACCCATCTTCTCATTCATCTATCTGCCCATCCATCTATCTGCGCATCCATCTATCCATCCATCCATCTATCCATCCATCCATGTATCCATCCATCCACCCATCCATCTGTCGAATTTATATTTATTGAGTGGCTATTTTGTGTCAGGTACCATGCTGAAAGGCAATGTATTTCATGATTAGATGCATGGCCCATAGTCTCAAACTGCCTGGAATTGAATCCTGACCATTACTTTAGCTATAGGACCTTGAAAGTTATAGTATTTGAGCCTTAGTTTCCTCATCTGTGGGATGAGAACAATAATCAAACATAGATCATAGAGTTGTTATGAAGATCCCAAAGTGAATTGATCCATTGCCCTTTCCTTTTGTCCTAGAGGAATAGTTTCAGTAGTTTGATTTTATTTATTTATTTTTTATCTTATTTATTTATTTTTTTTAGTGGTTTGATTTTATATTCAGTCATCCCTCCTTTCCCTTTTTCATCAGTTAAATCCTTCCCAGTTCATCCAGCAATCTATCAAGGACCCAGAACATGTTAAGTGTTAAGGAATGAGTTGGGATTTTATGAGAAATGTGTAAATGCATCCCTAGCACATACCACACTACTTGGCACATGCACAATACCCAGTGTACACTTCATGGAATAAATATAAGTCCTTGCCCTTGAGGAGTGTTCAGTGTGTCTCAAGAAGGCCAATGCCAGGTGGGAGTGTCACTGGGGCAGCCAGCCAAGGACAGAGAGCAAAGCAGAAACAATTGAGCACAGGCAGAGGGAAATGGTCCTCCAGCTGCTATTGCTGGCCTGGAAATTTAAAACAGTCTTCCTGGGACTGGCTCTTTTGTTCTGTGGTTTGATTTCTGTCTTTGTGTCAGTGACTTGTCTGACATTTCTGGGACTCTGTCCTGATACACTGTCCAGGCAGGTGAAATCCCAGTGGGAAACTCTGTATGTCTCTGTGTATATTTCAGAAAGAGTTTAACCTTGGAAAAATAAGGCCACTTTTTTTACTTTAGGGTATGTGTGATATTATCTCTGTGTCATTCCTTCTTACACCTGGTTGGAGTAATGGTAGTAAGTGTTTGGCTTATAGGACTCAGAGCTTTTGCTTATATTTAAGTTTGCTGTGACCCATCTTAGTGCAAAGGCATGGGAAAACCCCTAGAAAAATGTCACATTTAAGAGGATAATCACAGTGGTGACTTAAGTGCATTTTGGAAGCAGAGGATTAAATATGGGGTTTTCTAGAGCCATACTGCCTGAGTTCAAATAATCGCTCTATCTTTTACTGGTCATGTAACCTTGGGCAATGTTATTAGCTTCTCTGTGTGCATTTTATTGCCATAAAGCATTACAGTAATTATGACTTACCTCTTTGAATAGTTACAAGGATTAAATGAGATACTATTTTTAAGGTACTTAAGTTCTAGGCTCATAATAAGTATTCAATAAACTTTACCTATATTTTTCTTTTACCTCCCCTACCTGCTCCTCATTTCTCCCCTTCTTTTATTACTACCACTGTTACTATTTAGAACAATGTTATTATGAAGATTCAATTAGACAATGTTTGTGAAGGTAGATGGTTACCTAGCATAGTGCCTGGCACTGGCAAATTCTCAAGAAATGTGAGTTTTCTTTCTTATGGGCCTCTAAAGTCCATCCTTAAAGTCTCAGGGACTTTCTCATCACTCTTCCCACACCTAATACAATATACTCACACTTTTGATGCAAAGAAGAATCTCAATTCAACTGAAGAAGGCCTCTCTTGTCTTCCCACTGCTCCTTGTGATACAACACAGAACAGATGTGTGTTCATATCTCTTTACAGCTTTTTGTCAAATGAAGATTATAACTCTGTGCATTAGTTATCTTTTGCAGTTTCACACATTATCACAAACTTACTAGCTTAAAACACCACGCATTATTATCTCACAGCTTCTGAGATTCAGGAATCTGGGCACAGCTTGACTGGGTCCTTGGCTCAGGGTCTCTAATAGGGTGTAATTAAAGTGTCAGTCAGGGCTGAGGTCTCAGCTGAAGACTTGACTGGAGAAGGATCCACTCCCCAGCTCACATGGTTGTTGGCATAATTCTATTTCTGGAGTGTTGTTGGACAGAAGGTCTCAGTCCCTGACTGGATGTTAGCTGGGGGCTGTCTTCAGTTCCTTGCCTTATGAGCTGTCTGACAATGGCAGCTTGCTTCCTCAAAGCTGGGGGATGGGGTGGTGTGGGGTGCAGAGAGAGATGGAGAGAGACTGCTAACATGATGGGAGTTATGATCTTATGTAAGGTAATTACAGAAGTGACATCCCATCATCTTTGCCATCTTTTATTAGAAGTAAATCACCAGTTCCACCTAATTTCAAAAGTAGGAGATTATACAATGGTGTAAATACCAGGAGGTGGGGACCACTGGGACCAATCTTTATCTGAAAAGCATGCCTGCCTTCTTGGCTTTCTTTTACATGTTTTATTTAGATCTTAACTTTAGTGTGTGTGTGTGTGTGTGTGTGTGTGTGTGTGTGTGTTGGTTTCTTTTGTTTGTTTTGTTTTCTTTTGTTTACCTCAATCCACAGAATCCAGTTAATCAGAGCAGGTCTAAGAGGTAGAGTTGCCCTTCATTTTTTTCAGCAGAATTCTAGAAACTTTGTTTTCCAGAAACTTAAGAGTTTTGCCTTCATTTCCCCCCCCCGTAAATAGAAATGTATCTTTCCATTAATGAACATTGCAATTTCAGGGATGCTTTGTCTTCCTTCTGATTGATTGTCAGTGGGCAGTAGCTCCTAACAAAGAGAACATTTTAAGTTTCTTTTCCTCCTCAGCTTCTCTGTTAAGTAGTTAATGATCTGGAAGCAAGTACTTAGAGGTGGTAGGGAAGCTCCTATTTAAAGGAATACTTTGTAAAGAGAAGCTGCCTTCTAGGTGATAAAGTGAGGATGGTTAGCCCCTAATTTATCTGTTTAGTAAATCTGGATATTTGACCTCCAGCTCCCCTTCCACACCCACCCAACAAGTGGATGAGTCTAAAGAAATGTACAGGATGGTACTAGGAGTGTCTGACTAGGAAAGGCTGCTCTACCTTCCCTTAGGATTCAAAGGGGATACAAGCTACCTAGGAACATGGTTGCAGATTAATAGAGGTGCCAGGAAAGTCTCCCTTACCATGGTTTCCATTCACATGGGTGTAGTCATAGCTATTTAGACTGAAATAGGGAGTCATTCACTTGTTTTATTTATTCAGCAAATATTTTTGAGCATTTTATGTGACCCAGCTATTGTGCTACGTGATGGGATTATAATAAGATATATTCCCAGCTTTCAAAGATTTATTTACTTTAACACTATACTCCAAATCTTTATTCTGATTTTCATCTACCATTAATGGGAGAAGGTGGCTCTGTTTTTCCTTTCTTGGAAGCTAGAGAATACAGGCAAATGCAAATGATCAAGTCCCTTTTATTGCCCTATTCCTAGTATATTCTCTTTCTTTTACTACATGCCATTTTGCAGAAACAATATGTATTAGTTATCTATGACCACATGAAAAATTACCCTAAAACTTAGCAGCTGAAAACAGCATTTATTATTCCACAGTTTTGTGGGGTAGGAACCCAGGCACACCTTAGCTGGGTCCTCTGGCTCAGGGTTTCTCATAGGGCCGTAATCAAGGTGTCAAGTGGGGCTTTAATGAGCTTAAGAGTCAAATGGGGAAAGATCTTCTTCTAAGCTCAGTCGTGGTTTTTGGCAGGATTTAGTTCCATGCAGGTTGTTGGATTCAGGGCCTCAGTTCCTCACTGGTTGTTGGCCAGAGGCTTCCCTCATTACCTTGTCACAAGTACCTCTCTATAGGACAGCTCATGACATGGCAGCTTGCTTTATTTGAGAAAGAAAGTGAGAAAAGCCAGAGAGTATGAACAAGACCAAAGTTACAGTCTTTTGTAATAAACTTGGAAGTCACTTTGATGGGGTTTTGGAGTGGTGGTGGGGGTCTGGAGCTGATGGCCAAGAAAGATTCTTAAAACATCTTTGGTGCAAAAAGGTGATTTTATTAAAGCACAGGGACAGGACCTGTAGGCCGAAAGAGCTGCAGTGGGGTTGTGATTGGTTAGAAACTTTGAAGTTAGGGGAGGTAAAGGCAAAACGGAGGCCTCCAAAGGGACTTTCATATGCTAAAGAGGACTCATAAGATACCCCGGGCCTTGCTATTGTCAACTAAGGTTGTTTTCCCTCTAGTAAGACATCAAGACTGTAGGGAGATGCTGGAGGAATGTTTTACTCTGCCTATCTCAAGTATTTGTCAATGGGCTGCATGTTATAAAGAAATTTAATTTTATTTACCATTTCTTTCTTGCCTTTGTTCCCCACATCACTATGGAGAGGAAGGCGATATTGGGGCTCCAGGGAACTGAGTCTATAGGTTTCCGGAGATTAGGCTTTTGATAACATTGTCTTTTTCTTATAATTTACTAAGACATTTGTAGCCTGATGAAGACTCCTGTCCTGCATGACTATGATTTCTATCAGTTAACCATTTTTTTTTTCCTTTCCTTTGTTCTTGGGTAGACTGAGGAATGTCACACATATCCCACCTGGGGGGGGGGGGTGGTTGTTAGCTTGTGCTTTGCCCTCAGCTTGCTTTATGTTCCCTCATCAAGGTCCCATGGCTTTTATTGTATTGTATTCATTAAAAACAATTCACTAGATCTAAAAATGTGGAGATACATTTGGGCATGAATACCAGGAGGCAAGGATCATGGGAGCCATTTTAGAAGTTGTCTACCATTGGCAGTTGATATGAAGGGAGTTGATATGAAGAAGTGTAAGACATAATGAATTACCCCTGAGCTACCCATTACCCATTCATAGCTGTCAGTCTGTTTCATATTTTCTGTGATCCCAACACAGAGAGAGATATATACAGATAGACATGGGGTTGGGGGTTAGATGCTACAAGTACAAATATTATTTTTTAAATAAATAATTATCAAATATTAAATCTGGAAAGGGCATTAGAGGGCCTTATGCAATTCAAGAAACTGTGGCCTAGGGTTCCTTTGTGTAGCCTCCCCTCCTAGGATTCATCATACATGCCAAGCCAAGACTGAACACTGGCTCTCCAAAGAGATGCACAAAGGCCCAGAGACATTTTCCCAAAGATGGCCTCCTTCTTCTTCAAGTCCCTGTCAGAGCCTCTTGCGAGATCATGTGACCAGCATTTCTAATCCACTTCTCCAGGTACAGAAACATCTGCTGCATTGAAAAACTCACTAAGGAGCCTTATCACCTGCTTGCTACCTGTCTAGCAATGCATTCATTGCATGTGTTGATTCTGCTTTATGCCTAGAAAAGAAAGCATGTTAAGGGGCAATATTAGTTTATATAATTAACATATCTGCTGCACTTTGGTCAATAAATTTTCTCACTCATCTACAGGGCCATCTGCCTTCTGGGAAACACTGGATTTGGGGCTATATACTGAGACTGCTGGGTACTAAGGCTGTAGGTCTGCTTACTGAACACAGTCCAGTAGTCTATGAATATTCTTTTCTGTATTTGAACAGCAGTAACTGGAAAATGCATAAGGTCTTGATCAAATAATTTTATGTTTGTTATTTTCCTTTTTTCCCCCTCCAACAGTGGCCTGCCCATCAAAAATGCCAGCTTTTACTTTCTGTTTGCAAGCTAGTGGGACCCAATTGTGCTTCAGCTACTCTGATAAGAAATTTGCTTCTTAGGGCAGTTGCAAGAAATGGTACCCAATGGTTAAACTCCCTTCTCTTTCTATTTGTTTTGAAATGCTGTCAGAAATCTTGAACTACTCAAACAGAAAAGAGAAGGTAGAGAGTAAATGGCTAGAGGATGGTTGAGGAAGGGAGCGGCAGTGGTTGGCTGTTCTCAAGAACTCTCTTCCATGGCCTAATGCCATGAGTCTGTGTCCAGGGTAAATTTTGGTAATATAGAGACTCTATGTATTTTTGAGAAAGCTCTATTTTTGTATTGCATAATATCAGATAATGTACTAAAGAATCTGTAGTGATTGAGAAGGGAAGAGTATCATTTTATTTTATATTTAATGTCACTGACAGAAGTGTGAGGATAGGTTAATGTCTACTGGTAACTTATTAGCTCTTACCTGACTTAATGACAATATTTGCAATCTGTTTATTTAGTTAATTGTAGGTCTTGGCATATTAATATAATAATACCTTTAGGCAAAATATTATTGAGTGTTTTTTTACCTTTTGGTTAACTTAAAAAGTCCATTCTTATACAGAATAAAATAAAACAAGGCTTGGTTGGTAACAGGATGGTGGGGTTTGTGAATAGCACAGGAAGCCAGATGTAAATTAAAGAGGCCAAGAAAGAAAGGGCCAGGAAAACAGCAGACAATAGTGGAGTATCCCAGAAGCCAGGAAATCCTTAGAGGCAGTAGGCAGGAGCCCAGGAGGAAACAGATGATTGGTTTCAGGATGTATGGCAGGGATCTACAATATGGGCTGGGATTTTGATCTTGTATAGGACCCATGTGGGGCAGGCCTGAAGCAACAACTTGGGGTCAGGGTAGAGCAGGGAAGAATGATAAGATTTGAGGTATAAGGGCTTGGTCAGGTCAGGACCATAAGCAGAACAGATTCAGGATTAAGGTTTATGGGTCTTGAGCTTCTTTTATTCATTCTTTCTGACCAGAGGCCGAGTTGGTCCTAGGGCCTGGAACAGGGTTAAGCCCAAAGGTGGGTTTTATGTAACACTGAACAAAAGGAGGAGCGATATGTTAGAGTCACCATATGTCCTGGTTTCTTTAGGACAGACTCACATTATATCTGCTATTCCAGGGTACTAATGAATAATATTCCCCTTTTACTCAGAGTGACTGGTTTGGAAGACAAATTACACAGAGATCCTGATAGTTTCCCAAAATGATTTTGCAGAATGTAACCCAGAAGCTACAAAAGCAGAGTTCTCTGGTTACATGGGTATGGAAAACAGGATTAACTGGAGTTCTTTAGCAGGATTCTTTACTATAGGACTTCTCACTGCCTTTATATGCTAATATGTAGTATGATTCCCCAGGAGGGGGAACAGTGTTCGTAGTTTCCAATCCTAAATTGAACTGTTGGTATCCTTTGGCCCCTCCTGAGACTATAGTTCTGTGGGATGCACTTTGGGGAACTCTGGTTAATTGAATATGGTGTCATAGAGGAAGGGGGATCATCACTCTTGTGTACCAGGGTGCTCAGCGAAGTCAGCAGCCATTAGTTAAATAAATAATTACTTGAAAGAACAAATGCAGACTCTGCCAAGTTTTCCAATTTGCTAGTTATTGACTGATGTTGGCAGTGTTATATGTGTTACATGTGACTTCCTGGAGTAACAGTCTAAAGAATGACTAGGTCTCAACATCTGTGGCAAATCCATTTACTAGTTAGGACACAGAAAGGAAGATGATTTTCTTTGTTTAGTTTTTTATTGCATGGTGTCCTTGAAGGAGAGGTTAATGAGGAAATAATAGGTCAGCTGGTGTGTGTGTGTGTGTGTGTGTGTGTTTGTGTATGTGTGTGTGTATCTATGTGTGGGGAGGAAGCCTCAGGAAAAATGGAATTTTAACCATCATGCTGGGTAAGTCTGACAAGGGTGGCCCTGAAACCATTTGTTGAGAAACATTTTCTGGGGATTCTGATGAGGGACTCTTTTGGTGGCAAAATACCACAACAATTCTTTCTTTGATTGAATGAGCCCTCTGATACAGTGGCCAGTGTTCTGATATTTGCTGAGTTCCCATTTTGTGCCATATCCTATGCTATATGCTCTCTTACATGCATGCACTTAACATTCATTATGCTAAATAATCCTTCATAATAAGCCTGAAATTTAGTATTATTATCTCCATTTTACAAAAGATGTTTAAAGATGAACTTTTAGGTGGGTCTGATATACTCATATTAGCCTATCTTTTTTCAAGCCCCAAGAGAAGGTTCTGGCTCTTAGACCCACATCTCAACAACTCCCTAGGACGTGGACACAGGAGCCAATACTCCATTCCGAGAGTTTGTCCTCAGGCTATACAGAACTCAGTTGGAGCTTTAATAAGCACGTGACTATTCTATTATTACAAGCAGGATTGTGTGCTAACACATTTTATCTACCTAGTAGAGTAAGTCAATATCAAACAAGCTAATCCAGGGAGAATGAGGAAGTACTGCTCTCCTAGACCTTACTAAACATGCAGACCACAGTCAATGCACATAGGAAAAATTTTTTTAAGATGTGGTTGAGGAGGGTATAGGGCCAGAAAAGGAGACAAAGACTTGCTTTGTTTTCATCGTGGAGTTACAAATCTAGACAAGCAGCACGAGCAGCTTCTTGCTTTTCTCTGGGCCAAAGAATGATTTTTCATTTTAATGGTTTTGAAAGACTGAAGCTCCCTATGATTAAAGCAAGGATTTGAAACTCAAATGTTCGTGGAAACTTAAAACATGGAGTGAGTGAGGACTCCCTGCTGGGTGAGGTCTGTGAACACCAGAAGAGAACATGCCTCTTCTAAAAGGGATTGCCTTTTTTAGGATCAGTGAATGGATTGCCTACAAAAAAGATGGCTATAGTTTTGCCAGAAACTTCAATTTTTTAAAAATTTAAATTAAAAAAACTTTTTAACGTTAATTTGCTTTTAAGAGAGAGAGAGAGAGACAGAGTGCAAGTGGGGGAGGGGCAAAGAAAAAGGGAGACAGAATCCAAAGCAGCTGTCAGCACAGCCTGATGCGGGCCTTGAACTCAAGAATCCTGAGATCTTGACCTGAGCCGTAATTGGTTGCCTAACTGACTGAGACACCCAGTCTTCTCAGCAATTTCATTTTTTTAAGGAATGTTGAAAATCCATATTTTTATTTGTTTTCCTGATTATTTTAATTTGCATTTAATTTAAATGTTTAAAGCATTCTATTGGCCAAAATAAAACATGCAAACTTCCAGTTGGTGACCTCTGTTTTTTTGTTACATGAAGGAGAACTTATATCACCAAAATAAGAGAACCCTTGTTACTGGGTATCCACAGTGTTTTAGACATTTTGTAAGTCACCTCATAAAGTTCTCAAAATAACAATGTGTTTAGATATTGTTATGTCCCTCTTATAGATGAAAGCGAGGTACAGAGAAGTTAAATGATTTTGCCAAGTTCACACAGCCTGCAAGTGGCAAATGCAGGTCTGAATTTGGGCTTGTTTGTCTGGAAAGAGCTGCAGATTTGGTGATGGCATGTCTCCTCTCCTCTGGGAGGAAGTGTCCTTCTCAGTGTTGTTATATCACTATTAGGGGGTCCCTGTTGGGGATCTAAGGCCATGCCAAACCTGTTCTCCAAAAGGTAGACTCACTGGTATATGAAGCAGATGCTGGACTGGCTCTTTTTTGATTAGAACAAACTACAGACTAGTAATTGATCACCAATTTTTCTGGGGTTGTCAAGTTTAGATTTATTCCGTTTTGTAAAATCACCCTTTTATGTCATCAAAGTCCATATGTATAGTCTACACTTTCTAGATTCTACATTATCTAGATATTTAATGTGTGAAACTCACCTTCCTGAATTGTAACCAACATGTGGCTATTAGCCTCAAATTGGAATTACATGTGTGGTGGCAGTGGTGGTGAAATCCATCCACTGATATGCCAGTTATCTTTAAAATTAAACTGTCATTCATTTTATATTGGAAATTTTGTGACATTTCTTGAGACACCTTGAATCTCTCTGAGTTGTTACAAAACCAGAGAGAGGAGTCAAAGCTGTAATCTGTGCCTGTCACTCATTTTTGAAAAGATTATGAACTGTTAGAGGATTAGGCTTGTGTCTATATAGTTCTCTTTATACAGAGATGAAGGCTTTCACAGCATTATCTATAATTGGGTGTTTAATAAATGCTTTTTGATGAGGATAATGGTATGGAAATAAAACTCTTGAAATCCAGAGTCTGCCTGGATTTCTTGCCTCATTAGGGAAGAAGAGATGAATGTGAATGCTTGGGTAAATATGAATGTAGATCTCATTCAGGAAACCACACACTCTCTGCGCTTGAAATTCTGGGAGAGAAAAACTTGAAGGGTGTAACTAAGACAGAAATTCTGTGGATTGACACTAATACCAGTATTTACCGATCATCTCTAACAAGGCAGACTCCATTTTGAATCTGATGATGCGTCTTATAGGCCTCAGATTGCTTGACAAATCACACCAAGGTTTACTCAAAGTCACTGCCATTATGGTGTGTAATCACAGGCACACCAGTGCCCAACAGGGGTGAAGGCAGAGGTTAATGGCTTTCTTTATATTTGCATTATACTTGATCTCTGGCTTTCATGGGCAGATGGGTTTTTATAAACTCTTCCCATCTAGCTTTCTGAAGTGTTTTCAGGTTGTCTATTTTAGGGCTGTTTTACAGCTGCCTTTTCAGACATCTGCTTTGTATGCTAGACAATAAGGAAAGAGAATTCAAGATATGAGCTATTGATACTACCATGCACATGAAAGTAAATATTAAGACTTTTGTTGAGCTTTCCAAAGGCCAAAGTGTATTTCCTTTTTTATCTAAAATGTTTAAAGTATAGCCAATTCTAACCAGCTGCTTTAATGTATCAAAAGGGCCTTATAAGTTTTCTTCTTTGCCACCATGGTGAATTCTTTAGGCAATCTGATTTTGATCTTTCATAACATTGTGAATATACTTAATGTCACTGAAGTGTATACTTAAAATGCTAAATTTTATGTTTTGTATATTTTACCACATTAAGAAAATTATTAAGCATTGAATCAATCATGGAGTTTGTCAGACTGATCTGCTGAGCATGGGCAATATTTGCAGGCAGTACTGTAAATGTATGGGTAGAGAATATTGCACTATACCACTCAAGTGAGAGAAATATCATATTATTTTCTTTTCCTTAAATCAAATTAAATGTAGCTCTCAGCTTCCATCTATTGCAAGGGTGTGTGAGAAAATCAATTACATTATGTTTGAGAGAATATATTTCCTAGGATTCTTCAAAACTTTGGGTGAGACTTTCATTAAATCAAGAAAACAGGAGTGGAGGGTTATATCCTTCCCATTGGCCCCTTTGTCATTATTTCTCTGTTTGCTACATGAAGTAACTCTCCAGTTTGGTCCTTCACTATCAAGCTTATAGACTTGTTAGTTGCAGAGAGGCTCTTCATAATGGCCCTCTCTACCCACCACAAACCTGGCCAGAGAGATACTTTCTGCTCTTTTCTAGGCTCAAGTGTTGGTTCCAAAGGAACCTCAAGAATCCCTTTCGTCTTGGACATTACTTCAAAGGGTAATTTGAATTATTTCTATTATTCACAGAAACTCCTATCCCTTTTCTCACCTCGGAAAAACTCATGCCTTTTGGCTGGGCTCTCTGGTTCCTTACACCCCAGCACTCAATCAGCCCTCAGTGAAGGAGGTTGAATTCTGGGTGCCTGATGACTTTGGCTTTTCTACCCTAAGACACAGGCGTTGTTAGTGATCTTGAAAATAAAGGATCTAGGATTCTGAATGGGATGCCTGGGATCTTCTTAATATGGGGAGGTAAAAATGCTTCTTCATCTTTTGAATGTCCAAAGCAGCTAGAACAAGGAATGATTATTCCAGTAGTTTTATCTTTTGCTTTGTTTTTATTTTTGCTATGCAAGGATGAGCATTAGTAACATAATAGTTGCAAGTGTGACTTTAGAGACAGAGAGCTATTGGACACTAGAGATTGCTGTTACTCCAAGAGACTGGAAAGGAGAAGTCACTTTGGGTTGGAGGTCAGGTAAAATTACATAGAAGCTGTGAGATTTGAGCTGGGTTATGATGGATAACATAGAGGTGGAAGATACCATAACCTAAAGAATAGTGCTATAAAAGCTCAAAGAATTTGGGGTAGAATAATCACGTTTACAAGATAGTACAGGAATGTGGGCCCTTTTCTCTGGGAAATAATTTTGAGAGGAAGTTGGAGACAATTTTTACTGGAATAGTTTCTGCATGCCAGTTATTTCATTCGTCAAACAGTTATTTATTGTGTACCTACTATACTCCAGGCACTGTTCTAGGTCCAATGTCCAAGCAATGAACAGGACAAGAAAGGTTCTTTCCTTCATGCTAATTATATGCTAGATGTGGAGACAAACAATGAAAAATAAGAAGATATATGCATATGGTAATGTCAGATAGTAGTAAAGCTATGAAAATTTAAAACAAGGAAATGTGATAGAATGTGACTGGAAAGATTAAACAACACTTTAGAGAGGGAAGCCAGAGATAGACACTTAGAGTAGGTGATATTATTTAAGCTGAGATTTGAATGAGAAGCAGGAGCCATTCATATGAAAGGCTAGAACAAAGGCTCTAAGGTAGGAATGAGCTTCGTAGGGTCAAGGAAAAGCACATAGGCCAGTACATTGGTGCATGAAGGAAATGGGATGGGAGATCAGATTACTCTATAGTTTATTTGGAAAACATTAAATTAAATTAAATTAAATTAAATTAAATTAAACCAATTAAATCAAAATCTCTGAGATGAGATCCGGTCCACAGTATATATTAACACCTTTCCAAGTGATTCTTGAAGAGAAGCTCCAAGATAGTCAAGGTTGAGAAACACTGTATTAGAGAGAAGAACCAAAAGAAGAAGGGTTTCTTTTTGAGCAGGTAGAAGATGCTGAAGGGATGGGATGGAGTAGAAGTGAGGTGAAGAGTATAATCCTGCAGGAGTATCCTGGGGTTGGACAGATGATTATCCTTGACCTGGTGGTCAATGGAGTCCAGAGTGGCCTGTTCCGAGGGTGAGGTCCTTAGGTTCTTTAGTTAGTCTCCATTGCCAATTTGCTGAAATGGCTTGTGCCAATTATGGCAGAAGTCAAAGAATTAAGGTTTAGCTTATTTATTTTCTGCAGATCATAGAGATCCAACCCTCAGAGCTAGAGATTAAGGCAGATGATTCTGAGATGGAAAAACTTACCCAGATAACCTCTCCTTCTTGAAGAGGAGCCTAGTAAAAAATCAGTAAATAATAACAGACCATAACATAGTTCTACATGCAGCAATCTTTTTTCTATGAAAACTAGATGTTGCCTTAAATAATCTGTATAAAGAAGTGAGGGGATTCACTAATAGGAGGGTAGGAGTTGAAGGTCCTATAGAGGAAAAAGATTGGCTTCAGGTACAGATGGGGTGTGAGATGGATGGAAAGCTGCCACGATGGCTGAGAGAGGATGAGATTCATACAAGACAGAGTTCAAAAGAGGAGGCTCTTGAGCTTAGAGACAATTTGAGGGGACAAGAAAATGATTGTGTGTGATTAGAAGGAATAGGATAAGAGAAGATACACAATATAGATGGATACCTCATCTCTTTAAAATCCTAAATAAGAATATCAAGCGAGGTAGCATAGCCAAAAACTAGAGCTCTAGAGTCCAAATTGATGAATTCTTTAAGCACTTTAACCCTCAGTTTCCTCACTTATAAAATGGGAATAATAATACCTAAGTCATCAGTCACTGTGAGAATTAATGAGAAAATGCATGTAAAAGGTTTGGCACAATGCCTGGCATTTAGTAAGGACCATTAAGTATTAGCTCTCATTGCAGTGTTCCTTAACATCATCAAAATTGCCATTATAATTAAGATTGCCTCAGTCACAAAACCATATAATGTTCACCAACAGCCAAAGATTCTAGATAAAAGTGAGGAGGCCAATATGGAGATAGGTTAATATATGAAGAAGGTACAGCCTAGGGAATATAGTCAATGGTATTGTAGTAGCATTGTATGGTGTCAGACGGTAGCTATACTTGTAAGCATAGCATAGTAGAGTTGTTGAATTAGTATGTTGTACACTTGAAACTAATCTAACATTGTGTGTCAACTAAACTTCAATTTAAAAAAATGTGAAGAAGTCAAAGTTATAGAGAATCAGATTCAAAGGGAATCAGAATTTGACTAAATTCATAGTCAAGTAATTTTTGTACAGTGTCTTCCATGTGCCAGCCATTTGCTTCCCTCTAATATACTTTATTCCTTTTAATAATATGGAACAGAGGAAAAGGAGCAAATCTGGGCAAAATTGCAGGAGAGAGATTGGCTGTGAAGGATATGATGACAAATGTTGGGCAGGGTGATCTCTAAGAAAAGTTTTACATCATCCATGGCTTAGTTTACTAATCTGGGAGTAGATGTAAAAGTTAGATTGCCAGTCTTGGAGCCCAGAAAATCTGGTTTTAAAGACAATGATGATGTTGATAAGTAGTGATCGATCCAAGAGATATTAAACCTTTTGCTTGGGTGTCAATGGGAAGCACCAAGATCAGTATCTACATTTATAGTGTAGACTTCTGGATCTGTATCCCTGGAGGGAAAGTTGGTATGTGAGGTAATGTGGAGGATTTGGAGAGAACGTGTGTGAAAAAGAACGATGAAAACCAAAACAGCAGCTGAGTTCTCTTGGTGGGTAAGGTAGAATATTGGAGAGAATGCTGTTGAAATTTAATAACTGTAGTCAGTGAATCATGAGAGGAATTAGCAAAGAATAAAAAAATCTTATTCACATTATATATAATTATAATGAACTGGGAATTAGGAAGCCTACATGCTAGACTACTTTTGCATGCAAGTAACTGGAATAAGCTAGCCCTCAGTTTCTTCAGTCTGAAAAATAAAGACATTGAATTAGGTGATGGCTAATTAATCTTTTTGCTTAAAATACTATTATTCTATGGAGTACAGAGAAGTTGAAGGTTTGGGTTCCATGGTATACAGCTTAAGGCAGCAACTGAGAAAGTATTTTGCCTTCCCAGGTTTCCATGCCATATCCAGCTTTGTTTTATTTGAATGTATTTTAGAATTTCTTTCTCTTGGGATGAATGGAAATAGACATTGTAGAAATGTATAAATCAATGTGGATTTATTGGGGGTGCAGCCAATGGCTTCGTGAATAGAAAGTGAAAAGAAGTCTTAGGCTGTTTGAAAAGTTGATTGAAGTAATGCTGGATTATGAGTTGTGGTGACCAAGCTCCTACGAGGATATCACATTAACAGGTTCTGTCCTAACTCTGTTTTTGCCTAGTATATATGGGTGCCTAGAATTTGGTGAGAGAGTGCTGTCTGCTGAACTGCCCCCACTGTTGTTAGAGTACAGGCACAGAGATGAATCTTTAAGCACACCTGTTTTCCCTGTCATCATATTTGCCACAGAAACAGACTCTCCATGCTCATTATCAAAAGGCTCATATGTTATCTCCAATTCACATTTGTCCACCTCGTTCTCTTCATTGCGTTAGTCAAGTTCAGAAACTAGACTGTCAGCTGCCAGACAGGCTGCTCTTTCTCTTTAGAGATAGGTGAATACCATTTAGTAATTCATTATCAAAGCTTACAGCCCTAGAAGGTGTTTTGGCCTTCAATTCAATTACCTGGAAAAGCAAGCAATAAAGAAAAGAAAAGTGCCTGGGACAATTAGATGGGCTATCCAGTTGTCAAAAAACAAATTTTTACCTCTACAAATTCAGGTTCATTTTCTGTTCCTAAATCATCAGAGGCAAACACAAGATGTTCACTGTCAGTTTGGACTGTCAAAAAAGCTTGTCCAAAATCTGTAAAGTTGTCACTCCTCATGTATTGTTGCTGCAGAACCAGAGATCCAACTTCCTGTGCTTCAACTTTCTGAGGAGACAAGTAGACCTTTTGGGATGATATGTGTGTCTTTGATGGATATCTGAGCTGGAGTTGCAAATAGAGTAACCTGCTTCTGTGAAGTTATTAGAACCCAGGTTGCATAGAAGTTTAACCTATGGATTTTGGAAAAAACATCTAAAACATAGTATCTGCTCACGAAGCCTTTACAACCTATTTGGGAAGTTAAGGCTTACACTTATACACTTAGAACCTTATTTTTAGTAGTTTCTTGGCAGTTTTAAATTTCCTTTAATATAGTGCACCAACTACCCAAATATGATGCCTGTAATGAAGGTTACGGAGGTCAGAAAAGAGGCTGAGATTCTGAGGAAATGGTAGCTTACATGGAGTTTCATTCACCTAGAACAACTGCCTTCTTTATGTTCAGTGACACTCTTTGTTACTTGAATTCTTCTCCAGGCAGTGATACAATTCATTCTGGAGTTTTAGGAGCCAGAATTAGGAAGTGTCCTTAATTTGACGTTTGGTTCACATGTGAAGTAAAAGGGAAAAAAGTGAAGGCCCCAAAGCAAACGTGACTTGAGAACCAATGAGAAAGTCCCTGTGAACTATCAAAAGTGAAGGAGGTCCATATACTGGGTGTGATTTAGTCTGTAACTAGGGATAGGTACTTGATTGGTACTTGTCCTTGATGTATATGGAAGCAAGCTTTATAAGAAGCAGAATTTCACCTAGAAGCCAGACTTACTGAACTTATGCCTTTGTCTCTTCTTCTGCTATAAAGTGGTGAATTCATCGTCTCTGCTTCAGTTGGTTCACAGGTGGATACATCCTGAAGCAAATAGTGGTAATTCTTGAGTTTTTCTATTCCAAAGCTTACCTCAGAAAGGATTCAGTACATTCTGGAGGTATCATGGGACATAAGACAGGCCTGCAATGGGTTGTCCCATTGATCATTCTTTTGACTCTTCTCTCTGTGCTAGCTTTTGCTCTACCAGTTGCCTAGTCATGGGAAAAAGGAACTTAACCAGAGACTGTCAGTCTTCTCTAAGGAGTCAGTCAGCTGCCCTTTAGCCTATACAAAGATAGGCTCTGGTATATTATACTGCTCCATGTCAGGCAGTGGTTCAATAATTTAACATGCAACTTGTCTATAGATTGGCATAGACAAAGAATAAGGTCTAATATGTAAAAACCTTACAAAGAAGTTAAAACTTATGGTAGCAAAAGATCTGGGAGAATTGGGGAATTTGGGAGCCATTTGTGAAATGTATGCCTTTGCTGAAGACCATTTTGGTAAACCAAAGGTTCTCCTCTACCCATCACCCTGACTCAGGAAAATCTGGGCTCTGAAAATCATGAATGTAATGATTGAATTCCCCACATCTGCTAGCCCACTGCAATCATTGTGGTGCCTTCACAAGAAAATGATTCATTTTCATCTATCCCATGGCTCCTTCCATTCCCTGTATGTTTATTTAGGAAGCATTTGAAGTGGTTCCCCATTATGTGAAATTTAAGACTCCTTAGTCATGAATTCATTTATTTAGTACATGTTAATTGAGCATATACAGTGTACCTGGCACTGTGAAAACAAAATAATAAACCACTATATTTATCCTTTAAGTCATCTCTATTTGTAGAGGTTAATAATAAATTATTGTAATACAGAGTGAGAAATATCATTGAGTCAAATGCAAACTGCTGAAGAAAATAGCAATGGAAAAGGTTGGTTGGAAAGATTCACAGAGAAGTGACTTTTGTTCAGGGCCTCAAAGAATGAGTAGGAGTTTCTTAGGTGAATCGGGGAGAAAGGGGGAATATATGCATGAGGACACAGAAGACATGGTACAAATTCAAATCTGGATTTCACCACTTACAAGCTGGGTAGTCACTTAGCTTATTTCGAAGCCTCAATACATATCCTTATTTGTAAAATATAGATAAATTATTTCTTGTCTGCTTAAAAAGTTATACTGAGACTCAACTATCCTCATGTTTTTGAAATGCATTTGAAAGTAAGGTTGGGAATTATTCCTGGATAGGGTGGATAGTTGTCCAACCCTTCATGAGGGGAGTAGAGAGTACACTGCTCATCACCACAGTAAAGGTTAGGGTCTGTGAGGACACAGGGGGCAGAGGAGACACAGATATTAAAATGATGGAGCTGAGAAGTTAATCTGTTTCTTTTTTTTAATAGCTCTGCATGGAAGCTGTCTTTGGGGCTCTCTCTCAGCTAGATTTATGGCTTCAGAAAGACATTGTTTTACTTTGCCATTTGGAGACTAAACAAGGCTGGAGGGAACAAGAGTCTAATTTTCCTATCAGTGACAAATGCATATCAATCAATGTAATTGAAGTCCAAATGGAATAATTTATGGGAGACCCATTGCATACCCCCTTGTCTTCTTTCTCTCTTTCTCTTCCATCCTATTCTTTCTACCATCTATTTCTTTCTGGCTCTTTCTGGTGTTCAGTTTTGTCTAATGACAAGCACAGCCAATTAGAAAATGGTTTCTCTCACTCTCTGGCCTGTTTCTCTTGATGTTTAGGTTAGTTTGGCATCAGATCCTCTCCAAAGGACACATCTTTCCAGAAAAACATCTATCACATTTAATAGGTGCCATTTAGATATTAGTCATCAGAAATAAATAGTGGAGGAAGATTCCTTATGCTTGAAAGTCATCATTAGCCAATGCTATGCAGGAGACAGGCTCTACCTAAAATCCAGGGTTGATTTTTACAATGACTACTTAGCAATCAAGGATAGAAAATGAGCAGCATATATAGGCTCTTGTACTAATTATTTTGGGGGGATAGATATAAATTTTGGAGTGGGGAAAATCATTGTCAGATTTTTCATGGAGAGATGGAGTAGATACTTTTATAAAAACTTATAAAAGTTTATTATAGTGGGTGGTTTACAATGTAAGATAATAAAACGACGAAACTGGGTAAGAGGCTCACTGTCTCAGTAGAGCTTATTTGTATATCTGGATGAAATAAAAAACAATGCAATATGTATTCTTGGAGGATATACAAAAGGAAACTTGGGGACCAGAAGAAAAGAAGAATAAAAATCATTTTGTTGTCAGGTGCCTGGGTGGCTCAATTGGTTAAGTATTCAACTTAGGCTCTGGTCATGATCTTGCGGTTCACGAGTTTGAGGCCTGCCTCAGGCTCTGTGCTAACAGCTCAGAGCCTGGAGCCTGTCTCAGATTCTGTGTCTCCCTCTCTCACTCTGCCCCTCCCCTACTCTCTCTCTCTCTCTCTCTCTCTCAAAAATAAATAAATATTAAAAGAAAGAAAATTACTTTATTGTTGTCTTTTACTGTTCGAAAAACTCATATTATAGAGGATAATGACCTGCAGGTTTGTGTTAATGTTTATTTATTTATTTTGAGAGAAAGAGAGAGAGTGAGTGGGGGAGGGGCAGAGAGAGAGGGAGACAGAATCCCAAGCAGGCTCTGTGCTGCCAGCACAGAACCCTACACGGGGCTCAAACTCACAAACTGTGAGATCATGACCTGAGGCAAGATCAAGAGTCGGTTGCTTAACCAACTGAGCCACCCAGGCACCCCTGACCCACTGCTTTTTAATCTCACTGATAAATTGTAGAAAGGAATAGATAAGAGTGAAGAGGAATGATTTTAGTTGAACTTCAATAAAGTATCCTTATTGTTTAGTTTTTATATCATAGGTTTCTCAAAGTAGGGTATTGCTTATCTAACCGATATAATTTAGGTGCTATCTTGTCACATGATAAAGTCTTTAAAGGTGGAGGAAGGGTATGTATGTTCAAGGCAGAGGATGAATCTTTATTGAGCTCATACTATTGAGTGCATACTATGAGTTTTTTACATAAACTATGTCATTTAATCAAGAGTGCGATAAGTTGTTTCTACATTTATTTTATAAATGAGAAAACTGAAAAAAAAAAAGGAAGCTAAGTAACTTGATCAGTGTTATGTAGCCATAATATGTTGGAGTCAGGATTTAAATCCAGGTGTGTCTGACTCTAAATTCAATATTCTAAACCCTTCGTATTTTACTAATAATATGCCCAATAAATAATTGTTGACAGGCTCATCTCTATTCAGGGTAAGAGAGTGGATCCATTGTTTTCTCTTAGCCTCTTCCACAAGTATATTATCAGAAACGCTTGGCTATAATGAGAATAATTTCTGGTATTATCGTGGTAGTAGACATCTTTGTGTTGCCTGACTAGCATCTTTGCCCTTTTCTGGGGCAATAGCATTGTTTTCTGCATTTGGTTTTTAAAAGAAAATTTTTACCTTATTTTTATTTATTTATTTTTTAACGTTTGTTAATTTTTGAGAAACAGAGCAAGACAGAGAATGAGTGGTAGAGGAACAGAAAGAGAGGGAGACACTGAATCCAAAGCAGGCTCCAGGCTCTGAGCTTTTAGCACAGAGCCCAACATGGGGCTCAAACTCACAGAACTGTGAGATAATGACCTGAGCTTAACCAACTGAGCCACCACATTCTTTTCTGCTGAAGGTGTGAATTCCTTTCACTTCAGTTTACCTCCAGTTATAAGGCCGGGCACATGATCAAAGCCTGATCATTCAGAATAGCCTATTCTTCTGACCACAGCTCTTGATTTTTCATGTTTCCCAAGCTGATTTTACCTTCTGCTAGAATCATTAGGGTAGATGATACCTATATCCTGGGGTTGTTAAGCATGTAGGAAGAAAGGCTGAGACTGCTAGTAGTAACTGTTCCCATTAATTGGAGAGAAAAAGAGATTGAGATATAAGCAATAAAAAGGGAGTCAAGCCCTAATGATATTCCTTAAGACCCTATATCTAGCCACACCTGAACCTAATTATTTTTATTCTTTAAAAGGATGTGAATCTATAATGTTTTTCTGTTATCTTAGGTTTAGTTGCAACCAAATTATTTTTAAGATGCACAAAAATCTGTGATTGTTATCTTATTTTGTGTAAGTGGCTTGATAAATCACTATTTATAGTCAATGAAGCAGCACTAATTACAACTGATAATAGTGGACACAAAGCCTGATCCAGACTTTTTGAAGACTTTGGCACCTGCCCTTGTTCCTAGATTGTTTCTGGACTGCTGTGGGAGATCAGCTGATAGGCCAGCAAATATCATTAGTGCCTTAGTCTCTGTAATGCCTTCCAGAATGCCTGAATTTGCCTTGATTGAGCCATCTCTCCTCCCCGTGGAGGTTGCTGTAAACTTGAGGTATAATGCCAAATGAGAATTGAGGTACTGCTTTATTGTCAGTTGTACTTGTGTTCATAACTTCCAAAAGCTTTCCAATCAACTTGGTTGGAGCATAGGGCTTAGTCTCAAACATAAGCAAATTCTCTCCACCCTCTGATTCAAATCTTATTTCCAGCCAGTTATAAGATCACAGTGCCCAGTAACAGATAGTAAGAAGTATAAGAGAGGATGATCAGCAGGTCAGACATTAATTAAGAGTCTAAATGTGGGTTAGGTTCCTGCACAGACAGGAAATAGTGGAGAAAGCCACACCCAAATGAACAATGTCAATTTCAGTGCTTCCTTCAACTAGAAAACATGGCCCAATTAATGCCTTGGTTTCTGTCCGGGGAATCAGACTGAGAAAAAGGAGTAAATAATCCACAGATTTGGGTACTTTAGCATTATCATCATCACCATCATAATGCATGTTAGCAATATACTTCATGAGTGATTTCTGACACAAAAATACACAGCAAACAGTGTTTGAGAACTGGTCAACATTTTGGGAATCACTGGACTATTCTCAGAAATCTTTATGTACATTACTTCTTTGTCTTTAATTAATATGTTTATATTTTCACCTATATGTGGGCCATGCTCTTCTAAGATAAACCATAGCAGGGAAAAAAATCTCTATAGTGTGGTATAGCAATCTACTGAAGAAAAGTGCTGTATGTGTGTGTTTTGCAACAGGTCATATTATAGGCTATGTCTCTTAACAGAATCATTGAACCAGAGCCAAGGTCCCCAGGGGACTACTTAAGATCATCTTTCTAACTCAGTAATTCTCAAGCTTAGCTGTACAACAGAATGCCTGGAGAACTTACTAAAAACACTGGTTCCTGGGCTCCACCCAAGACCTACTGAATCAATCTCTTCTGGTAGGGGGTAGAGCATAAGCATACTTATTTATAACACCTTTCTCAGGTAATTCTTATGCCAGTTCACAAAATAGCCCTTGGAGATCCATTTATCTTTTACCTTCAAGTTAAAAAACATCACTCTGAAATCTTACGAGCCACATAAAACTCTAATCTGTTTTCAAAGATGTTTACAAAAATATATTTGCAACCTCTCTCAGCGAAATTTTTGTTCAATAAACTTCATTTTCAGAATATTCTATCTCATCTCACATAAATCCCTGGCATTGCAGACTAAGTCAGTTTCCCTCCCCCTTGCTTATTGTTATTGTTGACATTGTTGCTTTGTGCTGCTACTGAGGCCCAGGTGGGTTATGGGTCACATACAAGAGGTTATGTCACAGATATGCTTTTTTAGCTTCTTAATACCCTGTTCTATTTTTAATTTGACTCCTAATTCTAAGGTGTCCATACTTGTGATGTTTTACAGATTCTATTTTTCTCAGTAAGATCCATTACTCAAACCTCATCTGGACCTAGGTAAAGTGGTTACAAATGGCATTAAAATTAACCAGATTTTATCAATTCGTAGGATGTAGGGGGAGAAAAAGATTATGAAAAGGAACAGAATGAGAGTCTGGGAGCCTCAATGTGAATTTTAGAGGAAATGATGACTCCAATAAGCGTCTTTTTCTCCCTCTTTTGCATTCTCCTGGCAGCTAATCCGATTGGCATAATCCTCTTAACTGCATGTGTTCTATCAGTATTTTATCTGATCTACTTCTCCGACAATCCTGTCTATGGTTGGTAGCTTCCACCTATTTCTGAGAACCTTTAGATACTACAGGGGAAAATCAACTCTGTTTCTCTATTTTTATACAATGGAGATTTTGGGATTCTTGGGATGCTTAGAAAATGGAGAGACCTTTGCACAGTCTGGGGGCAATGTTTCCAGCTTTTAAAATTTGGTAGAGAGAGATATAAACAGGACTTCTTCCTCATGTCCAAGCTGGCTCATGTTATATGTACCATTAGTATGGGCCAGAGGATTGTTGGTCTGAGTCAGAAGATGCAAGATAAAAGGAACCATGAACATAAACACTGGCCCACATGCCTAGCTACTGAGAACATTGACCAGTGGGTGTTAGAGTTCTTTAATAGGCTTGACTATTTTTTTTTTATTTATGTCATCAAGGAAATTAGAGCATGATGAGGGACATCCGTTATTTCCCATTGATAATAACAGGGATTCTCCTCCTACAGACCCTGGAGCCCTATCTGTGTTCTGCCTTCTGTGGAGTATGATCTCAGGGATAAAAAGGCATGACCACTTGCCCCAGTACTTCAGTACCTCTGCTTGACATTATACGATAATTACTTCATCTAGCTGGGAATTCAAATCTCTCTAAATTAGAATACTCCCAAGAAGAGTCTAACCTTAATCGCTTTATCAGCTTACTCTGTAAATATCAATTAACACTTTAGGAGAGATTAGCTGGCCACCAATGAGAATCAAGATAGTGGAGGCATAGTGAGTTCTTCTGGTTTTGCTACTCATTAGCAAGGTGACCTTGATTTTTAGGTTTCTTTAGGTCCTGGGTTTTTCATTTCTTAATTAAGGGGTGAGGTAATAGGATCTTGGACTTTCTTCCTATTCTGGTTCCCTGAGAGATTTCCAAATGCATTCCTAGATTTCTAACTGGTTGGGAATGATAAGAGACTTTCTTCATGGCTTTCTTTATTGTGTTCCTAGAACTTAGGCCATACAATCATGGGTCTAGTGCAATGAAAAGAGTGTGGCCAGAGAGTGAAAACCACTGGAAGCCTAGATTGCCACAGCATTGCTTAGTTGCAAACCCTGAACAGCTGCATCCCAGAGATGAGTTTGCAAAGGAGGAGTTTGTATGGGATGTCACAGCTCAACAGCAGAAAAAATAGGCTGATACGATCAGAAAGCATGCCAGGCCATTGTGGACATCTGCCGTGTAGAATGACATCAAGTGGCTGTCTGAACACGATCTGCAATCCCGCTCTTGACTTTGAAGAGGCCCTTGGGCCCCAAACTTCAAATCTGCACAGATAGCACTATAGCCAGCAGGCCTGGCTTTCTCATGTCAACATGAGCAAATGTTTCTGTGGATAGAGAGCTTGGAGTCACCAGAACTGCATTTCAGTGTGATATCTCTCTCTCTCTCACACACACACACACACACACACACACACACACACACACACGTAATATTATTATTACTTTGTGCTTTCCTATATCCAAAGCAGTGGACTAAGTGTTTTATATACTTTATCACATTCAGGTTGTGACCTTGGGTTCTTAACTTCTGTGGACCTTTCTGTCATTATTAATAAAAATGGAACATTTTGGCCACATCCAATAATAGTAACTAGAATTTACTGAATGCTTACTATGCACTAGACACTGGAGGAAGCTCTTTTTGTGCATTATTATATTATTTAATACTTAATCCTAAAAAGTAGGTAGGAACTATGATTATTTCCATTTTATAGGTGGAGAAGCTAAATTGGACTAAGTGGGATTAAGCAGCACTGAATGGAATTTATAGAAGGAAGGGGCTTCGTGTAGCTTGTTCTTCCTGAATATTGCTGCTATAACTCAGAATTGCCTTAAAGGTGATTTCTGTCTTTAGTCCTGATTCCATGAAGTCATTTCATCTCAGTGAAGTCCAAAAGGAAGACTCTTTGTTCTTGGTTGTGTGGATGGAGGTAGTGAGGTGGTTATGAGAAACAGAATCCAAGAGGTGTTCTGGAGCTGGATAGAAACTGCTTGTTAAGAGTATATATGAATTCCAGAGTTCTTTCATAAGGAGGTCTTGTTGACTAACTTCCTAATGTAGCCAAATAAATATCACTAAACTAAATCTATCCCTTTCTTTCTTCTTACACCTTCTTTTCTGCATTGTCTTCCAGGGTTCTGTCTTACTGAGCTTTCTAAGCTCCAGTTTTCATGATCTGAAAAATGCAGTTAATAATACCTTTTACTGGCTGGTATGTGTGTGGAGGGGAGGTAAATAGGAGAATTAAATAAGATAGCAGACATTAAAATATTTTGTCAATGATGAACCAATATAGATGTTGGGTCTAATAGTGACCATGTTGATTGCTGATTTAGTATTTGTTACTGCTACAGGACTACATCTCTCTTATTTGTGAGAAATGCCTTCTGATATTTATTTTCTTCTTTAAAAAGATTGTCATTTGCTAATTTTCTTCCTTCTCTGTGAAATAAAATTATATCAAGGAGAATTGAAAATTTTTAAAAAAAGCTGTGCAGTAAGTGGTAGGGAAAGGATAATGAGAAGAAAAGCAGACAACTGTCTGCTGTTTAGCATATCTGTGAGTGTGTTAATTTAATTAGAACTGCCCTGTATAAATATTAAACTCAATTCACTTTCTTTTATAGCTCCTTTGCTTTTCAAAGTATTCCCAGTTACAGATTATCTTTTTAAAATTCTTCTGTGAGTTTGAGGGAGTTAATGGCAGAAAGACAACCCAAATTTAAATGAACTGAGAGAGCTTTTCATCTTATCACACTTTGTCTCCCTCTGTTACTTTGCTTTGCCTGGCTGCTGGCCTAGAGGCAAAAGGAGTACTTGATTTTCTTGCCTTTCTAGGTGGAGGTGATGCAACAACTTCTCTTCAGTAGAATATATATTTTGTTTTGTTTTTCTAGAAGGAGGATTAGATTATTTTATGTCTCCATGCTCCCAATCATCTGTGAAAAATCACCCAACTTTTTTCCGGGCCACTGGCCAGGATGTGGGATATAGCTTAGATGGTTGTTTCATTTGATTTTCCTGAAAATCCATGAGGTTACAATAACATTATCCCCATTTTACAGATGAAGGCAGAGTCAGTAAGTCAGAGAACCAATCATGTTTGAACTCAAGCATAATTTTTAGTGTTATAAATGGGGCGCTTAATTCTTAGATTACACTTTGGATAGACGTGGGATAATGGTAGTGAAACAATTGCCCATGGAATTAGTTTGAAGTGAATTCAGGAGAATCATAGAATCCCATAGGCAGAAGGGACCTCTCTTATAGAACCTATCTTTTAGGATGAAGGCAAGTGAAGGATAGTCCTTCAAATGTATAGTCAAATCCTGTCTTTATTTAAAATTTGGTCATTTTGTTAATCATGGACTTTTGCATTCATTTAAAAAAAGTTGCTTTAAAATATTATTTATTGACTACTGAACAGTTTTTTTGGTGCTTCTTTAAATTTTGTGCTCAAGACAAGTAAGATACAGAGGCTTTAAATAACAATACTAGTACTAATAACCCACGTCTCTTGACTCACAATTCAGTGCTCTTCTTGCTACAGCAAATGGAGATAATAGCGTGACAGATGAGTATCAGGAGAGTGTGATCTCATAATAAAGCCTGACTAAATAGACCAGGGCAAAAAGTGTAGAGTCCATGAACTGCACATGTCTGTTTAGCACCAAGTCTTCTCATCCAACAAGTAGAAGTAGCTGCAAGTTGTAACAGGTAGAACCTAGATTAGGCTGAAAGAACTACCTTATGGTGTGGAAGGTGAGGTGTACTGGCTTCTAGAAAATGGCATAAATAAGAGTGGTAAATGCAAACATGTTGGGTTGGGTGTAAAAAAGGGGTGGGGTTGGTGGCAAACTGGGGAGAGAGACCATAAGTAGAAACAAGTTCTGTAATTTTGTTGATCACTAGAGAAGCAAGGTCTTTTTTCTTTCTTTGTGGGTCTTAGACACCTCTTCAATTTCAGGTCAAAATTATTTACTTGAAGCAACTTGAACCTTCAATTGGAAGCATCTTCTCCTTCCCCATAGAAATTCCATGTTATTGCTTCTTCTTTATCTTTGCAGCTCTAAACAGAAAGACTGCTTCCCCAGTCCTCTATCCTTCCTTCAGTTGTCTGCTCCTATAGCAGTGGGTCCTGTATTACAGCATTTTCTAACACATTGAGTTGGCTCTCTGCTGTCCTAAAACACATGAGCTCTTTCACAATTACTGTGCAATGGCCCCATTGCATTTCCAACTTCCCATGCTGGGCCATCCCAGCATTAACAAATCACCTTGCAACCACATCTCCTTTTCTTGGATGACTTTTATATAAGACAACATACATTTAGACTGGGTAAGAGTATCACACAGGCAGGGGCTTGGCTTTGCTCTGTAGTGAATACTCAGCATTTATTGTAGTTCTTGGCTGCAAATGTAGGAGGTCTACAATACTATTGGATGAATAAATAATTACACAAGTGCAATTTCATTTCCTCCAAATTGGGTATCCCCAAAAATTCACATAAGAATTTTGAAAATGGCCAAATGCAACACATATCATAGCAAAACCACTGCATGGATAATTAGGGAGATGAAAGAAAGAAAAAAAGCTGTGACATTTTGCATGTGGCCTGATAAACAACTGGAACTTTGGATCCTGTCTTTTTAAACAGGCCCAGCACTTGCTGGCTGTGTCCTGTGCTCGTGTGGAGGTTTTCAGCACCATGGATAGAGACACTACATTTCGTTTTATCTGTGACTCCCTGAACAGCAGGATGAAGAAATACTCAGGTTTTGGGACAGGGCTCTCAGCCACTGTGGTGGAAATGACCCTGTTTTAGCAGAACATTCACTTAGAGCCTTTTTATTTCCCTTTTCCCTTGGACGAATTGCATTTTCAGCTGTCAAGGCACTTAGGCTTTTACAGGTTGGTTTTCAGATGCCTAGAGGATGAATGGGGGCTGCCACGGAAACTGGTATCTTCTGAGTTTTGACACTCCAGGGGAACCACCAGTAGTAGGTGTCCCTGCTGATGGCTGGGATGTCTCTTATGCTATGAGGCATGACGCTCATACAAGTAACCAAGTGTAGGTAGGAAGTAGGCCCAGTTGTTCATGGAGCACTCAAGGCCGTCTTATTGCCAGAGCAAAAATGAGGAAATTTAGTAAACTCTGTTAAGATGTAACTGGTAGAATATAATCTACACACTCATGAGGATAAATTCTTCCCAAAATTTCAGGTTTTACTGTATTTGGTTGTAAAACCCAAAAGCCAGATTGAGTCTCAGTCCCTGTTGAATCCTTTTTAAAGAAAAGGTGATAACTCTCCCAACCCTGGCCTTTCCTAAGGCTTCTGTCTTCTCATTAGCTATATTCAAATGTAGATTTTTACTGAGGCACATTAAAATGGCTTTTTTTTGGGGGGGGAGGGCTCTCATTCTGTATCTTCTGAGTATGCTTACTTTATTTTCTACATTTGATGCCTTTCCTTTATTTTCTTGCAACATCTTTAATTTTTGCAATCGGTTTCTTCCTTTTTTGTCCCATTTCTAGCCATCACATACAATCTGAGCTTGTCCTCTTCTTATGGTGATAGATGTCCTGAGATCCTTTGGTGAGGAACCTCAGGACAGGAACTGATAGAGATTGGCCAAATGCCAGAGCTGTCTGCCCTTTGCCTGCACCTAGGAACAATTCCAGATGGCTATTTCTGCCCGTGTCAGAGATTCAAAAAAATGGAAGAGATTTTCTTCCTACACCTTATGTCTATTTCCTTCTCAGCCTCCAATTGCTATAATCATAGAAACAGAGATCTCCCAGTCTGGGTATTTGCACACCACAATGAGAATCACTAAAACTAAGACTGCCTGATGGAAATGTAGGAGTAGAAATTTTACCTGAACCAAAAATTACCTTATAATGTTGGCTTGAGAGAGAATTCAGGGTTTACCAAGGGGCATATATGTTTTGTTTGTTTGTTTTTACAAAAGAGCTCATGATATAGTTCATGTTATCCACCTGCACAGATCCAAACTGAATCAGAGTGACTTTACCTTTTAGGCTTATGCTGGTACCTACTGTTGGCCTTTAGAGTCTGATAGGATATTTGGAACCCTTCATGAGTTGTGAGGAGAGGACTCCATTAGGTGGTAGATAAAGGCCAGACTTCTCTAACATGCTTACTCTTTTTATCCTTAGGAATACTGTGGACACTTTGAGATGCTATTTTATGCTTCTTTTCAAGAAGACAAATCTTTTGGGGGGAAGTCTTATGAATAAATGTAGAAATGGCCTCACTTTTACTAGCTTGGGGTGCTAAAATGAAGGGCTCTCTCTTTCCTCTTCAGGGGTGGCCTAAATACATCCATTCTATACTGTCAACCTCCACTCATCTTAGAATACTATATATCCTCTCCTGCTCCTAGTTAGTATGATAACAAACATTGGTCATGCCTGGGCCCAGAAGATGGCCAGAGTAGCCATCCCAAAATGCATGGAGATAGCATGAGAATAGGAATAACTCAATATATGCTTTTGTATTTTGTATTAATAATCATTCTCAAACAAGCTTTTACACACACCACAGCCACCTTAGATTTTCATTATAACCCTGTGGAATGGTAAGGATCATCTTCAACCTCAGCAGGGCCCTCAGCATTTTAATTCAACGTTCTACTTTGTCGTGGTCCCTCCTTCCATGTCCTTCAATGATGGTTCCAAAATTATCACAACTCTCCTATTTCCCTTGTTCAACCCTCAGTTTCATTGGAAAATCTTACTTCTAAGTGTGGAGAAAGTTGATTTTATGTGGCGGTATATCTTTTAATTCTCCAGCTTTTTTAAATGTATAAACTCTTTTTCCTAATTCATTCTTATGTCCTTTTCTTCAGGCTTAGATGTTCCTTCTCTGGTTCAAGACCAGTCGCTTCTATCTTTCAGGACCTTTCTCTATAACTTACTCTGCTCCCACTGCATGATCTTCAGCCTCTCCCTCTCCACTTGGTTTCATTCTGTCAGCTTAGAATAGCCTTTCCCATCCTCCGACCTACTAAATTTCCCTCTGACCTCACATCCCTTTAGCTCCCAACTTGCTTCTTTTTGCTATCTTCTTATTTATTTTTTCCTCCTTCTCCTTCTTTTTAAGTCCAAACCACCATTCATTATCCAACGCATTGAAATCTGAATTTTCTTTTTTTCAGATCCAGTGAACTTTCCTTAGGCCAATGATTTATCTTCCTACCAAACTTAATATTCCTCTAATATTTCCCATTTCTGAATGTGGCACCACTATCTATTATCTAGCTAGCTAATCCAAAAACTTCACCCTGCCCCTTTTCACATCTTCTACAAGCAACCAAGCTCCATTTATTATTTCTTCCTTAAGAGCTCTCAATTTGATCTTTTCCTCTCTATTCCTACTACAACCACCTCTGTTCACATGTATATAGTCTCTTACTCTCCCACCACATCAACCTCCTATTATCTCTGCCTCTAGTCCTTGCCTTTTGAAGTCCATCCTCCATATCACTAGCATACATTCCCTCACATTAACCAGGTGAAATGAAGAGCTGCCCTGATTAAAACCCTTGTCACCTCCCTATTGCCTATAGGATAATGTCCAATTTTCTTCACAAGACCCTCCACAGTATGGCTACCAGTTTTGCAGCCTTTTGTTCCCACCAACCCTTACCTTACTTTTTATCTTCTAGCAACACCCAATTGTTGGTAGTTCCTTGGATTTGATATATATTGTTTCTCAGATTCATGGTTTGCTTGAGCTTTCCCCTCTCCTAGCATTGGCCTTTCCCTATTTGCTTAGTTAATTCATACTAATCCTTTAAGAATCAGCTCAGGTATCACCTCTCCAGCAAGCCCTCCCTGATGTTTCTCCCATGCTTTTTCCATCTCTTATCATACGGGGTTAGTCGCCCTCCTTTCTGTTGGATAAAATACTGTGCATATGGCTACTATTGCACTCATGGTATTGAATTATGATTATATCTTCCTGTATTTACTTTCCTCAATATGTCTCCATATTCTCTCAGTGCATCATTTGCATCTCTAGCACTGAGCAGAGTTCTTGACACACAGGAGGTGCTAAATAGATGTAAGTTTAATATACTTATGCCAAATTTAGAGCAGGTTGAAGAAATCGATTCTTTTCCTGTGAAGTAAGGGGGAACTTGAGGGGCAGTGGGTTGAAAAAATTTTGAAGATTGTTTTTGTGGCTTATTTGCCCATTTAATGGAAATTCTGATTTAAACCAAATGACTTCTATAGTCTTTAGTGAATTCTCCACCACTGGGAGATAATGAGGAAACAGGGAGTTGGCCTCTTCTCTTTTGAATATCATGGAATCCCATTATGAAGACTTTTAAACATATGATGGTATTTTCTATCAAAACTAAGATAAATAAGGAGAAATGTTCACTGACATTAATGACTATAGATAAATGCTGTCAACTGGAGGAAAATGTCAATCACAGACATCAGTGGGCTAATGAAGGCCATGCCGAATTTTATACAAATGTAAACTTATAAAATAAGATTTTAGTGAATGTTGTAATCATATTCTGAAAGTAGAGTAAGAGTGAAATGTGCTTTTGAGTGATTGCCCAATGCATAAAGATGTGATAAAGCAATAAGGAGCAACGGTGCTGCAGAGCAGCTAGCCAGATGCAGTCATCCTTATTTCTTTAACCTGTACTTCTAGATCCTGTTTTGTTTGAGTCATTTTCAAGGCATCCCTCAGAGCCATTTCCCATTTTCTTTCTCTTTAGTATGTAAAGTTCTAAACCAGATTCTGGTGTAGAATTCCAAGAAGATCACTGTGCTGCATTCCTATTAAGCATTCCTGGGGTTACATTTTCCTTTACAAAAGGTAGCATTTCTGTATTCCACTAGGACCCTTGGATTCTCCTCTTTTGTTTTCTTTGATAGTCACCAAAAAACAGGTGCTCTACAACCTGCATTTGTGCAGTTTTTGTAGTAGGCAATTATGTGTACTTTTAGTGATAATGCTTATTTGTATATTATTCATGGTTTCAGTTTAAAAATTAGTTTTTCTTCCCCTTCCCCATTTGTATATGTACACAAATGAATACAAACAAAGGAAGACCTGATTGTTCCTTTGTTATAAGTAAAGACCATCTAATCATAATGAAGCACATTTAATAATTGTGTATAATGAGCAAATTAGAGCAATAATGCGAGGAAATGAGAGCCAATTTCTTGAAATGTTTGTCTTATCTTTTAATTGAAAAAAAGAATTCTCTTTTTCCCCTCAAGTAGAGTGAGACTGACTTCTCAGCTGCCCTACTTCTGCCAAATATGAAGGTATCAGACATTATGCTTCTCTAATGTTTGCTGGGTGCATCCTGGAGGGAGGGTGGGAAGAGTAAGGAAAAATATCTATTGAATTTGGGGCTTAGTTTCAGTCTGGGTTATATGGCAAACTGATTTCAGTAGGACCAATCCATTCATACCTGTGTGATTCTTAGGATCAGACAACAAAATAGTTTAATGACCAAAAGCTAAAGCTTTTTTTGGGCTCTGTGCCGACTGCTTGGAGCCTGGAACCTGTGTCAGATTCTGTGTTTCCCTCTCTCTCTGCCCCTCCCCTGCCCACGTGCTCGCTCACATGCTCTCTCTCTCAAAAATAAATAAACATTAAACTTTTTTTTTTAAATGCTGATGCTTTGGTGTTTAGAAAGACTAGACTTCTGGTCCTGGCTTTGCCACTGTACTAATAATTTGTGACCTTAGGAAATTACTTGAATTTTCCAGGATTTAGTTATTCTAACTATACAAGGGAATCAATGACAGCATCCACATCACATGTTTTTTGTGAACACTTAATGTGGTAGTGCTTACTTCAGTGGCTGGCATATAGACACAGTGCAGTAAATATTCTCTATGAGAAAAAGGAGGAGAGGAAGTGACTAAGAAGTCCAAGGAAAATATGATGCAGTTGAAAGAAGGTGGGATTAGGTATTTAAATCCTGTATTCATTTCCTACTAGCTGTATTATGATGGATAAGGCAACTTAAACTTTGAGGGCCATCATTTTCCAAATCTAGAAGGAAAAAAGGGATATTAATGCTTATTTATAGTTCTAAGGATTAAATATGACAATGTATGTGTAGGTGTCCGGTTGCCTAGCGCCTTATCTTTCTGTTAGTAGGAACTAAGTAAATGCTAATTTTGGTGGTGTGCTATTGATGTTGAACAGAGCTTAGCTATGATTTATACTATTTGCAAATGACATTTTATGGTATGAATCTGTGTGTCCTGTTCTGTTCAATGTTGCCGTCAGACTCCTGATTCCTAATTCTCAAAGCAAAATTTGATGCTGGAGAGGATTTCATGGTATAACAGTTGCTGTCAGAGTACCTCCCATGTCCTCTTATTGTTACCACTGCAGAGCACACCAGTCCAACTTCTATCAGCGCATATGATTTTCTGCTTGGGGGCTTTTTCTTGCCACTAGATCCCACTTTGCCAAAGTGCAGAGAAATTACTGGCCTCTTTCCTCAGCATCCCCCAACCAATGAGCAAAGGCTCCTAGACTTTGCTCAATGAGTTTAAGTTCCATTTTCCCTTAGTAATATATGGCTAACATATAGTATGTAGGTGATAATGCACCCTATATTGTCTGCTGTCCCATCCTTATGTCATTCACATGTCATCATATGAAAAGCATTACATGCATTTCAATCCTGGTCTCAAAATTTGCTTTTGAAGAACCCAAACTAGACACATGGCTACCTCAATAAGACAGCCCAATGATGCTTATGGATAATTATTTAGGATTTTTTCTGTAGGAAGCTGCTTACAACAGAACTAGTTCCATCTAGTTCTAAGGCTAAGGTCTAAGGCTTAATGATAGGTTTGAATAAATATGACTGGGGGCCGATTGAATCTCTTCATAAAATCATACCTGTCTGAATACGTGTCAGGGTGCTTGGGTTGCAAGGGACTATGAGAAATTTACTGACCTTCTTTATCAGAAGGACATTGTAGGATTGTGATATGAGTGGGTGAAATAGGATCATCGTATTGATTCCAGGGCTAACCTTAGGGCTTAAGGTTGTTCCGGGTAGGTCTGGTTTCCTGTGAGATGTTGAGGGCCATTCTAGCCCCAAATGCACCCAGGCTTTAGAGCATCCTTCCAATTAGGGATTCTCTTAAACTGGCTGCCCTGCTTTAAGGTGATTTGTATGTCTATGATCCTTGGAGGAACAGGTTGGCCCTAGGGAAGGTGGAGGCAATATGACCAGATATCCATTTCCTATAATCTTTCTAGATTTAGCCAACTAGGATGATGCAGTCCTGGCCTGAGGTCATGAATGGGCCTTTACAGGGTCCATCACCATCCTGATATTTTATACAAGGCTTTGTATTTATGTGCATTATTTTTCTGGGGAAAAAGTCATGAGATTTTGGATTTTAATAGGGGTCATCAGTGTATTAAAAATCACCTCAGCTTGATGTCTAATTTTAGGAATATTTGAAGGAATTTTTTTTAGCACTGATCTTATCAATTGTAATAATAATGTTCCTTGGGGTTCCAGGAGGGCTCAGACCTGGAGCTTTGGGACCCAGAACTCAATGGTTGACTTATAGGGAGGCATATCTAGGTTTGCTCAGATGCCCTGCAGGTTCCTGCAGGTCTCACACATGTTGGTGGCAGAGAATCCCCAGGGCACAAAATGAGAGATACATGATACAGCCAAGGCAAGGTGTTATAGAGTTGTACCTATAGCTGTTTGTAGGAGCAATCAGTGGGATGTAGAGGTGAACAAAGAAGATATGCTGCAGGGCATGAAAGTTGTCTGATAGACCTTCTTCATACTAGCATCCCTCTCATTGAGACCATATTAATCCTAACATTGTTGTTGGTACATATGGATCATAAGGAAGAGGAAATGTGGTAGGGAGCTGAACTTTGATCAGGAAAGGTATATTCCCACAAGCTATCTTACTTGATTCTCAAATTGTCCTCTGGGTTATGTAGAGTATATAGTGGAATTCCTGGTTTTTGATTTTGTTTTTTTCTTCACAAACAAGTAAGTTATAGCTCACAGGGGCTAGCTGAGAATTGACAGGGGTCCCATAGTTAATACATCATGGAAACTTTTCCTTCTTTTCTTTGAAGTTTTCTATGACATCACTCTACTCTCTGGCAACACATCATTGGAAAAGAAAAACAGTTCAGAGAAAGACATGTTGATGGGTGTTCCATAGTTTCACCATCTTACTGGATAGAGGTGGCAGCAGAGAGGTGAGTGGGGTGAGGTGACCCAAGAGACTGCGGGGGGATTCTGGGCATAGGTGTTGTGTTTCCAAGTTGTTAGCTAAGCCTGCTTTTGCTATGGTACCTTCTTCACAGGCTGCCATTAAGCCCAGTTGATTTTAAAAACTCATTTCCATTGTTTTCTCCTTTAATGATAGTTTTAGATGTTGATTTAGTGCCATTGCTACAGATATGATTTAACTTTTGAGATACTGACAAACTGGTTCTTTTTTTTTTTTTTTTTGTAAAATTTAGAAAGAAGGTAGAGAGTCTGGGAGAACCAGGGTAGACAGAAGCAAGAGGCTGCACTGCTAATGGATACTCTGTGCTCTGGAGTCAAAAGAAAGCACATGCAGGGATGTCTTTGAGAATAAGCCTAAAGATATTCCTACTTGCATTAGTTAAGGCTGCAAGCAACAGAACTCAATGCAACAGGGAATATACTGAGAGTCTAGAGACCAGATAGAAATGAATAGATACATACATTTTTCAGTTCAATGTCTTATAGAATGGGATACTCTATGCTTATTTTGCATCTTGATTTCCTTTCTAGATAAAATTTTATTGTAAAACAGAATAAATACAAAAGAGCTTATAATATATTTATATGGTTTGAAGAATATCAAAGCAAACATTTGTTTGAGATCAGTCCTATGCTTCTCTTTATACATTTTGTTTTCCTTGCTTAAATTTACCTCATGGAAATCCCTCCATGTCAAAAGCAGAGCTCTAACTGACTCATTTTTAAGGGGTGCATAATACTCCATTGTGAGGATGTATCATATATATGGCATTCCTCTATTAATTATAATTTTATTTCCAGCTTTTTATTCTACCATGCATGATGTTGCAGTAACTGTCCCTGTGCTGTTTGCACCTGGTGCTTTTATCTCTATGGGGTAGTCTGGGAGTGGGATTGATGAACAGGAGGGGATATGAATAGATGCCATCATATTACTTCACAAGTGTTATCTCCAGCCATGTGTGAGAACTCCCTTCACACACATCCCTGATGGGAATTTGGGCTATTGCTCTTTTTAATTGTGCCAGGCGGAGGAATGTGAAATATCTCATTGTTATTTTATTTAATTTAAAGTTTATTTATTTGTTTTGGGGGAGAGAGAGAGAGAGAGAGAGAGAGAGAGAGAGAGAGATTGAGAATGAACAGAGGAAGAGCAGAGAGAGGAGAGAGAATCCCCAGAAGGCTCCATGCTGTCAGCGCAGAGCCTGATGTAGGGCTCCATCCCAGGAATGATGATCATGACCTGAAGAGTCAGTTGCTAAGCTGACTGAGCCACCCATGTGCCCCTCTCATTGTTATTTTAATTGCGAATCTGAGCATCTTTGCATTTGTTTGTAGGTCATCCAGCTGAGTACCTCTGTGAAGGGACTATTCATGGTTTTTGCTCATTTCTTCAGTGGAGATGTTTGTTTTTTCTTCTCTTTTCAGCATCCAATACTTGTTTATTTTGTTGAGGGTATATTTTTCCATCAAATGTGTTACCTTTTATGTGGTTAAACATCTGTTTTTTTTTTTTTTTTTTAAATGTATAGCTTCTGGGTTTCCAGTCTTGATAGAGAATGTTTCCTCCATCCTCATCTCTAAAGGGCATGATTAGTTACTTAGATTGTCAAAATTTAAAAAAAAAATGATTTTATTGTTTCCTTTAAATCTTAGGCTACCTGGAAGTTTTTGTGTTCAGTATAAGCTGGAGGTCCACATGAATTTTCTTTCCAATGAAAATTATAATAATGATAGCTAATACTTTACTGAGGGCTCATTGTGTGCTCCACTCTTACACAAATGCTTTATGTATATTAACTAATTTTAATCCTGTTCCTCATACCTACAAGACAGAGATTTTCTTACTTATCCCCATTTTTCAGACAAGGAAAAATGAGACACAGAGAAGCTGAGTAAGTTCAAAGGTCATACAAAGATAGAGTAGTAAAACTGGGATTTAAACCCAGGGAATGGGGCTCTGTGGTCCATATTCCTGCTATAGTATTTCTTGCTTGGCTTAACTCATGAGCCAAGACTATTTGTTAAATAATCCATTTTTTCCCCATTGAATTACATTACTGCTTTTGTCCTTTATTAAATTTTCATGCACACCAGGGTCTATTTCTACATTCTCTATTCTGTTCCCTGATCTATTCTCCTATTTCTATAATAATTCCTTATTGATTTGATTATAGTAGCTGTATAATGTCTGACATCTATATAGTCCAGTCCTCCCTCCTTCTTTTATCATTCATTTGATGACTATTTTGCAGGCATTCATTCTTCCATATATAATTTATGTTCATTTTATACAATTAAAATATCTGGTGGGATTCTAACTGAAATTGCATTAAATTAATATATTAATTTGGAGACAATTGGCATATTCATGTTAAATATTCCTATTTAAAACATAGCATGCTTTTCTCTTCATTCAGATATTTATTTCATATTTTCCAGTAAGATATTATACTTTTCTCTGTGTTGCCCTCTGCATTTTTTAGTTAAATTTATTCATAAATATTTTAAAGTTTTTATTGATGTTGTGAATGAAATATTTTTCTCCCATTTCTATTTTTTCATGGTTATTACTAGGGTAGAGAAAAAGGTATTGATTTTGTATATTTATTTTATATGCAATCAATAGGAAGAAAGCTATCAATATAACCTTTTTTATTAACTAATTAAAAATGATCATATTGATACAGGCTGAAACAGCATTTATAAATTTCAGCCATTCTTAATAAAATCTAGGTAAGATGGAAATAAAATATGATTGTTTAGATACATAAAGATTATTTACTAAAAACAATAGCAGATCTGACAAACATGAGAATCACTGCATTAAAATTAGAAAGTATTCAGAGATGTTACCAGTAATAAACATTACATTTGCTGTACACTCCAAGGTAAAAAAAAAATACGAAAATAAAATAATTGGTATAAACATCAGAAAAGTAGAGTTAAAATATCTCTTTTTGCTGATGCTATGATTGCATATCAAGAAATCTAAGCAACTCTGGCTAAAAACTTGCTGACTGAAAGAGATAAATTGGTCAGCTGGACAGGTCTATAAGCTAAGTATACAATATCAAAAGCTTTCTCTATTCTATCAATAATTAACCATTTTTATTTTCAAAATTCAAATTCCAGAGAAGGAACATCTCATTGCCCTAGCTTGGATCCGTTCCCACCCCTTGAGTAGGGAGGTGGGATCTTCTGACAACAGCAGAACAAGTGTGGTTCCTCAAGGAGAAAGATTTGAGGGTCAGATTTTGTGTGTGTGTGTGTGTGGTAAGCTGTAATATATGTTATTTTTTGGTCAGAGAACCCAGGTCCAATCTAACCAGTTCTACACACTTGCCAAGAGGATGCTTTGCCTTCTTCACTGTTTCAACTTTACAGAGCATCCAGAACCATGTCTTATGCCTAGTAAGTAGGTCTTTATTAATCCAAACAAAACTATGCCTTTGCTGTTACTATTCCTTTTCTCTAGGATACCCTTCCTCCTTTTCTCTCTGTTCAATGCTAACTCTTCTTTTTAAAGCTTCAGCTCATGTGTCATCTCTTCTTGGAAGCCCTTCCTGAGCCCATACTCCCAGTGTATGTTAGATGTCCCCTTCAAAACTGCTGCAACACCCTTTGTGCATCAAGCTTGCCACGCTGATTCAGATAATTATCTGTTCATTTGTCTGTTCCCTCCATTAGACTGTCAATGCCTCGTCAGTGTGGTCAGCTTCTAGCTCAGTGAATGGTACACAGGTGACCCCAGTGAGTATTTTCTGAGTAAATGAATAAATGTATGAATGAACTAAGCAAGGCTTTGTTAGCAGTGATGTTGGTCCTGTCTTTTCATAATTTGTGGTCTAATTTTACCTAATTTGTGATCTAATTTTACCTTTTCTCTTCCAACTCCATTAACCTCCCAGCTCTTGTCTCTGATGAGGATGCTGGGTAAATGCTGGGTGAACTTTTAGACTGCAGTACATTTCTTCCATGCAACCTGGGTCTTGTATCCTTGTCTTTCATCTGTTTATTCCAATCTTGTTTGACTTCCACTGCTCCTACTTTATCACCCTCACTCTCCCTGTTGGGAGAGTTCTATTTAATAAAATAAGAACCTCTTGGAACCCTTTGACTTATTAAAGAGGATTCCTACAGGAGAAGACAGAATTTGTCCTGCAAGCTGCGACCACCATGACCTTCTTTTTCTCTTGGTTTCTTCCTGACAGCTCCCTAGTTGTGCACCCATGGTGCAACTAGGGTGTTGGTGTCCAAAAGGAGGACTATGTACTAAAATCACTCACAGTCAATTATTAGGGAAGTTCAAATGACTATGCTTTTGATAGTAATTGTGTTTTAAAAGAAAACAAGAGTGATGGTTAAAAACAAAAACACAAAATCCATGCCAGCATTTCAGGTAAGCATCAGTTGGGAAGGTATTTTTGGGTTAGTAGGCCATTATTAGTAAGGTTCAACTTGCTCCACAACTTGAAAGGACTGAGAGTCCTGCCTGGTATGCCTGAGGACAGCCTTGCATGACATGGACATTACACTGGAGGTAGCACAGGACATGTGGATTCAGAGATTGGAGGACAAGTCTAAGTTCTACCTATGTATCACTGTGTGACCTTAAGTAGTTCATGTGACCTTTCTGAGCTTCAGTGTCTTCCTCTGTAAAATGAGGGCAGCAATACATATCTATATAGCCACTCTTGCAAGTAACAAATGAGACAAGAGATGTAAAGCCTTTAGGAGTCAATAAGACATCTGTCCATAAGACAGAGCATGAAGGTTACACGGTCTGATTGGTTGGGTTCAGACTCTGGGCCTGCCACTAATTAAGTGTCAGTGACCTTGGCCAAGTTTCTAACCTCTGTTTTCCTCAATTTCTCTCTCCATGTTATAAGGATCATATAGAACCCCTCATAGGTGGTTAAAGATGAGATGAGATAATTTATTGAGAGCTCATGCATGCATGGCACATAGCACTCAGTTGGTGAGACTCTCATCATCAAAGCTACAACAGACACAAATGTAGGGCCCCGTGTCACCAGGCAAGGGCCAATCTAAACCTTTTCTTTGGCTTTAGCTGAAGGATCGAGACTTGCTTTATTCCAATTTATGAATGGACATATAAAGTCAAAACCCAGCTCCAGTTTATTTTCTCCCCCTTACCTCTGTGTATGCCCCTTTTTCTAATCCAAGTGCCTAACTTGGCCTTCTTACTGATTTCCACAAGAAATTCCACACTTACTCTCCTTCTTCTATTTTCTCTTTATCCCTCCCTCTTTCTGTCCCTCCCATTTTCCTCTCCTCTTTTCTACTCGTATCCTTCCTCTCCCCTTTTATCTCTTCCTCTTTCTGCCCTCCCCTTCCACTGCCCCTATTCTTCCCTGGAGCTCCACATTTCCCTTTTCTGTAAGTGGGCTCATCAAAATATCTTTGTGTTTTAACAAGGGCAAGTCTCTCCCTAAGGGAAAAAAAAATCATAGTGCTGCTAAGAGGGTAACATTTTCTTCTCATTATAGAATATTAGGGCTGGAGGTGTCCTTAGAGATCAGATACTTCAGAGGTTCTCAGACATGGCCAGTTGGTTATGAAACCTTGGGCAGCATTTAAAAGCTGGGCTCTGCACCAGTGATAGTAGATCAGTAGGTCAGAATTGGGATGTGGAGTGATATTTGTGTGTGTGGTATCCCCAAATATATTTATTTTAATTCTGTAAGGCTTGTATTTCAGTCCTCATTCCACCGCTTGCTAACAGAATTATCTTGGCTGAGCTACTGAAACTTCTAGAGCCTAGGTAATATCTCTTAGATGTGGAAAATAATTCCTTCCTCAAATAACAAGCAGTAAGCTGCAGATTGGTCACATAGTAGGCGTTAACTTGTTCCTTTTCTTACTTTTTTGGGTGAACAGTATAGAATCTTGATTACCTCTGCACACACAGGGTGATGATGGAAGAAAGTGGCCTTGTTGTACATCTTGGAAAGGGAGAGGGGCTAGTTAGCATCATTGTAGCCACTTAGAACCCCCACCCCACTGCCTCCAAGAAGTCCCAGCAACAGGCATTAGGTCAGGAAATAAAAAGAACAACACTTACTGTGAATTTACTTTCCCAGGACTATTTCATTTTATCCCTGCAACAACCCAGTGGAGTAAATACTATTATTATTTTTAGCCACATAGATGGTAAAATGTCTGCAGGCAGAGTTTTTTGTTTTTGTTTTAGTCTACTCTGTACAAGTCTGGATCATTTATCCCATCCCTTGTCTAATGTGTTCAGGTCCCAAATAGGTATTAAGGGGTCTTAGATTCACTTCAACCATAATGTATTGGGCACCTCATACAGAACTGCTGGTAGCCAATGTGAGGAGACCTGAGAATAAAGAATGTGAATTGACAGTCTGCATGTCATTTTATCTGCTTCTTGAAGCACCTGAGCACTGATCTGTGAGCCCTGCTACAGTTTCCACTGATTTTGAGACCCATTCTTTTCAGGGCTTCCCAGATTGTGTTTGCCTCCAAACCTTAGCTCCAGAAATTTTGTTCCTCCCCTACTGGGGGGCCCCTCCTTCACCCCCCCCTCCCTTCTCAGACTTGCAGGGAAAAGAATCCAGGGAGGCCATTCATCAGAGGCTTGACAGTGGTACCTTTTCTTTGAGGAGAAGAAACACTTGTGATTTCATGGTAACAAAGTTCCAATTTTGGTAAGTCCTGGGAGATGCTTTGTCACAAGTTCTGTATTTCTACCCCTCCCCTGTCCCCACGTCCCAGCCAGTGTATCTAAATCTTGCTATTTTTCGTTCTTCATTGCCCATTTAGTTTTATCTTTAAACTCACTGTCGAAATGACTGCCCAAGTTAGCTGTGCCCACAGCAACTGGCTTATCAACTCTTTCTACCAGGGAGTAATGCTGGGGGTGGGGGTGGGGGTGGGGTTGGATTTATTAGGTTTGAAAAGAGGAGGGAAAAGACATAACATTTTTAAAAAAGAACCAGAAAGGCAGGGAGAGAAGAGAGTGTGGAGGGAGATGAAGTTGTATTCTGATGGGAACAGATTGCCCAAAAGGCAGGTGGGTGGCAGAGAGTAAAAATAACCAGGGAGTGACCGAGCCTTCATTTCCTTTGAAACACTCACACTTTAGGGAGATATTGAAACTGCTAATTTTGTTGGCACGTTGACACCTCCTCCTAATTAATCGAGGGCTTATTAGGAGGACGACCAAGCTGCTCGCACACAAAGAAAGGAGGAATACGTTGAACTTACTCAGCTTGGCAGTCACGAGCAAGTGAGGTGCCACTGGGTGTATGGTTACTGTGGGCGAGCTGGAGCCAGAACCTTCTGCTGGGCCCCCTTCCTCCGGGCTCCTCGTGCTCACTGCCATCCTCCCGGGCCCACCACCTAGAGGCAGGGCAGAAGAGAGGCTGCTTCTGGCCCAGACAGGCTAGAGGGGGCTCTCTTTAGGACAGAGACTCCAGAATCTGGCCTTCAAAGGAAAAGGAAAAAGTACAGTTCTCATGATTTCTATGTGCTTTGTCAAACAAAACCTTCTACACAGATCTTGCAAGTTGGCTACACCTGGGAGCAGCCATGTCTGTGATTCCAGGTCCCTAAGACTCGCCTTGGATTATTAATCTTTTTCACCTGCAGGACACTCAGAACACCAGAAGCCTGAACTCGGGGGAGTTGAATGCTGACATTTTAGCCTTTATGGGCCAGTTTTCTGAGATCAGCAAGATGGGCAGTTCAGGGGAGTGTCTTCCAAAGTTTTTCAGACTTGGAACAACTAATTCTATTTTCTGGGGGATATGTCACTGGAGCTCATCTTCCAAAGTCATCTATTTGTCCTTTCAGATCCCTTATGTAGTCCATTATATACACACCATAGAGCAGTCAAGATCACGGGCTCAGCAGTGAACTGGGGGGGGGGGGCTGTCACCCCTCAACTTTACCACTCACCAACTTGAGTTCTGTTGGGCAGTCATCTACTATCTCTGTGTCTTTATTTACTCATCTATAAAAAGGGGACCTTAATGGCATCTGCTTCAAAGGACCATTGTGACGGTTCAGGAGATAAAGGATATAAAGAGGTTAGTACTGTGCCTGCATACTAAGCACAGAATAAATCACACTGTAAGGATCAGCTTTCAAAAAGCTTTAATTTATAATTTTGTGGCAATGTCCTTATACATTGGGGAGAGCAGAGTTCTTAAGATAAGCCTTTAATAAATGGGAAAATTGAGTCATGCAAGGGATTGGTGACTTTCCCAAGGTTTATAACGAAGAAGATCCAGAGCCCAGGTCTTCCGGTTCTAGATTAGTTTTTATTGTTGTTTGACATGCAAACACATTCATATCATCCCTCAGCACTCTTTATCCTGTCCCACTCGTGCAACAGGGTGTAGGGGAGAGTGAGAAATGCCACACAGCTGCCCCAGTCCAAAGATGTGTGGCTCAGAGGAGGGAACCCCTGACTTGGATAGTCACCATGCCTTGTGATCTTGGACAAATCATTTTATCTGGCTGAGCTCCAAATCCCCCACCTTTACATGGAACATGATGATTATTTCTTTTTGTATGTGCATGCATATATTTATATGTACATATATTTTGCACATATTTTATCCATATATATGTACATACATATATGGTATATAATATGTAGCTAAAATACAAGCTGGAAATATCAGTAAGAGCCAGGGATGGAATACTGAGAAAGAGAAGAATATTCTTTCCAACAATATTGTGCAAGCAAAACAAAGATGCTATCTAAAACAGAAGAGGTTATGTCCTTAATTATTCTTTTGTTGTTTCAGTTTGGAGATTGTCTTTTTAACAAAATGAATAATGCAAGTGGCTGCTATGAAAAGATGTTAAATTTTGATGGTGTTGAAGTGAGAGACTGGGATCCTCTTTGGGAGGAGCTCTAGTTTCCCTTCCCAAAGGGAGTGCTCCCATGTGTGTGCCCTTATGGATCAGCCCTGTCCCGACTGGCTGGAACATTTCCTCCAGCCCAGACTGCTCCTGACTAGGTGGGTATGGGCCATTTTCCAAGGAGGATGCAAAGGAAGTGACAGTTTCCATTGGTTCTCCTTATTCTTCAGTCTGGCACCACTAATCCATAGGTCTATTCTGTGATGCATGCCTAGAGACTGGTTAAACTGGAAATTATTCCTTGTTAAATAATAATCATATAGATGGCATTTCCATTTTAATCCGGAGCTCTCAACATTCCAGAGTTCTTAAAAACAGCCAAATCTCAAAAGGTGTAATATCAGGCATTGCATTTTATGACTCTAAAGGAAATGTGTGAGGGTAGTCTTTAATGGCACTTCTTAAATTAGCAGACATCAGCGTTGGTGCTGGGAAATGCTAATGTGTCATGATCAGTTGTGAGGCATATCACATGTAGTATGTTACTAAATAATAATTCATATACTGAAATTTTGCCAAAGATTTACTAGAAATTTAAATTAGATTAGGCTCAGAGTTATTGCTAAAACAACATCACTTCCACCTACCTGCATTCTAATATGCTCTTCGGAGATACTTTGTCATGGGAGTGTGCCTTGCATATCAATATCATTCATCATACAAGTTGCACTAGAAAAAAAAGGAATATATCAACTTTAAGCTTCTCTGTGTCAACAAATGCCTGATATTTATTTTCAAAGATCCTAAGGAGTAGAATTGTGGTTCACTGGGTTTCTCCTTAGCAGATGATGGCAAGAAAAGCCATCTAGAACATCTCCCATTTTAATTCTCTCCCACTTCTAAATTTAATAGGATAAGGAAGGGACAGTATAATTTAGTGGAAAGAGCACAGGTTTGAGCCAAAGTGACTCTGACATTTAACAAGCTGTGTGGCCTTGAACAAATCACTCAACCTCTCTGAGCTCTAGTGTTCTAGTTTGTAAAATGGGGCTAATGATAGTGCCTACTTTATTTTGAGGATGAGAACTAAGATGCATGAAGGTCCTGCAGGTACCAAGTGGCCTTCAGTTATTATGATAGCTACAGGATTACTGTTGTTGCTGTCCTTTTACATGTCCCTCCAGTGCCTGGCAAATAAAAGTATATTTTATCTGTGTGAGAATATAAGCTCGGTATCTAACTGTTCACAGGGGACCACTTTGCCTCCCTCACAGTTGGTACTTAAAGCATCAAAGAGTATCTACACTCCAGATACTTGTTAGACAATTCAGTCAGAATCTACTACAATCTAGCACCTGCCAGAGGGTTGCTTATGGCATCTGATATTTATTTTTTCATTTATTTTTACACATGCTCATATAGCTCATGTAGTGTTTACCACATACGCAGCACTGTAAGCGCCTTAAAAATACTCCTTTAATCCTCAGAAAAACTCTGTGATGTAGACCTCCATTTTACAGATGAGAAAACTGAGGCAAGACAGATTAAGTAAGTTCCCCAAGATCACAGCAGAATTTGAACCTAGATGGTTTGGCCCCAGAGCTTAGGAACTTGATTTTTACACTACGTGAGGAAGACTAACAGTTGTATTAACCAGCATTTCCTCCTGAGTCTTCAAGTTCTTCCCCTGGGCTTAGTGACCTTATCAGAAAGCAAGAGACCCAAACATATGACTTGAGCACCCCCATTCTCCGTCCTAACAACTTAGTGTCCAGCCCTCAGTACACAATGAGCACCTGCTGAGGTAGACATTCTGTGTCTTTGCCAAACTTGTCGCCAGTATTGTGTTCCATGTTATCCAATATTCCCTACATGAAAACCAAGTGGTAAAGTACATAAGCAGAGTGTGTTGCTGCAAAGGATTTGTGAACCTGACCTGCCATGAAATGAAAACTGTGAAGCCCATACAGTTCCCTTTCTACTCCCATTTCCGTGGCTCTTGGACCAACTTCTGTGCCAGAGTGTAGTTGCCAGCTCTGTTCAGGTACCTGCTGGTATTTACCTTTTCTGCTTCCTTTAGAGGATATCTGCTCTATTTTTTTAAAACCCTGATGGTTCTGCTTTTCTTATTGATTAATCATATATAATTCCTCCGAATCTCTTGGATGTAGGGAGGGTATAAACCATAAGCCACTAAGAAGCTTATGATGATTTTCTTACCATGTAAAATGTTTCAAGGTGTGTGGACTAAAGTAGAAGGAAGATGAAAAATATGATAAATTATTTTATCTATTATGAAGAGCTACCATTTACTCATTGCTCGCTTTGCAGCAGGCACGGTGCTAAGTGCTTTACATACATTATCCCTTCTTAATCCTTGCAGACATGGTTAATAAGCGATAGGACTCTAATTCAAAACCAAGTCTTTCTGACATCGGTGCCTGTCCTAAACCACTACACCACACTAGATAGATGAATTCACTGTGGACACAAATCTCATATTTTGCCTAAATCAAGCAAAATGCTTTTTCTCCTTTTGACCTCAGGTAAAGAGTTGAATATAAACCTTTCAGTTTGCACATCATTGCCAGTAGTGCAAAGCCTCCTTGGGTTGATTTTTCTCCTTTACCCCTAATCACACTTCCTATTCTCCTTTCGGTGCAATGGGACCCCCATTACATACATTTACATACATATTTATATTATATATACATATATGTAAATATTTATATAACTACATATATTTATATTATATAAATATATTTAGCTCTGTTCCTTGTAAGATGTAATATGATTTTGTTACGCATTTTAAATTTATATTAATGTAGTGTGTTGTATCTCTCGATGATTTTTTTCCTTCACTGCTGTGTATTTAAGGTCTTTTCATGTTGCTATGTATACGTTTACTAACTGCTGGACGGCATTCCAGTATATGCCTCCACCATGTTTTTCACCTCCGTTACGCTAGTGTTCGAACTCTGCTTTTACTAACAACGTGGTATATGGCGCTGAGTGAACTTAGGGACATATTCCTAGGAGTGATGTTGCTGGGTTATAGGGCATATGCATGCTTAATTACACCCAAAGCTTCCAGATTGCTTTCCAGAAGGGCTGTACCAGTTTAAACTCCCACCAGCCACGCACAAGAAAAAGTTTCAAAGTGCCAAATTCTTGACAATACTTGGCATTATTCACCTTCCCCCCGCCCCCACCATTAACTCTTTATTACAAGTGATGCTCTTCATTACAAGTGATACCTTGGATGACTGAAAAAAATCAAACGTAACCAGGAATAAAAGATACAGCACATAAAGCAGCGTATGCATTCCAGTGTTCGCACCAGAAGCAGCGGGCACCCAGGTAAAAGGTCTTCCAAGATGGCCTGGACCCAGGTGGCAAGGGTGCCAAGGGGCCCCGGGGTGCAAAGGCCGGCCTCCGGCACTGCCTAGGGGAGCTCCTGGCGTGGCCTGGACAGTACTAGCTCTGGGGCTTGCGAGCCCTTGGCCAGGACCCTCGCAGGTCTCCCGGCTTCAGCGCCAACAGACCGGCACCCTCAGAAGCCCTGGGCTTAGTCGGCCCTTTGCAGGATGGTGTAGCTCAGAAGGACCCTGCCAGGGGATTAGGGTTGGGGGGGGGGGAGCTGTGGAGACGCACACAGTACTGCGGGGGGGGGGTGGGGAGGGGCGGCAACTCGGTCTTAGAAGGACTGATAGGGAGGGGCATCTGGGCTCTGAGGGTAGCGCCGTAGCCGAGTAGTCTTCCTGCAGGGCCTACCAGTTCTACCAGCTCCTCTGCAGGCAAGCTCGAGCGCCTGACTTGGAGTTCCGGGCTCCGCAGCAAAGGAACTTTCCAGACACAGCGGCAGGACGCTGCAGAAGCGAAAGGAAGGGGAGTGGCCAGGCGGCTTGTGCTGGGAGGGGACAGGAAGTGAGGTGTGCGCACGTGCTCCTAGAGGCTCGCACTCGCCAGGGCGGGGAGGTTCACGTCTCCGTCCCAAACTGCCTGCTCTGTGGCGTCCTTCGGTGACTGCGTTCCGCCCGCCTGCTGGAACAGGACAGGTTTGCCCACTGCCTCTCCCAGTGCTCGCCACCTTCTTCTGTAGAATATGGTACAGGAGCGTATAGGCGCCAGTACGATGGGCTTGTTCCGGTGGAACATTATCCCCCTTTGTAATCATTACCATTTGATATACATAAGATGGTATCATAAGTAAAAGCCTAATGCAATTTGGCATACTTGAGTGTGCCATTGAGGCAGCTTGGGATAGCATTGGATGCACATAGTGCAGGAGAGCAGCAGCCTTTCCTCTGAGCACCCCTGCCCCGCAATTGCTTTATTGGGGTTCTTATAGCATCAAACATTGCTTGGCTTTGCGCGTAGTTATTTGTGTACCTGTCTGCAGTGAGCGCCTTTTGGGTCATCGCCTGTGTTTCTCTTCCTCGCTTTTGCATGTCCTGCAATGCTTTGTTTGTAGCAAGACTCTAAGTAAGTGTTTGCTAAAATGAATTGTCTGAAATCTGGAAGCTAATGCCTGCCAGTAAGAGGCCGTTGGCTGGGGAAAGGGTGGGTTGGAGCTAGGAGCAGCAGCACAGGCGTTCCTTATCTATTCCAATGGGGGTGATTCAGTCTGCCTTCATTTCTGGAAGATTTCCCCTCTGCTTTAACCAGACGTACCTACTTATATTGAACTATATATGAAACCGCTCTGGTAAAACTAGACTTTCGTACGTATACGATTTTTTCCCCGTCAAGTTGACAACTGAAAATTATGCCAGAGGACTCCTAGTCTTCTCTGGTAACGTCTGGCTGGGAAGTTTGGGAAGTGCCCAGAGACAGCAAACACTTTTCTCTCAGCTAAGGACTCAGGTCCCAACCCTGCTGGGCAGAGTGGATGATGTGTTTTATAATGCATGAGTGTGTGTTTTACAAGCAGCAACACTTTTCTAATTAAACTGTTGTTGAAGATACAGGTAGCATAACCATTCCCTCAGGGCGAGGTACTCACTGGCTTTTTGAGGACGTGACCTCTCACTAGCCCACGGGCCTCTAGGGCAGTCGGTGCTCAGGGGGTTATTAAGAATGAACTGGGTCTTTGTAACCATCTGTGTTGATGCCTACATTCAGCACCTGAAGCACAGGCTTTGGTGTAGAGTTTGGCTGCCCCACCCAGAATTTGTCTGCATACCAAAGCTCCTGAAATGCAGGCGGCTCTCCAGACGCTTATATGGGAATGTTGGGGAGAAGAGAGTTTGGTAAACTCCTGCAGGAAACTCCGTACCACTTCTGGCGATGCTTGCAAATCTCATCCCATCACTTCCTGAGTTACTCTGAAATGTGGTTGCATTTGGGTTTCAGGACTTCATTTATAGAGCTGGATCCCTAGAAGATTAAACACATGTTGGAGTTACGCTTTCTCAGGGTGCTCTCTTTCATTATGGTGGTTACATTAGTCAGCATAGCCTTGATCATGTTGCGGTAACAAATTAAGCCCCCAATCTGGGTGTCTGAAAACAGCATAGGCTTATTTCTCACTCAAGTTCCTTGTTGAACCCTGGGTAACAATGGGTTTTGTTTTGGCAACTCTCTAAAATCAGTTTCTGTCTCTGATTATCTATTATTATGGTAAAAACAAACCGATTTGAAACTTAGTGTGTTAAGTTGTGGGTTGACCGTGATCAGTTGAAGGTTTCTAGGCTTGACGTGATATCAACTATTGGGTATGGTCATCTGGTGTCTTGATCAGCAGGGACATCAAAGGTATCTCGTTCACATGGGTAGCAGTTGATGAGGGAATGCAGCTGAGAGAACCTACATGTGACTTCTCCATGTCACCTAGGCTTCTTACAACATGGTGGCTAGGTTCCAAGAGGGTGGATCTTAAGAACAAATATTTTCAGAAAGCCATCTGGAAACTACAGGACCTCTTATGACTTAGCTGCAGCAGTCACTCAGTGCCACTTCCACCATATTCTTGTAGTCGGAAGCAAGTGACAGGGCCAGCCCAAATTCAAGGTGAGGAGACTACACAGAGGATTAAATACTAGGAGTCATGGTTCACTGGGGACTCATCTTTGGAAACCAGCTACTTAGGTAGATATTGACATCATGGAAATTGTTTTGATGAAAATGTGGTTCATGTGAATTGAACTAGGTCTGATTGTTAGCGGGTAAGTTGTCTTTATTCTGGAGCTTAGGTGAAGAGAATGAGTGGTGAATTGACCCTTATCTAGAACCATCCTCTGGGAAATGATATCCAATTAGCGATGGACAGGGCTTGCTGGCCATTGAGCACAGATAACCTTTAGTGTCTTACCATGTTTCTTCCAAAGTGGCATAAAGCAGTTTTTTAACGAGACTTATTGAGATGTCCTAAGGCATCTTTTCCTTTCATGTCTGGCCTATCCACCTCCATGCGAACACATTGTCAAGAAATAAGACCTAGGATTTTGAGATGGGTATGTAAGAGTCAAAGAGAACTAGAATGATAGCATTCTTGTGTGTGTGTGTGTGTTTTTTTTTTTTTTTTTTTTTTTTTACCTATCACTTGGCATTCTCTGTGGCAGCAGGGCAGGATTCTAAAGGCAGAAGTGGGATAGCTTAGATCCCTAAAGCAGAGATCTGGGGAGTGGGGCTGTGGTGGTGGGGGGGTGGATGGGAAAGGCAGAGCTAGAGCATGTTCCCATTCTGTAAGAGTGGCGTTTGCCTTTGAGGCAGCAACAGTAATATTTCATGTCTTCGGTAGTGTCTCCTACCTTTAAATGTCAGTCTCTGCAGCCGCCTTATCTACTGTAGCATATTTCAATTAGGTATTCCAAATCACACTCTTTTCTTCCAGGACAAATATGCCAGAGGTGATATTTACTGTTACAGCAGCATTTTAAATACTTAGGGGGGAAAAAGGCCTAGTGAATAGCAGTTTCTCCCTTATAATAATAATAAAACAACAATAATGGAGAGAAGAAATGAATTCTGGGTTTGATGCCAGTAACTGGCTGATTTGAGTGAACATCTTTTGTCTCCACCCTCTCTGGTTCCCCCCCTCCCATTCTTGCCTTAGTGTGAAGGTTATAAAGCTTAGCTCTTTCAAGAGTGGCCCCCCACATCTTCTTCATTGGAGGTTCATGAATGTCTTCTAGAATGGTTTCTACCTAGAGACAACTGGGCTTCTACTTCGCCCACTCCTTGTTCATTCTTTTGTTTTGAGGAATGTTTGCATGAAGTCAGAATCCCTATTTTACTAGGCGCTGTTGCTTATCTCCACCTGCAGGCCATTTTCATCTCTCAGTGGAGCACCACCCACCCCACCTCTAGGAGGCATAATGGTTGAGAAACTTTAATTATTACAAGTTTCCTCCTTGGACTCATTCCTTGGCCTTGATAGTGCACGTTTCAACTTCCTTGTTTTACTGGTCCTTATATCCACTTGTTCACCAGGCCAATCTTCACTGTCTCCCCAGTAGATTTGTACATGCCTCTGCCCAAACCTTGTGCAGGCTAGCACAGTGCTTGGCACATAGGGGCCATGGTAGTGATGGTATCTCAGTCAATACCCACCTCCCCTCATATTGAGAATCCTTCCACTATCTCTCTTCATATTTCTGATTCTTTCTTAAGGGATCAGATTAGGATCTACTTCCTCTTTTAAACCTTCTCCGACTTCCTTAGCACTCAGTGCTCTTCCCCTCTGAATGTTTAAAATGCTCATTATCATCACTGCTCATTTGGCACTTGGCATGTCCTATCGTATGCTATTTTGAATGTCCATATGCTGTCTACCCAAATAGACTGTAAGTGCCTTACAGGCAGGGATAGCTTTGCCTTGTGCTTATTTCCTATTCCCTTAGAGTCCTCAAGATAGTTCTTTGAAAATAGAAGGTGCTCAGGTAATAGTAATAGTCATTAAGTGGACAGATCAAGGAGTAAATGGGAGCCAGGATCCAAGGAACCCTGCTTTTTGGTGCCAGTCTACTCAGTTTGGAAGTCATAAACTTGCATAAAACAGGGCCTTTCATTTTACTGTTTCCCCTTTAAGTGGAGCTCTACTATTTGGATATCTCTGAAGTGAGGGCTCTTACCTCCGCCTGATGCCAGAAACTGATGGTTCAGGTGAGGAACTTTCCTAGTGTGAGAGAATTTTGAAATCATCTGGAGCTTGCCACAGGCAGTGCTTTGACAATCACGGTGTCTTGATCATTAGAGTGAAGGGGATCAGAATATTAGGTCACGATCTCAAGTTCAAGGCCATAGCAGACTTAGAGTAGAATCTCATGCTAGTTTCAGCTTTGCCTCTCCCATTTAACAGTTCATCTCTTCATACATCAGTTTCCCCACCTAGAAAATGGATTTAATAGTGGCTGTCTACCTTACAGAATTGCTACCAGGTGCTAATGTGATAATAAATGTGAAGGTACTTAGGATGTTGTAAAACACTATATGAATGTCAGGAATCATAGGCAGCACCTTGTAACTATCAGCTAATATTTATTGAGGGCTTACTCTGTATATGGGTCTGCACTAGGTACAGACAGAGGTCTTCTGGCATTATATAGTAGATACACTGAGGAGTTTGGGATTCCACATGGCCCGAACTCTGATCCATGGGTAGATGAAAGCCGGACAAAGGATCATAAGCTAGCAGTCACATTCGAAAGTTTAGCGACAATCATTAGGTCAGGTAAGATGGGAAGCTACGTGTATGGCAAAAACCTGACCCTGGTCATGCCTTGAACATTCTGGATTTCAGCAGGTTCTATCCCTTAAAACATTTCAGAACACTCAGATCTTGCCATCTCTGGTTCTTGAAAGTTCTATCTCTGTGAAGACTTTTCGGTGTCTTGGGGGATCAGGTGTATCCAACTTGCTGATGGCACTCACCCCTCCTGAGTAATCCTGGAGCCTCTGCTTCCTCTCAAAGGACAGTCTAAAAACCAGATGCCCCTGACAGATCTTGCTCTTCCGCCAGCTTTGACCACAGCCCAGCAATGATGTGACCTTAGGCCTGGGGAGTCTAAGGTCCTCTGTCCTGTTTTCATGTAAATGTCTCTGCCAGTGAAAGGGAGCTGATACACAAAATATCTGCTCTGGAAGCAGAACAACCTCTGACTAAAATGTCATTGGGACTTTTCTCTCCTTCCCTTTTTCCATGTGGCATCAGCAGCTGAGTAAGGGAAAGCAAAGAGGTTTAAGTGTGCTGGTGCTCACTGGGCCAGATTAATAACCCAAAGCCTTCCAAACTGTCCATTTGGGGATGAGGCAGACTAGCCAGAAAGCGTTGGGGTGTGGGGAGCACTAGCTGGAAAACCAGCCTCCACCAGGGTGTGAACTGACAGCAAAGTGATGAAGTGGCAAGGTCCCATGCTTCTTCCCTGCCCCCGACTTCCTTTCTTCCCTCCCTCCCTTGCTTCCTTTCCCTCTACCTGGAGCTTGTGATGGCTGCACACCAGTGGCTCCAGCCTCTGGCAGCTGCTGCCCTCTGCTGGGAAAAACGCATCACTCAGAGTGGGAGGTGCTGAACTCTGTACGGGGAAACCAGCCTTAATGCAGACCAATCCCAGAGTCTGTGGCTAGTGTGTGATTTGGCTTGAGGAGGGCAGAAAGATTCAGAGAACCCGCCCCCTGTGCCAGAATATTTCCTGAGTGGTGGTAGCTGGGCACAGGTCTAGGGAATCTATCCACTAGGGATTCATTGCTTTGGATCCTTTGAGTTCCCGAGGGAGGTGACTTCAGGCTTCTTCTCCTTACCTGGGTCAGACATTGAGATATTGAGGCCTTCCACCATGGATGATGCTTTAAACAAACTCTGTTGGTGAATTCTCTTCCTGGATCAGCTAGACACAGTCCTTCCTCAAGGGAAGGCAACAGAGGGAAGTTGAATCTGAAGGGCTATGGAAGCATTGGTTTAGTAGTGGTCTCTTGGCTCAAAAGAAGCCATCATAGAGTGAGGGTTCTGAGTGACCCAGAGGCAGAAGAAGATTATGAAGAGCCGGGTGAGAGTGGGGAATGTGCCCTATTATGGGGTGGGGGAACAGTGGATAGGAAGGTAGGTAATACACTGGCCTTCCGTACCTCTCAGCTTTCCCCAGAGCTAGCCATACAGGAAGACTGTGCCTTCTTGGCTTCAGAAGCCAGAGGGGCAGCAGGATCCCTGACTCCAGTATAACCATAGAGTGATCCTTCTGCATACTGGATCCTCAGCCCAGCCAGATAGGAGCTATTACCTCAGTGACCACACAGTAATTCTACTTGAGAGATTTGTTTTCCTTTCATGAGCTTCTGCCAAGACTCTTGGTTAGAGCTAATGGGGCTCCCCCAGCCAGCGAGTGCCTCCTAGTGATGTGTGTAAACAGTGCCAGGCAGGAAATAGGTTTCCTGTTCTTAGTGGGCTTGTTAAACTACTTATTGAGTGGGGTTTAAATGGCCTTATTATGAATATAATAATAGTAAGCAAGTATTAGTAATAGTAGTAGTAGTAGTGGTAGAAAAATTATGTGGGCACTGACTTCCTTTTGGATTTTAATGTTGCCAGCTTGAAAGTCTTTTTGCCAATAAGTACCCACGGATGGGTGGTGAGTGACACTGGGACCATAACTGGGGAAGATGGCAGACCTTGCGTTCATGATCTATGGTTCCCAGTTCTGAGCCCTTTTCCACTTTTGTAGTGTTTCCTCCTCCCTCATCCCTTTCTGTCTGGGTTCTTAAGGTTTCACTGTATCAGAGAAGATAGAACTACAAACTTCTCTCCCTCTTAATTAGGCTTGAAAGGGTTAAGTTTAGGTTTTAGGTGATTTTGGAAAGGGTGGTGGACCCTGGAAGAAGCCCAGTGAGAAGTGGGGCTCATCTTCCCGTCTCTAATTTACAGCTGAGACTGGAGGGGTTATACATATCCCAGACTTTAGTAATTTACAGATCAGGTTTGCTATTTTTACTATTACTTTCTACAATGGTATCGGTTTTCTTTATACTGCTTGTCTTGTTTGACTTAAGTAGATTTAGCATCTTCTTAAGCAGTATATCTATGAAATTTTGGGTTCAGTGTGTGAGCCAGGTTTTTTACCCAGTATATATTTAAATGAATACCTAACAGCTAAATTAAAAAAAAATAAAAAGTTTGTCCATGTGGTGAATGTGTCATACCCTTGAGGGAAGGCGTACCATACTTCTGGAAACACTGCTATAGAAAAAAGTTTCTTAAACTTTTGTGGGCATAAGAAACAGCAGCAGAGCTTGTTAAACTGTAGATTGCTGGGCCCCTCCATCAGAGATTGTGATTCAGCAGGTCTGTGGTATGTCCCATGAGGTTCCAGTTCTAACAGTTTCTCAGGAGATGCTGATATTCTCGGACCACACTTTCAAAAGCAGTAGCCCAGAGGGCAAGAGCCCATTCTCCGCTTTCACATATGTAGGTTTCCTCATCTGAAAATGAGGACAGCACCTATTTCAAAGGGTTCATCTTATGCTCATACTGAGTACTGTAGACGGAATGGCTTAAACAACAGATATTTATTTCTCACAGTTCTTGAGGTTGGGAAGTCCAAGATCAAGGTGTTGGCAGATCTGGTGTCCTCACATGGCCAAGAGAAAAATCGTTTGTTTTATGTCTCTTCTTATAAGAAACTATCCCATCAATGAGGGGTTACTTATATGACCTTATTACCTCCTAAATGTCCCACCTCCTACTACCATCGTGTTGGGGGTTGGGATTTCAACATCAGAGGTTGGAGGGGGGCGTATATAGACATTCTATCCATAACCGTGTTTATCAACATTAAAGGAGTTACTTACTATATGTAGAACACCTGGCATATGGTGGAATGATTTTTCTTGGAGCCAGTCTATCCATTTGGAGTTTTTTAAGCTGTAGAGCTTTTTAGGGTTCAGCTTGAAGCTCAGATGGGAAATACAGGGAATTCTGTCAGGTTAATTTTGGTTCTGAGTTTAAGCCCATTATGCAACTCGGGGTGGCTAGGCAGTTTTCCAGCAGCAACCCACCAGGATTCTGTCTTTTAGAACCCTGGCAAAACGAGACAGTGGGTCTTCATTTCTCTGTGTCTGGTCAGATGCTGTGCTGAGGGCTGAGGAACAGAGATGAGTGGGAGTGAATCCTTGCTATGCTCGCCATGTTCTGAGAAATAGGCAAAAAGTAATTTAATTTGATTAAATGATTGTATTTGATTTTTTTTAAGTTGCCCAGTAATTGAGCCCCCTTTGTGTGTGTGTGTGGAGTTCACAACTCCACAAAGTTTGTGTGATTCTGAAAGGGAGACAGGACCTCATTTTATTACTCAAGCCCAAGGCTTGGTGGATGGAAGAGTTTGCTCTGATGATGGCAAGGGTGGGGGAACAGTAGCCCATTTAGAGTCCAGTAGTGGCAGTGCTGGGAGCCAAAGACCCCATCAGGCTACCCCTGGGATATCACCCTTGCTGTTGGCAGCCTTCTGGCATTTCTGCTCATCTTCCACATGTGCTTCTCAGGCTCTTCCATCACATCTTTTCCCACTTTGCCCAGAAACGATGGTTTTTTAGAGCAGTAAAGTGACATATCACAAACTTTTAAAAATAACTGGCCACCATCTGGGGCATGGATTAGAGGAGGAGTGACCCAAGGCAGGGAGACCACTGAGGGGGTGTTATCTGAGGAATTGAGGATATAAATGAGAGGACAGGGGAGGAAATAATTTAGGAGGTAAAATTGACCAAGTCTGATGTTTGGAGACCTGATTTTGTCTTTGAACTTAGAAGACAAAAATGAAATTTTAGTTTTCGTGTACAGCGTTAGTTGCCTTTTGGGGGTAAGTATCCATGCTGTTGGCAAGGTAGATACCTCAGAATTGGTGGGGAAAGAAGATAAGAGGCTACTGAATAGTACTGTGTTTGGATTACAGCTTGGCTATGGTTTTCTCCATTGCATGTCTTTTCAGCTCTACAAATGTTCAGTGTTTATTAGGTGTTAGATATTGATAGTTATTTAAGAATATGATTTCTTTTGATTTTGTTGTTGAAAAGGGGTAGAGGCATAGAGGGGAAAATCCCACATGATCTTGTACAAACACACAATTACACAATGCAAAGTGCATCTTGGTCTTGAGATTCCTCAAAGGCCCAAATGAACCGTGTGATAAGTCTGTGCTAGAACAGGGTGTATTCTGAAGGCTCCTGGCTGCTTTTATAAACCTCCTCTTTTCCTTCCTCTCACTAACAAATATCCCACCGAGTTATTACCTCCCCAGCCCTGTGAGTTGAAGGGTTCACAATTAAATGTTTCTTATGCTGGATGAACTTATACCCTGCCAGACCTATATGCACCTGCTCCTTGCGGTGCGTTTATTGGGAGGCTGCCATCGCTGTCTTCTCCACTCTTTGAAAAAGGCTCTGGGTAGATCCAAAGTGCCGGCTATTTACATAGCTAGCTCCTGCCTGCTTTTTTGAAGCTCTTTGTTCAAGTGTCAGTACTGGTTTGTAAAACATGAACAGAGTTGGGGGGAAAAGTAATTACAGTTCACATCTGGCGTTTCTACTGACATGATGTTGAGCTGCCTGACTGCACTCCTTTCCTGTCGCTTCCCTCATTCTGTCTCTCAGTCCCTGGCTCCCTCTCCCCCACCCCTGCCCTCTTCCTTGCTCTGCTATGTGCCAGAGAGCCACACATGTGGAAGGTAGCAGGCCTTCTCATGGCCGCCAGGTAGTCTGGTCTACAGAACCTGCCTACCTTCAATGTGTCGAGATGCCAGGGGCCCTGGCTGGTTACACAAGGAGATCACCGGTGTGTTCCATCCACAGAGGCCGTGATGGGCTGTCCACTATATCTAGATCTGAAACCAAACCTTTTCTGGATCAGACTACTCCAAGAGTTTTACATGATTATTTTAGACTGTGGAAACTTCCAGTCTTCCTGGAAGGCATATTGCTGCTTGGATGCTATTCTAATTTCTCTACGTTTAATGATGTTTCAGAACTTGGTTATAGGCACATTCACACCCACATCCCAAGATCATTAGTAGTTATCTTTTCTTGAGGTCACAATTCCTCTATTGGTGGTGGTGGGGGGTGTAGTCTAGAGTAGTGATTGTCTAACTGTTGGGTTTAAAAATAATATTTTAAAATTAAACATGGTATTGTCAACTAAGGGTCACTTTAAAAAATATTTCATCAGCTATTATTGCTACTTATCATAAAAGAGACATTTTAATTTTGAAACATAAGAAAGACTTTTTTCAGTATAAAGGATAATTCTTTGTATTAAATAAACATAGGCTTATTTTTAAAATTCCTTTTTCGATGGCAAGAGTACTATTTCTTGAAAAAGTAGAAATGGCGTCATGTGGCTGCCCAGCCCTCACAAGTGGGGGAAGGGGGAAGGTGGGAGGGAGGAGGTGGAAGAGAGGGGCAGCAGGGGCATGTCCTCTGTGATTTCTGGCACCATGCTGGCCATCAGTGGTACAGCCCAAGCTTTGTCTCCCTCCTTGCTCCAAAACTCCTTCAACCTTACGTGCTTAGTTACCGTCAAGTCACCATGAATGATCTTATGCAGTTTGCCATTATTTAATGTTTATTCATCGAACACAAGTTTGCTTGAACCTTCACATACACATATTCTTTATTTCTTAAACATACAAAACACTTTTCTTTTTAATTTCTTTATTGGTAAAAATTCACAATTTATCTTTTCTGTAATTGCTGTGATAATGTGATCATTGATAAAATGTTATTTACTAAATAATAATGACTCATGCTTTTATTATAATTAATGTTATCGCTGACATGCCATTTTCATAGGAAAATGCTAGGGCAGATGGTTTGGCAGATATAAGTTAAATTTTGGGAATAGCAAGTATGAAATTACAGCATAACTTCCAGATGTCATATCCAATATAGTTCTTCTAACTATATTATACACTTTAGCCATCATAGGCTATGTGTTTTCTTCTTTATGGCTCCATAGTCCAGTGATAAACAAATACTTAGGTCACGAATAAATGCTTGTTGGTTGCTTTGGGGACTATGTAGATGGAAATTGGTGAAAATTTCCAGGAAGCACGGCCTTTGGGAATTGGTGACCAATGAGTGATTACAGGACAGTCATATAACAGACACATAGCAGGGGAGAAGGGAGTGCATTGGAAGGTTTTCAAGAATGAACATGAAATGGGCGATGAAAAATGAGTACCTAAATGATGCAGGTTTCTTCACAAGCCCATTTTGTAGGTCACTAATAACTTGGGATTCAGAAAATCATTGTATGGTTTTTAATGGGATGAAGTTTTTGGCTGAAACACTTCACCTCTGGGGATTCCAAGAAGTCCATTCATGCAAAGTGATGTGTTCATTCATTGAACAAGTATTTATCGAACCCCTACTGTGTACTAGGATTATTATAAGTGCTGGGAAGATAGCAGTGGATAAAACAAAAATTCCTTCCCTCCGAGAGCTTATATTCTAATGGAGAGTGATAGGCAATCAATAAAATAAACATATAGTATTCTAGATGGCGATGAGTGTTCTGAAGAAAAATAAAACAAAAAATAGAGGGCAGGCTGGGGCGGTGATGGTGATTTCAGGCTTAAGTAGGATAAAGAAGAAGACAGAGGTTGACAGGCAACCCTGGTGCGATACAGTTTTCCAGAGACCAACACAAGATGTTGGGGAAGCAAGAGGCCTCAAATTCTCCGAGTGCAATCTGACTTTGCATCCCAATTAACAGTGACAGCCTATTGCTTTAAAATAGGAAATAAAGTGGAAGAAAAGCAAACACTTGATAGTTGACCTGACATTCACTGTTGCAAGATTGGGAACGTACAATAAATGTCACTGATGGAGCAATATTCATGAAGTAAAAATGTCAGTTTTCAATTTGGCATGAGGATGGTTTGACATGTATTAGTCGCGCACAGAATATTATCATAATTAATGCATTAATAATGCAGCTGTCCTTTTCCTCCCCATCCCAAGTTAAAGAGGAGAAAATGGAGAGAGTCAGGTGAAAGAGCAGCGTTCCCCCTGATCAGACCTTTTCTGCCAGCATTTGTCGTCTTCTCTACATCTCTGTGGCACAGAGATGGGTCCAAATTTACCCATCTCAATTTTTCCCTCATGTTTCCACAGACAACACCAGTGGCCTTGTCTGCTGAGAGCCCTCTTCTTAATTTCAATAGTACTTTAAAAAACGGTTCTAAAGATACACATGTTTACTGTAGAAACAGCAGTATAAATGAAATCAAGGATACGAAAATCTCCCATGAGTGCACCACCCAGAGAAAATAACTACTAATATTTTGGTGTTTATGTTTCAGCCTTTTTTTTTCTAATCATACATATTTATAAAAAGGGTATCATTTTATGTATAGTTTGATGATCAGTACATGGCAGATATTCTTTCAAATTAATGAACGCTTTTCTACAACAATCGATGGCTGGGAGGTATTTCATTATACAGATGTAGTGTGATATAATTAGTACCTCTTTATCATCATGTAAGTTTTTATATTTTTGGTATATAAACAATATTGTGATAAGCATACATGCAGCCAGATCTTTGTATGTATTTGCGATGATTTGTTTTGGACAAATTCTTAGATGTGGAGCTGATGGAAGTATTGGTTGTCTTTTGCAACAGTAATGCTGCAGAACAAACAAAACTGTGTGGCACGAATAGTAGGCATTACTGTTCACCTGACTGGGGGGTCTACCAGCTGGCTCTGCTGATCTTGGCTTGGCCTGCTGTCATGTCTGGGCATTGATTGGCTGGTGGTCAACTGACATAGGCTAGCCAGTGCTAAGGTGACTGGGGGAACGTGGCTCTATTTCTCATTCTCCAGCAGGCTGGCTCAAGCATGTTCTTATGTCATTGGCAGAGACATGGCAAGCTCATTCTTACACATGCTTTTCAAGTGTCTGCTTGTATCACATTTACTAACACCACAAAGCAAGGAAGGTGATTGAGCCCAATATCAAGGGGCAGGGCATGCTGCCCTATTCACAGTTAGTGGGTGCTGCAGAGTTACAAGACCGAGTCAGGGATTCAGGGAAGGGTGAACAATGGGGCCAAATTTGCAATCTCCCTTACTGGGTTGAAAGGCAATCTTATTTTTAAGGCTCATGATAGATATTTCCAAACTGCTCTCCAGAAAGCCTGAAACAACCCCAGTAATGGTATAAGACACTTCACAGTTTCCCAGTTCTCTTTACTGTTGCTGATTCTGGGAGTGATTTATGACTTTTCATCTTGGCTATTTTGATTGACACCTCTACCTGACCCCCTAGGCTACATGTTTGCTCTTTGTGTTCTTTCCTTGCAGAGTGCCCCCAAATCTCCTCTAGTCTCTGGTCTACTTATCCTCTTCATCCTGCTTCTTCTGCCTACTTGACCTTGCACCTGTGCTGACCAACTCTCAGCTATCTGGAATACCCTGTGATCCATAAAAGCCCTTTCCTAACCATTCTGAGTCAGCAGGTGTTCACTACGTATCTTGTAACTCCACCACCTACACCAACAGTGGGGTCATTGTTCTCATTATTCCTAGAAGCTCAGAATTGCTTAGGGCCAGAAAACCGCTAAGAATTCAATGATTTTTTTTTTATACAATATTGTTCCAAGAATATAGCTACTAATATGGATATGCGTGTGGACGCAGACATGGCTATAGATAAAAAATTGCCTGAATAAAAGGCTGGAAGAAATTAACTACTGTTAATATTTTAGCATATTTCTGTGTAGAGGAATTATGGGTGAATTTTTTAAAAAAACATAGAACAAACCTTCAGCGTTGTATACAGAAACTGAGAGTCAGAGAAATTAAATGAGTTGCCTCCTATCCTACAGGTAAATAGCAGAACTGTGACTGTAGCCCAGTCCTGCAATTCCTGATTTAATGGTCCTGTGAGACACTGCTACTGTATGACCTCTGGAGCCCAGCTGTCTTTTGTTTGATTGTTTCCAAGCAACATGGGTGGTTTGGTTTGATTTGGTTTTGCAAGAGTGCTTTGCTCTTTGTGGGTCCATAAGGAAAATAGGAATATTTTAGATAATGATTGAGTCATCTAAGCCAGCTATGTGGATGTGGAGTGCATATACATATAATGTCTGGGTGCATATCCTATCATGGCTTCAAAAGTTGACAACTGGTTGAAGTAAATAGTGGGTTTTCTCTCTTAAATCACATTAAGGCTCCTAAGCGGATGTGTCCTGAGTTTGGGCACATAATTTATCATAATTATCACATGGATTCTATGTAATTATAATAATTATTTAGTATACAAAGGTAAGCTCTATCGACTGAGGGTAGAATTAAATAAGCTTTTGGGGGACATTTAAATTGATCAGATTGATTAGATTTCTTGGCTATGAGCCAATGGGGAGGGTCACTATGATAGAATGCTCTTTCTCAGAGCTCACCTGTGCTGGTGAATGATTCTGAGTATTGGTTAGGAGACCAGGTTAGGGCCTCTGTCCATGGAAACGATGGGCTGGTCTGCTTGGAAATGAGTCTTTGAGTTGATTCCTGCTTGCCCTTTGCCTTGTTTCCCTTTTGTCTGAGCACCATTTCTAGGATTTTCATAAAGGAAAAGAAAAGTTTGTTATTTCTCTGGAGAGTAGGAATGACTCAAATATTGCTATGGTGATGAGGAAGTGGGGAACATACTTTGAAGAATCCTCGACTTGGAGAACACCAAAGAGATGCTGGTGTCTTGTGTGGGTGGTGTGGTATAACATTCCGAGCCAAAGTCAAATGTTAAATTGAGGCATTTTGGGCCTAGAAACATGTTACTATTGATAAATTAGTACCTTTTACCAACCTAGGACTCTCTTTAAGCCTTCTTGGATCACAGAGGATGTAGACATTCAGAAATGGACACAAGTTAGTGGGGACAAAAACTGGAAACTGAAGCCACTTCACCAAGCAGTAGGAGGAGGAATCTAAGCCCCTAAAAACTGAGCATCTATAGTTTCTCTTTCCTAGTGCTTCCGTGGCGTTTGTTTTCCGTAGTGCTGGTTGGCTTGCCGAGAGAAAGACTGCCCTGGAAATGGAGTTTTTGCTGGTATTGGGGGAACTGCCAGCCACTTAAAAATTAGACAAAGCCTGTCAGCCAGTCAGCTGGGGACCAGGTATTCTGTGTGACCCTGCTTGTTTATACAGGATTCAAGCATAATCTAGTTACTATTAGGCCATATTCCCACATGCTCTCTTGGCATGCACCTAGGTATCTGGGCCCTGTATGTTAGTGTGACTTACTTAGATGTCCTAAGGTAGTTGCTGACTGCTTCTGAATGACAAAGTGCTCAGTTAAAGCCAGTTTAAACAATCATGTCCCTAGAACCGAATAAATAGATTTTGATAAAACTAGTACAGTTAATATCTCCCTTAGGGCGAATTGTAGCCTTTTCCACATTATTTCTCTATTTCCAACCTGTGTCCAAACTCAGATTTAATTTCTAGCAATTAGGACCACAGTGAGATCCACATGGCTGTGGATTAAGACAGTTGGGGGGTGGGGTGGGGGGCAGTTAAGTAAAAAAGGAAATGATAGAGCCAAAGGGCAAGGGGATGAGGTGGAGGCACATAGCAATATGAAGAGGAAACCAGCAGTGGGGCACCTCATCATGCTGGTCGAGGTTAACATGGTGGTTCCACAAGTGTCAAGGACAGGGTCTGTGTCCATTACCTCAGTTCTTTAGAACTGCGCTAATGAGGCAAAAGTAAGAGCATGAAGGCTCCTTTAAGTTGTTTGGTTTTATTACATCTCACAGCCACAATGTGCACCTTTAACCTAGAATTCTGGCTGGAAAATGGCTACAATAAGGCATGAGAAGGACTTGTGACAGGCAGCAGTGCACATTTGCCAGTAAGTTCTTTAGAGTCATCCCAGCTTCTTAACCTCTCTATGCTAATTTCTTCTTCTGAAAAATTATTAATAATAGAATAATAGTATCTCAGGCTTCTTGGGAAGATTGAATGAGTCAATACTAAGAAGACACTGAAAAACATGCCTGACATATGGTAAGTGGTCTTTGCTGATTTTTGTTACGGTCGCATTTATTAACTGCCATACTCATATTGGACTGGCAGCTGCTTCTCTTCTGAGAGTCTTTAATATTTCAGAAATAATGTCTGGGTTGCTTCTGCTGCATAGAAGGGGCAAAGAAGCCATTGGTACCACTGGAGCTCAAGATGAGTGTTGGGCGGTGGGGACACCTTGACTGACAGTGGCTGAAATGCATCCACTCCAGCTTGTCTGCTCTCAGCCTGAATTCAGGGGCTGCGAAGCTCTGTAAGCACTAGTTTTATGACTAGGCACGATTTACCCCTCTCCTCCTGATGCTCACACTTAATCTCAGTTGACCCCATACTCATTTGTAGTTGTGGACTCATTCCTGCCTGAAACATTCTTTGCTTGGCTCCCGAAGATGTTGTCACTCGATCTTCAGCTCAACTATGAGCTCCTTTCAGTGGGAGATCTACCTGTGTGTACTTCCTGTACACACAGGAAGTGTCCCTCGCCATAGGCATCCACTTTGTGCTGCACATACGGAACCTATTCCTGATTCGGAGCAGGTCAGAATTTATTCATCCTTGGGCTAGCCTTAGCACCCAGCACAGAGCTGGGAAATGTTTGTGGAAATGAATCTCAAACAGTGCTCTTCTACCCATGTCCTTCCTTTTTTTTAATTTTTAAAAATTTATTATGTGTATTTATTTATTTTGAGAGAGAGAGAGAGAGAGAGAGAGAGAGAATCCCAAGCAGGCTCCATGCCCAGTGCAGAGCCCAGTGTGGGGCTCAATCTCACGAACCATAAGATCGTGACCTGAGCTGATATCAAGAGTAGGACAGTTAACTGACTGAGACACCCAGGCGCCCCTCCCCATGTCCTTCCTTGAATCTGTCCCACCATATTCATGGCTCATACTGGCAGGTTTGATCACTGGCAGGTTTGATCACTTGGGGCCAGACCAGGACTGTGGGTCCCAAAGGACTGTTTTATTCCTCTTGGGTTGGAGTTACCCAATCTGTATATCATAGTGCTTATATCCTCAGTCCTGGAAAAGGGAAAAAGTTCTCCTTATCCTCAGCCTCTTAACCTGACACCGTCCATTATATGCTCCTCCATAAACATGGTTTATAAAACATCTACTAAGTGCCAGGGGCTCTGTTAAAGTAGGTATTTTGCATAAGTTTTTCATTTGATCCCATGGATTAGGAACTGTGCCCCATTTTTACAATTAAACTGAAGCTTAGAGAACTACTTGACCAAGATCATAAACTTACTATATAGCATAAACTCCGCATCTAATACTGATTTGGTCTAACTGGACTTGCTCTTCTCTACACGTTGATAAAAATACTCTTTTATCTATGCTCAGATGTCTTTTAATTATTTTTCCTGCCTAAGCATCTATTTCCTTCTCCGGAGACAGGGACACTTTTATTGACATTTCTTGCTCTGGTCTCTGATACTGTAATGATTTCATGTGCACACATAGACTCTTGAGAATGTACAGTTGGCTAGGTCCTGCCCCCTACTTGATAGCTTACTGGATGCCTGGTTACTCTAGGGCAAGAGGAACTGAAGAGAAAGAGTAGGATTTAGCTTCAAAGGTGCAAACACCTGTTGTGATTCATATTTTGCTCATACCTGAGCTCAGCCCATCCTAGGACCGACCCTGGTAGGGATTAAAATTTCTTAGCGTTAGCATCTCTCTTTGTATCTTTACTTGATCCAATATCTGTCCTACTAAGTACTAGGTACTTAGTAATTTGCACAGCATCCTTGGTGGTGGTATGTTCATTATTCATAAGGCTGGAATGTAGAAAATAAGTGTCTCCCCAGCAGCAAGAGATAGTACAGGGCATTTTTGGGAGAGCCCATGACAGCTCACGTCTACAGGGCTTGAGAATGACACTTCTGGATTTTGGAGATCTGGGGTTTAAGGAGCCAGGGAGGTCTTGAGCAGCTGCCAGTCAGTCTGTACTGTATTTTATTTTAGAAAGCACATCTCCAGTTGTCTGGTGTGCTGTCTTCCCTGTCACAGCCCGTCCCCATGACTGCTGAAGTCCCTACCCTGAGAGAGAAGCAGCCATACTGATTCTTTATCTAATCATTAGACAGCATCTCTTTTAAAATGTTTCTTAGCAGGAGAATAACCCATACATACATGATATAATACATGATATGGGAGGCCCTATATAAACGTTTGTTAAATAAATAAAAATAAATACAATGCAAAGAAGGTCTCATTTACCCCAGACACTCAGTTTTGTTACATAGAGGTCACAGCCATCATCAGTTTTATGTAGCTCCTTCAAAAAGTTTCCAAGTAATCAGATGTGTGTAGCAGCCCGTTTTGCCTTCACCTATGGGATTGGCTGGACGTGTTGCTGATATCTCACTGCTTACTCTTCTGCATGCAGCCCTGTGGTTCTGCTCAAGGCTGCTGGGATACAAGCAGGTACCCAGGGAAAACACTTTTCCTTACTGCCGCCTTTGGGGACCACTCATCAGATAGACTCATGAAATCTCGGGAGGTCAATTCCCACAGAGGTGAAGAGCTATAGTTTTCTCAGGAAGATAACAAATCAGAATATGGAGTTAAGACTCCTCTTGAAGCTCACCAAAATTTTAATAGAGTTGGGGGATAGGCAAAGGGAAAGCCATGGATGATTACTTTCTTCTATACACATTTGCTAAACTTTTAATAATGATCATATGTTTATAACAAAAGATTTATTTATAATGAAAAAAATCCCAACACACTTAAAAAGTGAATACCAGTTCCCACTGAAGGGAACTTATTAAATCTAATACAATTTTTATTGGTTACAAACAGATACAAAAATCCCTTTTTAAGAAACCCCAGGGGACAGCCGTCATTGCTTCGCTGTAATAGAATCTGGGTCTTAATGATCACAGTGCTAGAAATCACAGTTTGCAGAAACTAGAAATGAACTAGAGTTGGTTTGGGGTGTCTCTGTAGTGGATTACCCTAGTGCCTTGAAAACTCTTCTGGATTGTAATAAGCGTGGTGAGTAACAGGATCTCCCAGGGTGCTTTTAAAGCTGCACATGACTGCTATTCTCCTCCTTGATTCACTTATTGAAAATATGCTTCAGAGAAGTGATTCGCACAGTGGGCTCTCTGGTTCTTTGGGGCTAGGAGATTACTGCAGATGAACTGTGGACCCTTCCAAACATAGCCCATTGTCTTTCGCTAAATAATAGTTACCATTTACTGAACATCTGCTGTATGCTAAGGACTGTTCCAAGAACTTTAGTGCATTTACTCATTCAATTCAGTGACCCAGAGAAGCTAATATCATTTTAACCCCCTGATGGATGAGGAGACCGAGACACAGAGGGATGCAATGAGTTGTCTGGGGTTTCTCTACTGTTGGGAAGTGAGGCCGTGGCTAAAATCCACACCATCTGGCTCCAAAGCCATCCTTCCAATGGCTAAATCATGCTTCCTGTCAGTGTGTTGTGTCTAATATGTTTTCTCAGTTGTTTGTAGATGCTGTTGGGATTGATCAAATAAAAATTCATGTAAAAGTGCTACTGAGTTTACATAAGCTTTTTGTCATCAGGATTTTCTCCATCAGTGGATCTAAAATGTAATTTCTTTCCTGTGATGATCCTTCAAACCTTTAGATGTTGTAAAAAGGCTATGGTCCAAAAGGCTGAAAATCACTGCTCTAGTGGGAGGAGGTGAGAATAGAAAGCATGCCATCCCTGTTTCTCTTCTGACCACCTGTCCATTAGCTCTGTTCTCTTGTTTTTAGCCAGGATCAATGGCATGCAAACTCATTCTTTGCGATGTGAATAGTCACTGGTGAAATAATTTGATAAGCGCTGCTTTGGGAGTCATCTGGTAAGATACAAAAGTAATTTCACAACATAACCTCCTCCTGGAAGCATTCACTGGAGGAAGTTTATGTATTTTATATTCTGTGTGAGAGGCCTACCAGACCTTCCATCGGAAGGATGGTGTTCTGGCATCAACTCACCTGTGATCTGCATGACTTTCATTCTGCCTTTGTCCCTCAGCTTCGCTATCAGTAAAATGCCTAGTCTGTCTTGGAGAGTGGTTGCAGAATTAAGTGAGATGCCACTTCTTTGTATCTTCTGTAGGATGTGCATGCATTTATTTTAAATTATATTGAATAATCTGTAACAGGCACTGCTATAAGTTCAGGGGGATTCTACAGTGAGCAAAGCAGACAACGCCCCACTCTTTATGGGTCTGACATTCAGTTTAGGGAAGGCAGACAAAAAGGAAATAAATACATTATCAGGTAGTGATAAGTGCTGTGGAGAAAAATAAGACAGGATAAGGGATATAGGGGGATGGTAAATTTGTTTAGGAGTTCAGGAAAGGACTATAATGTTGAAGCTGTACTTGGGCTTATTCATGAGGATGTCCAAGAATGAGCCAGAAACCTATTGGAGGAGATGGTGTCAGACAGTGCAGAGGCCCTGAGGAAGGATGTGTCTAGTGAGTTGAAGGCATAGGAAGCGGCCTGTGTGTCTAGGACAGAGGGAGGAAGACTGAGAGCAGAGATGTTTTGAGCTCTAAAGGGGCTAGATAGCTGAGGCGGGGGGCAGGGGGAGGGTGTGTGGTCTGGGAGTGAGCTGGAGCCACAGATGGATTTCAGCACAGTGATATACATGCTCCAAATTCTATAAAAGGCTGATCACTCTTGCATATGGAGAATAGACATTTAGGAAACAAGGAGAGAGGAAGGAGATTGGTTAAGATACTATTGTCATAATCCAGGTTAGTGATGATAGTGGCTGAGGCTATAGACCAGTGTTAGTGTTGGAAGATGTGGGGGAAGAGGTCTGATTTTAGGTTTGTGTTGAAGGTAAGCATGATAGGATTTGGTGAGAGAGGGGGCAAAGTTGACACCAAACACATTGTTAAGGGTTTTGGTCTGACCACCTGGAATGATGAGTTATTTTCTGAGATGGGAAAAACTGAGAGAGAAGCAGGTTTGGGAGGAGAGTTAAACTTAGGACTTCAGCTTTGGACTGGTTGAGTTCCAGTATCTGGGATATCTGAGTGGAGACCTAAAAAAGGTGGTTGAGTCTAGGGTGAGTCTGGGTTGTAGGTAAGAGTTTGGGAACCATTAGCATGCTCTTGTTTAGAGGTCTGAGGCTGGAGGGCAACACAGAAAAGTTTGAAGGGCTGATCCAAGGGAAGGGTGGAGGGACCTATTGTTTAGAGTAGAAATGGCAGACAGCAGCTGGATTGTTATGTTTTGTGTATAAGGTTTTTTTTTTTTTTAATGTTTATTTCTTCTGAGAGACACAGAGAGCAAGCAGAGGCGGGGCAGAGAGAGAGAGAGAGAGAGAGGGAATCCCAAGCAGATTCCACACTGTCCGTGCAGAGCCCGATGCAGGGCTCGAACTCCCCATGAGATCACGACCTGAGCCAAAACCAAGAGTCTGATACTTAACTGACTGAGCCACCCTGGCACCCCTCTTTTGTATATAGTGTTTATTTGAATACAACCGTTTGCTTTCCTTTATTGTCTGTGGCTGCTTTGGAGCTATAGCTACAGCATTCAGGCTCATGGGCCTGCCAAACCAACAAAATTTACTATGGCTTTTTACAGACAAGATTTGTGGACTTGTATTATAGATCATGGAGATGAGAGGTGTCCAGCAAAGGAGACCAGGAATAGCCAGACAGGAGGAAGGGACCCCAGGAGTTCTGCTCTATAGGCCAGGTAGTATAAGAATTTCAATCAATAGCATATTATAAGGTGTGATACTGGGCAGGTTATTTAGGCTCTAACAGTAGTAGCTCAGGAGTGTTAAGATGAAATGATATAGGTAAAGCACCACAGCTGTGCACCCATTTCTACTTGCTTACCCTGTGCTAGACTAGCCTCACGGTGTTTGATGACTGTCTCCCCACAACCCTTGAGTAAGCCCCAGACCTTGCTCAGGGCCCTGAGGAAGCAGGAAGAGGGTGTGAGCCAGGGCCCCCTGCTCTGACCCTGTATACCACATTGTTCCGAAAGGGACCTTGAAGGAGTGCTCTGAACCTCCAGCACCTACTTTGACAGTCTTTACTGAAAGCCTTTGAGCAAATGGCAAATCCATCTCTATGAGGTTACCAATGTCAGCGTATTCCTTGTATCCTAGGCTCCTGTGGGGCTGTGCCTTTGACAACATAGGCTGGCAGGGCTCGCTTGGGGAATTCTACAACATACCCCTCATGTTGGAGAAGGGTCTTGTTATCTCATGTAGGCCCAGGACACTTTCTCTCAGGACAAGCCTTGGATGAGAAGCTTGAAGAGGGAATGAGGCCTATCAGGGCTCCCCTAAAGATCCTGGCTCCAAGCCTTGGAAAGGGAAAGAAATACCTTGCATCCATGTACTGTTTTGGCATTTAGCATCTCAGCTTCAGCCCTGGTCTCCTCTGGGTGAAGAGTCACAGGAGCCCATAGGAGTGTTTGTCGTTTTGGGAAGGTCACAAAGGAGAATTTGGCCTTTCCTATTTATTCTTGCATCTATTAGTCAGTCCCCTTCTTTCTGTAATGGCTAATTCCCCTGGTTAGTCTCTACAGCAGTGGTTCCCAAAGTGTGATCTGTGGACCAGCAGCACCACCTGGAAATTTGTTAGAGGAGCTATCTCCGACTCATGGAGTCAGTGGCTTTTGATGTGTGACCTTGGGCAAGTGAGTTGACCTCTCTGAAATGCAGTTTTCCTCTATGGAATGTTGGAATAATGCTGGCACAGGATTGTTGTAAATGTTAAAAGAGATGAGCAACCCACTGAGTCTAACAGGTCCTCCAGGTGATTCCGATCATGCTAAAGTTTGAGAACTACTCCTCTAAAGATTATTCTAAAAGATCCCCGTTTTGGGGTGCCTGGGTGGCTCAGTCGGTTGAACGTCCGATTTCAGCTCACGTCATGATTTCGAGGTTGGTGGGTTCGAGCCCTGTGTCGGGCTCTGTGCAGACGGCTCAGAGCCTGGACCCTGTCTTTAGATTCTGTCTCTCCCTCTCTCTCTGTCCCTCCCATGCTCACACTGTCTCTCTCAAAAAATAAATAAAAAACATAAAAAAATTAAAAAAAGAAAGGTCCCTTTTTTTGGACAATGAGAGAAGTTTCTGCTAACATAATTTTTCAGATTTTATTTATCCCTTTATATATCTCAAACTATTTTAAATATGAGCTAATCTGCCAGTCATCTTTCCAAAATGAATGCATTCTTATTTTCTTATCATTTTGTATGGTATCAGTCATAGTTTAGCCTTTTCTTAAAGACTCGGGGCATAATCCCTGTATAATCATTGCTATGTTGAGTATAGGGCTTTTGACATCATACTCTTGTGTTTTTGTATTCTTTACCACTTTTTAGCATTTAATTTTTTTTGGTTGTTGTTTTCTTTTTTATTTTGTCAGCTCTTCCTACCATAAATACTCCTAGTATGAGCCTCATTACTTTCTAATTTTTTTATTTTTAAATGGATTTTGTACAGGGACTGAAATGGCCAAGTTGGTTAATACGTGCATGAAGCAAGAGTAAATAAGTAAGAAAAAAATGAGATTAGGTAACTGAGGAGCTGAAGGAGTTATTATTTTTTATTTTTATTTTTTAATTTTATTTTTTTAATTTTAATTTAATTTTAAAAATTTACATCCAAATTAGTTAGCATATAGTGCAACAATGATTTCAGGAGTAGATTCCGTAATGCCCCTTACCCATTTAGCCCATCCCCCCTCCCACAACACAAGGAGTATTTATTTTTAAGTTTCTGCACCTGAATTTTACAGGGTAAAATTGGGATTCATATGTGTGTCTGTTTACTTCTGATTGTATTCTCAATAATTACTGTTTTGAATAACTGAAAAATTGTATAGTACTCATCCCTCAATACTTCTGAATGTTTCACTATTACACTTTTCTATGTTTTGCATATCTTTTTTCCTTTGTTATTGACATATGTATTTTCCAGACATTTTGTAACCTATTGTCCATTCTCATGTAAATGAGTGTTCTTTGGAATAAAAGATAATTATGAAATGTGAGGCTCCCCCCTATTTCATTCCCCTTTTTCCTGTTGTATTTCCATTCTGTTTCCTAACGCAGCCTGGGGGAGAGCACAAAGTACTGACACATGAAAATCCTTGGAGTCTAGGCTAGGTTCTACCATTAAAGTGATTGTGTGGAATTAAGTGAATCACTTGGCTTCTCTGGGTCTGAAGCTGCAACATGATCGTGTCTGCTCCCCCTTCCTACAGCAGTGTAGCAAGAACCCAAATAAATAGTCCAAGCGGAAACACAACACCATATTCACTTGAGGAACATCACCATTAGGATGTAGTCAAGGCTTTTTGGCTTCACGTAGGCTTAAAGGTTGTTTCTTCAGCGTCCCTCTGCCCCATATTCAGCTGCCTTGGCTTAGAGACTTTAGGACTGTGGTGTATTTTTTGTCATGCTTTAGAGTTGGCCCAATGAACACAGACATAAAATGAAGCCATAAAGAGAGAGCTGGTATTCACCATAGAAAGTGTTGGCGGGAAAGACAAAAATACTCAATGACAACCCCACAAATAACCCTTATTATGGCTGTGGAATGTACAATAGTGTGTGTAATGTGGTATTTTGGCTGTTCTCACTGCTTAGGAATCTGGTGCATTCTGAGATGTGAGGTATTGCCAAGTATTTAGACTATGTGCCTGCTTGGCACCTGCAGATTCCTGGCATGACTGGGGTCTCTAGATATAGGCCTGCCACCAGGATCATCAGTTAAATAAGGGCATATATCCCACTGGTTAAGGCCATTCTGGACCTTGGCGAGAACAAGATCAAGGAGGCCCTTAGAAGCCCACCACCACTGAGATCCAAAGAGATACCCACTTTTCCTAAGCAGCCTGCTCCCTTCAGTTGAGTATTTATGTGCCTTCTCCCCAGGAAAGGATGCTCACATCTACTCCTCCTAAAGGACATGTGAGAAGATTTTCATGCACTTCCATCCTCCTACAGGAAGGTCTGTAAGGGCTGATCCAGTTCATTTCACTTCCTTTCTGCCATCTCTAATCTACCCACTCTTTAATGCCCAGTTTAAGTCTGACCTTCCCTATGAAATCACCAAAGACCAGTCTTCATGACCCCTCTCACCTTTGGCCTCTTCTAGCCCTTATTGTCTGAGATTCTCTTTGGCTCTTACCATCTGTTGCCTTGTTATGTAAATTTATAACAGGTGTGTCTTCTCATGTTTCTTCTGACTTTCAGCATCTTGAGGGAAGTGCAAGGTCTTCTAAACATTGGTTCTGCTCTTGGGTCAGGATGCACATTGGGCAGTAGTGATGTCCTCTCCACCTGGATAGAAGAGCGGAAGGTTGCTCCAGGGCAGGCACAGGCAGCAGGGCCAGAAGGAAGAGCTAAGTGGCTTTAAAGCCTGAAAGTTGGCTCTGAGCTTTTTGTCTAAGGGGGTAAGGGAAGTCAAAGCCAGGGGCAAAGTCAAGGTTAGCAAGCAAAGGAAGAGGAGTTAGGCAAGTGGCTCAGGACTAAGGCTGTGACGTATCCCATGCCAGGGTTAGGATGCCTCTTTGCTATTTTGTGGTGCTCTTGGAAATAGGCCATTCCTCTTAAAGGATTCATGTGGGTTGGGCATTTACAGCATGGTTGCTTCCCAAGGGCAAGGTGTATGGAAGTGTTTTGCTCACTTCTGCTCTCCATCCACAAGGAGAGCGTGGTCCCACTGTTCTCACCTGTGACACACAGTTGTTGGACCCAGCCCTTTCTTGTTCCGTGGTCCTAGCAAATGAGTTGAAGGAATTGGGAGCTGACCAATCTCTTATGGAATGATGGGATGTTCCAAGGAGTACCTCTTAAAAAGCATTTTGGATATAGCAACATTTCCTTTATCATGCAGTGGAGGCTTGGGACCAAAAGCTAGACCATTCCTAAAGAGAAGTTTAATGTGTTCTTCATTGGGAATGAAGATCCTGTTCATTTAAGAATAGAAATGAAAGCTTTCATGGGTTTGGGGAGGGAGGATGGGCATATTTCTTCTAAGGATAGTGAATTGCAATGGATCAGAAATGGGATGCAACAAAATGGTGGATAGTGACTATCATAAGAGAAGTAAATTCTATTTTTATAAGAAAAAAAGATGTGGAGACAGTGATGCATATAGACCTCTGACTTTAGTTAGAGGATGCCTAGTAATATTGGCACTCAGGAGATCACATCTGTATGAAGAGGTTTAGTTTCAGAAGTAGTGAGCTGTGTCCCCATTAAAGCATTCGAAAGACCACTTTGGAGCAGGAGGGCCAGTGGGAGCAGAGTGGTCAATTGCCTTGGTGAGCTGAGAGTCCCTCAGAGAAGTTGCTCACATCTGTGCATGGGGACAGTGCAGGGCAAGGTGATGCTTTCACGTGTATTCTCATTACCTGGGGATCTTGGGAAACAGTAAATTTGGATTCAGTAGGTCTGGATGGGCCCAAGGCTGAGTTTCTAACCAGCTTCTGGGCACTGTTGATTCTGCAGACCTATGGACCATGTTTTGAGAAGCAAGATGGTGGTGGGCACTGGAGGAAGAAACTGTAGACCTCAGTTCTAGCCATGCCCTGGGCAAGTCACTGATTCTCTGAGATCCACAGTTTCTTCTATGACAGCAGACGAGGGAAATGGACTAGACTCTGGTTCTGTGATGCAGTTATTTCTGTTACAGTCCCAGAGAGACTTAGACTTCTATCTTGCTTTCCTTATGGTAGCCTGTTGGCCTTGGAGGTTGTGCCCAGTGGTCCTGCAACCATTGCTGGGTTTGTTCAATATGTGTGAATAATCAGCCTTAGTTCACTGCATTTAAAGGAGATACCAGATTCTCTTGTTACTTGAAAGGAAAAAAAAAAAAAACAGTTTACTGACCCCCCTGACCCATCTCCATTCCTCTAATGGTTCAGAAGTGGCTTTCCCTTCTTCCTTTATTACATGTTTAGATTCATATTGTCCTTTCTGTCTAGGAAGCTGGCTCACTGGGCCACCCTAAAAGAATGCTCAGGCTTCAGACCTTGAATTCTATTTCTCTGAAACGAGATGTCCAGTGTGTTCACTATAACAATAGCTGCCAGGCCTATTATGGTTATGTAATAGGTTTCTTTTTTTAACCAGGTCTTGAAAATGTGTGCATTATCCTTTAGGTAATAAATGAAATAAAAAAGGCTGAAAATAAATCGGCTTTGCAAAGTGGGGCTGAAGATTTTCTACTAACTGCTCGCTCTTTCTTTCTTTCTTTCTTTCTTTCATTCTTTCGCTCTTATTGCTGTTTTTAGGAACTGATAGCAAGTGATTTCTTTTTAACCCTTTTTTAAGGGCCCAGCTCTTATTGGCTGTTCAGACTTTTTGGCCTGATGCAGAAGAGACTTCCAGACAGTTGTGAGAATTGGGGGGAGGGGTGTGATTCAATAAAACATTGTTATGTGTCCTCTGATAGGAGGTGGGTTCTACTTCCCAAGACTCATTCCCTGCCTTGCTTCCTCCACAAAGTAGCACTGTTACAGTGATTGCAGTAAGGAGAAACCTGTCTTCCTGGACAGATGTGTCACCTGAGAGCTGAAAGGTGACAGAATACAATTGTCTAAACACGGCACCAGGGTCAATTTCCTTTTGACCTTCTTAGGCTCTTTCCTCTCTGCCTCTGTGAAATTTCATTAGCACCTTAAATATAGCAAGCAGATTGACTTACAGGCTATGCAGTCTGCTCTGTGTGCAGCAGGCCTATCGCTCTACTATGATTGAACTGTTTTTCTGATGAATGTGTTTATAGTCCCCCCCTCCCATTCTAGGTGGCGTGTATGACAGCTGGACTCTAGAAACTGGACAAAATGGTATCTGAACTCATAATCCCTCTACCCAGGGAGGGGCTGATGGTGTCAGGATAGTTAATCTATAGGAGGACCCATGTGATCTGCTGCTGAAGTAGCTTTCTTGGCTTGCAGAGGGAAAAGGGAAAGTACCGTGGGAGGAGCAGGTCTGATGTTGGGGGGAAGTGACTCCTGCCTTTATTTGTGCACATAGACATTGAATGGAGATCGTCTCGAATCATCTGATTTCACTCCTCATTACTATTTCTCCTCTGTGTTTCCTGACCACACTTTCCTCCATGGTGTATGGAAAGCTATTAACAACACACACATGTGGCACATCTATGGAGTCATTATTGCTGCTGGATAGCTGTGTTTGTGTAAAATATTGAACACCCCATGAAGATTTATAATGCTTTCCCACCCTGCTCCCTAAACTCCTCTTCTTCTTTTTTCTCCATTTATAGATATGTTAAAAATTCTATCTGGAGGAAAAAAAAAACTTTGAAGTGAGACAGCATGAAGATAAAAATGCTTATCTCTGAAGGTTTCCCACTAGAATGAGCTGGGAGGCCTTCTAAGGAGCAGGAGGGTTGACTGAGGCATGGGGGGGGTAGCATAGCTTCACTACAGGGTGGTGGGCCTCAGTATCTCTCTGGTCTTTGTCCCCACTATGGGTCAGGTCTCCCTACTTTGGGCTTAGAGTTACGGGTACACACTTACCCAGTGCTCACAGTACTTTGCTAATGCCTTTCCCAAGATCTGTAGGGGGTGTTTTCTCCCTTGCTTCAACAACATGGGTAGGTCTTGGTTCTAAAGAACGCTTTGACTTCCTAAAGTATTCGTTTCTGCTTTTCTGTTTTGTCAGTGGAGGGTATTGGTGGCTGTAGTTTGGTCCTGGGTTCTATGAGCCAGGGCTTGAGGCAGGAGGTGAGAAAATAGTTGTCCTCGCCCAGTGCAGGCCTGGTGGGGTTCTGTTTCCAGGGGTTTCACAGGCCACTGATCTAACCAATGCTCTGTGGATAACTAGAGCTTAGCTTCCTCTGTGCTTGCTGAACTGTCTCTCATCACCTTGGCATTCCTGTGATGCTAACATCATGTGCACGATACAGGAAGGCCTGGCGGGGAAGAGGCTGCTGTTGCCTGTGGTCACAATGGCCGGCTCTCTCCCTCTAGCACCTTCCCTCCACTCCCCCAACAGGCCCTGGGCATGCAATGTGCAGCATGCTCTAAGAGCAGAGAGCAACATGAGGCAATGTCTGTGGCAAAGGGGAGAATGTGTGCTGAGCCTTGGGAGGTGCCGATTGGCTGGCAATGAGGTAATGCAGTGCAGTCTAAATGTGGAAGCAGCAGTCCCAGTATTGAGGGCGTGCCTCCTCAGCAAGCTGAGTTGCCTGCCAGCCATCTGAAGGACAAGGTCTCCCAGGGCTTCTGCTGACCTTGTGTGGCTGGCTGGCTCACAGGGCAGCGTCTGTGTGGTGGAGACCAGATGGCAGGATCTGTGTTGTCATTAGTGTTCCCTACCCCTAAACCCACTGCTGTTCTGACCTCTGCTTTTAAATGGCAGGGTAGGGTAGAGAGGCTTGAAAATGAGGGTCTAGACCTATTCAGGTAATCATGAATGGCACTTGAGGATTGGGATGGTTTCCAGCATAACCTTTGGTGTAACTCCTTTAATTATGTAGACCACCTCAGGGTCCTTCTTTCTGTGTAAAATTCCGGGTCCATAAATGGGCCAGAATCTACACTCAAACTCCTCCTTCCTTCCTACTACTACTTCCTACCACTTAGTGTCAGTGGCATTGACAGCCATGAAGAACTGAGGAATTTAAGAGGACACTGCAGGTTGTACTTCTTTTTAATAAGACACCTTGGAGAGTAATGCCACCAAAATGGTGATACAGATTTTTCCTTATTTCACTCTCTCTCATAAGAACAACTAACACGTATTAAAGAACAAGATACCACTGAGAGACTCCTAGAACACGGGGGTAAGGCTGAGGCAACCCCTTGCATCATGAAGACCAAGACAGACTCCATTAGAAGGGTAAGAGGAGTGGCTTCATGTTGACCACATCACTCCTCCCCCAGGACAGTGCAGCATCATGCAGAGAGATCTCCCCTGAGCCTCTGGTTCCTCCAGTGGGAAAGAGAACCAGCCTCCCCCAGCACTGTGGATCACCTTCTGGAGGCTCCTACCCCAATCTCACACCATGGGGATTGTAGGGAAATCTGTGGGGCCTGACAACTGGGAATCTGACTGTGATGGAGGAAGAGGAGAGAGGATTACAATTGGCACATGGATATTGGCAGACTGAGTTCATACCTGCAGTGGCCAGGTGGTTATCCAACCAGTGGTTTTGGTAATTTGCAGAACGAAATGGGGAACACACTCTGACCAGAGAACTCAGGGTGCAGATCTGCCTGATTTGGATCCTTAAACAGGGAGTTTTGCTGGCCCAGGCAAGGTGCTGAGTCAGCCCCACCCATTGTGGATGGTGCCTTCAAGCCCTGTCTGAGCCGAAGGTCTAGTGACAACTCCTGGAAGTTTTGCAGCCCAGGGGTACTCAAGCTGAGAGGCAGGCAGGCAGAGCTGATGGTCTTAGAGCTAAGCCAGTACTGGGTATAAAAGCTTCCCTTGATAAGCACAGATAGGGGGATTAGCCAAGGCTGAGGGTAGCTTCTGGCCCCTCCCAACCAGAGAGCCTGTTTGGAAAATTGAGAGTGGCTTGGAGCAACCTCTATCCCTCCTGCCTAGGAAAAGGGGCTGAGACATACCCTCACCTACTGTGGAGAGTGTCTTCCAGCCCCATTTCACCAGAAAGGCTGGCGACATCTCCTGGAAACCGTACGGCTCAGTGGCATTCAAGCTGTGAGAAGGGCAGACAGAGCCAGTAGTTTACAGAGCAAAGCCAGTGGTCTTAGGGAACAAGGTGCAGGTTGGCTTGAGTTAAGACAGCGAAGAGTTTTACCAGTTTTAGAACTGCTTCTCTTGCTGCACCCAGTTAGGGTATCTAATTCATAGATCTGCTCATTACTGAATACAGCCTTCAGCCTGTCCAGCAAGATAACCTCACCAGAACACACAGGAAGCTGCACAGCCCATTCAACAGCCCTAGGTACAGTGGCACTTGAACAGAGAGCACAGCCCATGGTGTTCCCCATCTGTAGAGCAAAATGAGTGGCATCATGTGACTAGAGAATTCACTGCACATTCAGGCCTGATTCAGCTCTCCAAAAGAGCTGGACAGGTCCTAGGCCTGCTGCCCTGCCAGGGCAGGGAAGCTAATTCAACGCCCCATCTGCTACCCAATATAGTACTCAGTCCTGACCATCGAGTAAACTTGACCAGAGAATCCAGGCAACTGTGGAGCCCATCCTACAACCTCACTTGGGTAGGAAACCAAGCTAGCAGTCTTATCTATTTTTAGCCACTAACTTCCCTCCTCTCACCCCATCCCTGTTCTCAGAGCTTGAACAGTTGCCTTGCCCCAAATTAGAATATAAGATTAGGCCCCACCTGCCCAAAGGCATTATCAGCAAACACACCTGGAAACCCAAATTGAGCTGACTGATGAGGAATTGTCTGTACCAAAACAAATCTATAAAGTCTGGAAGAAGGAGCTTTATTAAATTCACAGATACCAAAATGAGGAATCAAGGATTATGAAAAATTAGGGAAATAGAGGATATATTCCTTGATACTTTCAGGGATAATTTCAATATCAATAATAAGACTCCAGTAACTGAACCTACAGAAATAGAGATCTGTGAACTGTCAAAGAATTCAAAATAAGTCTTTTAAGGAAGTTTTAGTGAACAATGAGAAAACACAGACCACTAAATGAAATAAGGAAAGTAATGGAATAAATCAAAACAAGATGACTGACAAGGAAATGGCAGCCATCAAAAAAAAAAAAAAAAACCCAAACAAATCTTAAGACTTGAAAAACATAATGATCAAATTGAAGAATTCAGTAGAAAAGTTTCAAAAGTAGACCTTATCACATAGAAAGAATTAGCAACCTGGAGGATAAGACATTGGAAATTAACCAGTGAGAGGGGCAAAAAGAAAAAAAGAGTGAAGAAAGCCTTCAGGATTATGGGGCACAATGAAAAACAATATTTGCATTATGGAAATTCCAGAAGAAGAAGAGAAAGGGACAGAAAGTATACTTAAAGCAATACTGGCTGAAAACTTCTGGACCTGAGGAGAGAAATGAACACTCAGATCTGTGAGACTCAAAACACTCTACTAGGTTGAACCCAAATAGGGCTAAACCAAGAGGCATTATAACTAAATTGTCAAAAGTAAAGAACAGAAAGAAACTTAAGAGTAGTAAGAGAAAAGAGGGAAGTTACATATAAGGGAAACCCCAGAAGACTATTAGTGGATATCTTAACAGAAACTTTTCAGGCCAGGAGAGAATGGGATGACATATTCAAAATATTGAAAGAAAATAACTGTCAACGAGAATTCTATACCTGGCAAAGCCATCCTTCAGAAATAAAGAAGGATACTTTCCTGAATAAACAAAAGCTAAAGGAGTTCATTACCATCAGAACTGCCTCACAAGAAATGTGCTTAAGGGAGATCTTTGAGAGGAAATAAAAGAACAGTAATTAACATTATAAAAACACAAAAAGGTAGTAGAAATTTCACTGGTAACGGGAAATATATAGTCATAGTTAAATTCTGCAATATGGTAATAGGGGTGTATAACTCACAACACTAGTTTAAAATTAAGAATATGGTGAAAATAGTCATAAATTTAATAATTTGTTATTACACAATGTAGAAATCATATAAATTGTAACAGCAATAACCTAAAATGTGAAGGGGAAAAGTAAAAATGTAAAGTATATGAATTCTATTGAAGTTATGTTATCAGTTTAAAATAGGATGCTGTAAGTTGAAGGTATTTTATATAAAACTTATGGTAACTATAAGGGAAAATCATGTAGTAATTACACAGAGGAACGGAGTAAAGGAATCAAAGCATGCTAATACCAAAAGACATCAAAACATAAAAAAGATAGTAGAATAAGAAATTATAGTGGACCTACAAAACAACCATGAAACAGTTAACAAAATGACAATGTTAAATCCTTACCTATCAATAATTACTTTAAATATAAACAGATTAAATTCTCCAATCAAAAGACAGAATTAACAAATGGGAAAAAGATCCAATACTATGCGGCCTAGAAGAGACTCACTTTAGCCTTGAAGAGTGAAGGAGTGGAAAAAGACATTTCAAGCAAATGGTAACCAAAAGAAACCAAAAGGAAGGGTAGCTGTACTTAGAGAAAATAAGATTTATAAGCAGTGTTTTAAAAGTTTATTTATTTATTTTGAGAGAGAGGGTGTGTTCATGTGAGTGGGGGAGGGGCAGAAAAGAGAGGGGGAGAGAGAGAATCCCAAGCAGGCTTTGCATTGTGAGTGCAGAGCCTGATGCTGGGCTCAAGCCCATGAACTGTGAGGTCATGACCTGAGCCTAAACAAAGAGTTAGCTGCTCAACTGACTGAGCCACCCAGGTACCCCTTTTATAAATAGGGTTTTTAAAATGTTTATTTTCAGAGAGACAGAGCTAGCATGAGCAGGGGAGGGGCAGAAAGAGAGGGAGAGAGAGAATCCCAATCCAGCAGGGAATCCAAAATGGGGCTTCATTTCATAAACCACAGATCATGACCTGGGCTAAAATCCAGAGTTGGACACTTAACTGACTGAGCCACTCAGGAGCCCCTAGAGGAAATAAGATTTAAACTAAAAATGTAAAAAGAGAAAAAGAAGATCTTTATGTAATAGGGCAAAAGGGTCAGCACACCAAGAAGCTATAACACTTGTAAATATTTATGTACCCAACATCAGATCACCTAAAAATAGTAAAAACTAACAGAGCTAAAAGGAGACGTAAACAGTAATACAATAATTGGGGACTTTAATACCCCACATTCAATGGTGGATAGATCATCCAGACGGATAATCAATATGGAAACAGATTTGAACAACACTATAGACTGAATGGACTTAACAGACATATGCAGAACATTCTATCCAACAACAGCAGAATACACATTCTTCTCCAGCACACATGGAACATTTTCTAGGATAGACCGTATGTTAGGTTGCAAAACAGGTCCTTATCAAATTCAAGAAGATTAAAATCATACCAAGTGTCTTCTCTGACCACAATGACATTAAATTAGGAATCGATAACGAGGAAGACTGGAAATTTTATGAACACATGGAAATTAAACAACCTTCTGCTGAACAACCAATGGATCAAAGAAGAAATTAAAGGAGAAATGAAAATGTTCCTTGAGACAAAAGAAAATGCAAGCATAACCTACCAAAACTTATGGGATACAGCAAAAGCAATTCTATGAGGGAAGTTCATAGTAATAAACACCTGCTAGTAAAGAGAGTGAATCAGTAATCAAAAATTTCCTTGTGAAGAAAAGCCTAGGACCAGATGGCTTCATGGTGAATTTTACCAAATATTTAATGAAGAATCAACACCAGTCCTTCTCAAACTCTTCTAAAAAGTCAAAGAGAACACTTCCAAACTTATTTTATGAGGCTAGCATTATCTTGATATCTAAACCAGGAAACGACACTATTAGAAAACTATGTGCTAATATCCCTGATGAATATAGATGCAAAAATTCTCAGTAAAATACTAGAAAACCAAATTCAGTAGCACATTAAAGGGATATTTCTCCATGATCAAGTGGGATTTATCCCTGGGATACCAGGGTGGTTCAACATATGCAAATCAATCCATGTAATGTATCACATTATATAGAATGAAAGAAAAAAACCATATGATCATCTTAATAGATGCAGAAATAAACATTGAACAAAATTCAGCATCCATCCATGATAAAAACTCAACAAGTTAGAGATAGAAGGAACATATCTCACTATAATAAAAACCATATATGACCAGCCCACAGGATAACATCATACTAAATGGTGAAAGAACAAAACTTTTTTCTCTGTGATCAGAAATAAGACAAAAGGGCCCACTGTCACCACTTGTATTCAACATAGTACTAGAAGACCTAGCTAGAGCAATCAGTCAAGAAAAAGAAAAAAAAAAGGTACCTGAATTGGAAAGGAAGAAGTAAAATTATCTATTTTATATAGCATGATTTTATATTAAAAAAAACCCTAAAGCCTCAACCAAAAAAAGTTAGGTTTAATCAATGAATTCAGTAAAGTTGCAGGATATAAAATCAACAAAAATCAGCATTTCTGTGCACTAACAGTGAAATTTCTGAAAAAGAAATGATACCATATACAATAGTATCAAAAACAATAAAATACGAATAAATTTAAGGAAGTGAAAGATCTCTAGACATTGGTGAAAGATCTCTAGACATTGGTGAAAAAAAATTGAAGACAAAAATAAATGGAAAGGTATCCTGTGTTCATGGTTTGGAAGAATTAAAATCATTAAAATGTTAATACTATTGAAAGCCATCTACAGATTCAGTATAATTCCTATCAAGATTCCAATGACATATTTATAGAAATAGAAAAAAATACTCATAAGATTTACACAGAACCACAAACAGTCTCAACTAGCAAAGGAATTTTTGTGGAAGAAGAATAAAGCAGGAGGTATCACACTTTTTGATTTCAAGCTATACTGTAAAGCTGTGGTTATCAAAACAGTATGATACTGGCATATAAACAAATTGCCCAACAGAACAGAATTGAGAGTGCTGAAATAAACCTAAGCTTATGTAGCCAACTCGTATGTGACAAGGCAGCCAAGAATGGTCAGTGGAGAAAAGATAGTCTCTTCAATAAATTGTGCTGGGATAACTGCACACAGTCACATCAAGAATGAAACTGGACTAATATCAAACACTACTTGCAAAGATTAACTTAAAATGGATTAAATATTGAAATGCAAGACCTGAAACCACAAAGTGCCTAGAAGAAAACATAAGTACAAACCTTCTTGGGGTGGGTCTTCGTAATGAATTTTTGGATAGGATACCTAAAGCATAAGCTACAAATTAAAAAAAATAAATAAACAAATGAGACTACATCAAACTAAAAAGCTTTACATGGCAAAAGAAACCATCAAAAAGTGAAAAGACAATTTGTGGAACGGGAAAAGAAATTTGCAAGCCATAAATATAAGGGGTTAATATCCAAAATGCATAAAGAACTCATACAGCTTAATAGCGAAAGAACTCTCCCCCTCAAGCCAAAAAACCCTAAAACCCCAATTAAAAAAGGGCAAAGGACTCACACAGACATTTCTTCAAAGATACAGGCCTTTCATGGAAGGGCAACAGGGGCATGAAAGAATGCTCAACACGAGTAGTCACTAGGGAAATACAAATTAAAACCGCAGTGAGAGAACACATCATGCATGTTGGAATGGCTGTTGTTGGAAAGACAAGCCGTAACAAATGTTGGCATAGATATGTAGGTAAGAGAACCGTCGTGCACTGTTGGTGGGATTGCAAATGGTGCAGTCACAATGGAAAACAGTATGGAGGGTCCTCACAAAATTAAAAACAGAACTACCACATACCAGTAGTTCTACTTCTGGGAATGTATCCACAGGAAATGAAAACACTTAGTTGGAAAGATATCTGCACCCCCATGTTCATAGCAGCGTTGTTTATAGGAGCCAGAACATGGAAACAATCTAAGTGTATATTAGTAGATGGATAGGCAAAGAAGTTGTTATATATAAATAATATCCTATTATTTATATGTGTGTGTGCTCGTATGTATATAAAGTTAAAAAATGAGGAAATCTTCCCATTTGCAGCCACATGGATGGACCTTGAAGGCATTTAAGAGAACTAGGTCAGAGAAAGACACATACTGAATGATCTCACTTATATGTGGAATCTAAAAACAAAACCCAACCAAACCCTTAGAAAAAGAGATCAGACTTGAGGTGGGGTTGGGGGTATGGGAATTGGAGAAAGGTGGTCAAATGTACAAACTTCCAGTTATAAGAAAAATAACTACCAGGGATATGATGTGCAACATGATGACTAGAGCTAACAGAGCTGTGTGATACATTGGGACATTAAGAGTGAATACGATGAGTTATCACAAGGAGAAATCTTTTTTCTTTTCTTCTTCTTTCTTGGAGTGCCTGGTGGCTCAGTTGGTTAAGTGTCTGAGTCTTAATTTTTGTCAGGTCATGATCTCACAGTTCAGTTCAAGAGGTCGAACCCCGTGTTGGGCTCTGAGCTGACAGTGTGGAGCCTGTTTGGGATTCTCTGTCTGCCCCTCCCCTGCTCACTCTCTCAAAAATAAATGAACTTAATAAAATTTTTACTCTTTTTCTCTTTTGGTAACTATATGAGAAAATGGATGGTAGTTGAACCTATTATAATCATTTCACAATATGTGTAAGCCATACACCTTATACAGTGATATATGTTGCTTATTTCTCAGCAAAACTGGAAAAAAGAAAAAAAATACCTCTTCAAGGACAGAGCTGGCCTCTTGGGAAAAGTCTTCTGAGGCTTAGCAGCTTCCAGGGACCATAGTTGATACTCAACAAATTCCTCAGGTCAGTTAAGTAAATAGTAATTGAATATCTCCTGTCAACCCATGTCCGGCGTCATGGGAATTTTAAGGACACGGGACTTGAGATCATTTAATCATGTATTCAACCAATATTTTTGGACTATTTACTACAGGCCTGACACTGTTAGAAGTGTTTAGGCTACAGTGTTGAACAAAACAAAGTCCTTGGTCTCATGAAGCTAACATTTTATTTTTTATTAAAAAATTAAGTTTATTCGTTTTGAGAAAGAGCAAGCAGGGGAGGGGAAGAGAGAGAGGAGTGAGAGAATTCCAAGCAGGCTCTGCTCTGTCAGCACAGAGCCCAGTGTGGGGCTCACACTCATGAAATGTGAGACCATGACCTGAGCTGAAACCAACAGTCAGACACTTAACCCCACTGACCCACCCAGGCACCCCATGAAGCTAGCATTTTAAAAGGGAGATACCAACAGAAAACAAGTGGGCTACGGTGAAAATGAGGGGGGATATGGATATAGAAGGAAAGTAGAAGTTGAGGCTGGTTGGATTTGGAGGTCAGGGAAGACTTCTGTAAAGAGGTGACTTTTAAGCCAAGAGCTCATTGAAGCAAAGGAGATAGCCATGAGAAGTTTTAGGGGACAGTTGTTCCACGCAGAGGGAACTGTAGGGGCAAGGCCCTGAGTCAGGACAAACTTAGAGGTTCCAGGAACGGAAAAGAAAAGCTAACAGGGAGAAAGTGATATGTGATAAAGGTAGTAACAAGGGCAGTGGCCAGATCTTGTAGGGCCTTGTAGGCTACAGAAAGTAATTAGAATATTACGCTTTAGGGCAGGTCACAGAATTGAATATCCAAGAATAAACACTCACCCAACGAGCGGAACTTATTAGTGGTCTGCTAAAGTCCCGAGTATTCATAATGAGGTCACTCCTTATCCCCCAGGCACACAGGAGTTCTGCTGGGGCAGGTAGATTGAGTGGGCAGCTGGAGCAGTAAGTTGGGTGGTATCATTCTTATTCGACAAATGAGGAAACTGAGGCCCCAACAGATAACTCCCCCAGGAAGGCTTGTCTAGGAAGAGATGGAAATGAGCTCCAAACTCCTAAGAGTCATGGACTTTTGGCAATTTTGGTTGAGGATGAATAGCTCAGGAAACACCTCCTGGGGCAGGGGTAGAGGTGGGGAGGGATGGAGAGAGAGATTGAGAGACAGGCTACATATCATAATGTCATGTGTTAATCCAAGGGCAATTTGGCACCCCAAGGGGGCAGCTGGAAATATCTGGGGACCCATTTGCTAGTCACACTGTGAGGTGGGTAGGGGTGCTATTGACGTCTAGTGGGTAGAGACCTGGGATGCTTCTAACTTTGCTACTGTGCACAGGACAGTGCCCCACAGCAAATAATTGGTCCCACCCAGATGTCAGTGTGCGAGGTTAAGAAGCTTGGATTAAAGTCCTCCAGTGCAAGCTGCTTTCCGCTTCCCCGCTTCCTCTTTCCTTCTGTCTCTGCCCTGGGGGTTACTGCCACACCTTATCTTCAGGACTTAAATGGAAATGGAAGTTTGAAATTCCACTGGGTCTTCCCCAGGTCTCTTTGCTATTTAATCTGATGTTACTGAAGGGAGATGAAGTGCTTGATCTTGGGGTGAGCAGGCCCTGGAACAGTACTGCATCAGCCCTGTGGCCTAGGGAGGCATTAGTGAACTCTGTGCTATGGTTCCCCTTCTGCAAAATGGAGGTGATCATACCCTTTCCAGCCACCACTCAGGTTTGTTGTCAGAATTCTACAACATAATCGATGTGAAAGCGCTTTTATAAAAGTGTTACATAAATGTGTTATTACTAATTCTTATGCCACTAATAAAAACCATGATTATTTTGCCCCTGACAACACCAACAGTTGCAGAACTGTTAGAGTTCTGTACATTATGGTCTTAAAGAGCCATAGAGAGATCTGTAAGGGACCCCAAGTTTGTACATAAACAAACAGCCAGTGATGTACCTTGGGATTATTCAGTTTAGGTGGGGAGACATGTGAGTTCTTACTCAGTTACTCAAACATCCTTTGTTCACTTCTTGGTATCATCATTGCATTTAGAATCAATATAATGACTTCATTACCCTCCTCCCACCCCTGTCAGGACTCTGAGGGTGCAGTCTAAACAGAATAATTAATTAATGGAAATGTAGAGAAAATAACTCAAGTGGTGGGTACAGAAGATAAAATAGCAAAAAGGGACCTGTAAAGATTTTCGCTGTTGTTTGACCTTGGGCAACACAGAGGAGGTTGGGGAAGTCCTGGGATTCGAGATCAACAGGCAGAATATCTTAGAAATACCCTCTTCCTTTTCTTCCCTATCCTGAAGGTATAGAGGATAGTGAGGATGACATCTTGACCACCATCTGAAATATAGGCCAGCTCGTTGCTGGAGATTTTGTGGGGAGTGATGCAGCCTTGGATGCTGTCATACATGCAGGATCCGTCTTCTAGGAAGGGCTGAGGAAAAGGTTGCTCAGTGATCTGACTTCAGAAATGCTCCCTACAAAAATGTCCCTCCAAACTTCACTAGTGTCTGAAATTTCTTTCAGAGGAACCAAATCTTTCTATAATTAAAGATAAGATTCTATTCTTCCAAGGAGAAAGAAGTAATAGTATCTTAAATTTATCCTAAAGTACTATCATATGATTACAAAGGCTGCCTTGCTTTGCCTGGGTATTTATTTATTGACTGTAGTCATAAACCTTCCCCAGGATGTCACTGGTTAATACCTTTTTCATGATCACAAAGCCTTGTGCTTTTCCTTTTTGGGTGTCTGAATCTGTTCAGGACACAGTGAAGCCCCTCTTACTCTCCCCCAGTTTCTGTCTACAGCCCTATCTTGTGTCTCACAAAGCCCTGTTGAGCGTCCATGGAGTAGAGATCCCAGGGACCTAGGAGATCTCAGGGCTCTGCCACTAAATAGGTTGAAAACTCTTTGGACCTTAGCTCCTTGGCCTGTGAAGTGAGAGAACTGAACTAGATTCTTTCAAGGGACTTTCTCACTATAAGTTTATAGATTGAAGATTGATTTTCTTTCCATGTATCCTGTTTTATCACCGTCATCCCCCAGTCCAACTGAGTATTCTCTCATCAATCTGAGTCCTTTCGAGAGACTATAAGAGGTGACCATGGTTCAGGGAGGCTGCAAGGAGCAGTCATCGTCAAGGGAATTTAGGGGGTGGCCATGGTTGAGGGACATTTAAGGGTGTCTGTAATCCAAGGGGTTACAAAGAATGGCCATGGCTTAAGGGAATGCAGCAGTATCCATGAGTCAAGGGGATGCAAGCAGCAGCCATGGTTGATCTATCTGGCAGGTTGTTGCCATCTAGAAAGACATGGGTGGTGGGTTGCTAATGCTGGCATCAGTGGAATTAAAAGCAGAAGGACTTTAAGACTCACCCTCAAAGAGGCAGAACTCAAAAGGTCACCAGCTCACAGCTATGGGCCAACGTGAATAGACAAGTTGACAAGATAAAGCAGAGCCTGGACAATGTTACAAAGTAGCAGATCCTGAATTTCTCATTTTCATGGATAATTACCGTAGCCTTCAATTTTAGAAACATGGCAGTGTATCTGTGTACAATTTACTCCTCTTTGAGGTGATAGACCCAGAGCCCATGGAGTGCATGTGACTCTGTTGCCCTCTAGTGGCCAGAGTGGAGCAGAATGCACAGGAACTCCCCCCCACCCCGCAGTTAGATTTCTATTGGCTTGGAATTACAGTTGAGACATGAGCCAGGGTTCACAGAGGACCCCTAGGACACAGAGCATGAGGGAGACTCAGGGACTCCTTTCAGGATACCTCCTGACTTGAGATGATGCAGAGGGGGGCGCATCATCCCTTCTATTTCTGGGGGTCAGATCTGTAGCACAGAGAGGTTTTGTTTTACCTAGAGTCATATATCCAGCAGCAGAGCTGGGATGTGCCTGCTGCTTCCCAGGTCAGGTGTCTATGTTCTGGGGTAGCTAAGGCACCTGAAATCTGCTGTCACAGTCACACATTTGCTGTGTCACTTCCACCTTAGTTAGATGTTGTCTCTAGCAAACAGATATCGTTATGTGGTTTTCCAATTAACACTTCCCAAGGGGAGCTGGTTAATATGGATGAAGCTTTTTAACATTTGGCTTTGAAGAGAGGGTTATATGCAGTTGTAGCAGAAGGAGCCAACATCTTAGTAATTGGCTAAGGTTTGCAGAGGAGCAAGGCAGTCTGGGGTACTTGCCATCTCTGGGACTCACGTTCTTTGCAGAATATATTATCGTGGTTCAGACTTCAGATTTTTCAAGTAGAATTGAAGGTGGGTTTAGGTGGGGATTATTCTAAGAAGGTTAGAACCCTAGACTCTAGTTACCAAAAAAATGAATTGCTGGAGATCCCATGCACATTGTTGATATGGGGCTCAGGCAGAGAGTTCTCAGTAGGGTTCCCTTACTCTGACTTTTGCCCTTTATAATAGGCAATTAAACAAGAGGATTAATATATGGAGAGGCTGAAGAGTATAGGAGGATGAGTAGATATGCAGCATGACCTGTAATGCCAGGAGGCAGTCCAAAAGTTGATGAGGCATGGACAAGGCTAAATTTAGTATGCCAGCTCCCCTACCCTTTGGGCAGGAATGCCCAATTTACGTCACAAACTCTATTTCTTCTACTTCCCTTCCCAACAGTTTAAGTCATGAAAGGAAATGGGAAATAAGGCATTTCATCATTGAATAATGATCTTTTGGAAACCGTGTTTTTCCATCCATATACATTTGGAATGTACCTATGGTGGTGACACTATTGAAGGTGGAAATGATCCTTCTTTATAGCCTATTGTGTTTCTTCTTTGAAAATGAGGAGTTTGAGGGGCACCTGGGTGGCTCAGTAGGTTAAGCGTCCAACTCTTGATTTTGGCTCAGGTCACGACCTCACATTTCGTGAGCTCGAGCCCTGCATCGGGGTCTGAGCTAACAGTGTGGAGTCTGCTTGGGATTCATTCTCTCTCTCCCCCCCCCCCCCCGCCCCCCCCAAGCTTCCCTGCTTGTGCATGTGCTCGCTTGCTCTCAAGAAAGAAAGAAAGAAAAAGAAAATGAAGAATTTTAATTACCTTTCTTAGTTCATAATAGAAATTTAATCTCATCTCTCACTCCCTACTCTTCCCAGTATGTAGTTAACATGTAACAATCTGGTGTCTTCTAGTGATGTTTTTTTTTTTAATAAGCAGTTTATAGATGATTCTGTAACACTGATAGACCATGCTCCTTGCCCACAAACTTCTTGCTTCCTAAGCTTCAGAACCACCTCTGATTCTTCTTTTATTCTGTTCCTCTCCAGCCCCTAGCCCTACCCTAACACTTCCAGGCTCCATTTCAATTATTCACCCAGTCCTGCTGTCTTTTTGCCTCTACAGCCTGAGATCAGTTTTTAACCAGATCACTTAATTTTCACTGTATGCAAAAGTCTTGTTAGCCTTGGGGAAGCCCTTGTGAGCTAACATGCCAGGGATATCTATGGTGATTCTAAGGTGTTTGATGGGACAGTGTTAAATAGATAGGAAAGGGAAGAAAAATCAGCAGGAGGAAATGAGATTTCATGAGGAGACAGAGACCTGTTGGGTGGTGGTGGGAAGATCGCGTGCTCCCAGCTATAGCTACAGGCTGGACCAGGTAGTGGATGGTATGAGGTGACTTAGAAATTTCTGGAAGTACTTTTTTGCACTGCAGGTCATTCCATTCTTTTCCGGTTCACAGACGGCTGAAGTACCACCTTGAACTAGATTCAGTTGTGTGCTTTATGGACAAGAGAGGGAGGGTCACATAGGAAGGAGAGACATACAGGGGTCCTGAAGAATAAATTCATTTATTACCTAGTTTTTTCCTACACTGACACTGGTCTTGGGTGTCAACAATGGAACCACCAGTATTTGACCCACTTCCTCGTGCCCAGCTTTCCCATTCCCATTCTGGTTGTTACACAGCAGCACAAATAAGGGGAGATGGCTGGGACTTATGGGAGACCAGGTGGCTCATACCAGCTGGTGCTAAAGATGCCCCAACTTATAGATATTTATATTTCACTCACAATAATCTTTGCTATCACATATACTGTAATAACGTCAGCAATGCATGCTACTTGTCCTTTTGATACTCCCTTTCCCCTTGATACTGGCCCCTCTGTTCATACCTGGGTACAGAGTTGAGAAGCCTTAAAACCACGTCCCCTTATAGGTGGATTACTTTCTTTACCTTTAGCCTCTGTGACATGTGGTTGCCCTCTTCCTTCTTTTACATTTAGAGTTTTTCTTCCTTTGGTTGCTTATGAAGTGCTTGTGCTCTTGTACTTCTGAAAATTCTGTCTTTGCTCCCTTTTTTCTTCTTCTCACCTCCTCTTTCTGGACAGTTTTCAACCATCAGTGTAGTGTCACCAAGTCTCAAGTTCTAATTGCCAGCCTGGATCACTCTTCTGGGGTATGGACCTGTGTTTCCGGCTTCCTATTAGGCGTCTCCACCTATTTGTCTCACAAGTACCTCAAATAACACCTCTAAATTTGAGTTCATTCTCTGCCCCATAAAGGTTACTTCTCTGTGTCTCATTAGAAGAGTAGAAATGAGTGGAGAGAAAAGAAGATTTCCATTTACTCCATCCATTGGTAACTGTCTACACTTCTTCCTCTTGCTCATGCCACCTGCCCTTCTACCATTCATCTCTAATTTGTCATCAGATCTTGCAATTCTACATTGCAGACCTCTTCCTAGGCTGCCTCTTTCTCTCTATGTCTACTACACTGCTCTAGTTAGGGTTTCATCAGTTCTATTTGGCCTCTGACATTTGCCTCTGTGTGTCCAGGAGCTCCATAATGATAATCTCTAAAAGAGAATCTGGATATAGTTTTTAGCCCAAATTTCATCTTAATGGAATATCTGCAGTCTTCTGGAAAGTTTTCAAATACACTATTACAATAATGTCAATGAGTATAAGAAAGGCCAGCAGACTTTCTAGGTTAAAAGAAATCCATTTGTGAGATCGCCTCTCTTCCTAAAGTTCTCAAACAATGCCCAGAACATTCTTTTTGGTCATATGGAAACTTTGAATGAAATACAGAGCTTCTTTATGACAAATAGTTTTCTGTAATGGCTAACTAATGAGCATAGTCCTTCATGAAAGTTTCTTGTCTTTATATAGACTGAAGAATATTGATGTTTTGAAAGTAGACTGCTTTTGGCACCCCTGTATTCTTCCATCTTGATTCATTTTACCAATTGGTATAGGTAGTAAAAAGGCTTATTCTATTTGTTACCCTTCCCATCTGGGTTCCTAACGTGCTCAGTTAAATTCTCCCTAAAGATTAAGATCCTGCCTCAGAAAATCAGGTCATACAGAATGGTTGAGAAAATGCTAACTTTTTGTTACTTGGAGTTACCTCTGCCTACCTTGAGATGGCATTTGTAGATGGATATAGGTTTAAGGTTTGCTGTTCTGCATGAATCACGATGAAGTCATCTGAGATGTGAGGAGTCTCAAGGTCTTCTGTCATTCTCCTTTCAAACACTCCCAGTGATTAATTCTACAGAAATCACTCCTGGTGCTATCACCTTTAGAAAGCAATTTTCTTTTTGAATGCGTATAGGATGTAGAGGCTTTTTCCCTGGAAGAAAGTTTAGTTTGCTTTCATATTAGCTATTTTTTAATTCCAAGGAAATATACCTCCAAAAGCCAGCATCCTTCTCCCAGGTGACCCATGCCTCAGATTTTAGAGCCTGACTTCTTGTTTTATCAATTCTCCTCTCTTCTTGGCCTCTGTCCTAGCTACCTGGCTTCCTTTATCATCACAGTGGTCACCACAGGTTGATCCACTGAATGGCCAAGGGTTACACACTGGAGACAGTGAACTGAGTCATTGTTTTAACTCTTCATGTCTGATCTACCTCTCTGGATCCGTGTAGCTTTAGTTGAAAGAATAGTGGACTGAGGAACAACCATAGTGTCTCCAGGTGACTCTAAGCTATCGCCAGTCTCAGGCACATCCATTTCTGCCCTGGGAGTAATGGTCCCATTTCTAGGGGGTTTACTCCCAGACAGAGGCAAAACCCTACTCTAATTTCTCATGATCCTGAGCCCTGGCATAGGCTAGGAGTGGTGTTTGACATTCTAAATTAGCCGATATCTTCAGAGTCCTTGATTAGGGATAACTTGGGGGCCAGTCATGTTTTGTAAACCCACTTTAGTACTGCATCAGAGAGACTCCTTCAGGATGACCCAAGCTGGAAAAGAATCTTCGCTTCCCTTCCTTCATGGCCCTTCAGTCTGGGAGTTGAGGTCAAGGAAGCATCAGGAGCCTGTAGGCCTGATCAGCACTCAGCAGGGGGGGACAGGGCGGCAAGCTGGCACCCAGGTGTCTCCCAATTCCAAACCTAACCATTTGTTGGCAGTTTTTTGTTTTTTGTTTTGTTTTTAGAGAGGTAGTGGACAGTAGAATTAAAACCATCAAACAAAAACTTTCAAACAAAATTGTTAGAAAGCAACCTGCTCCCTGCCCAGGCCTGAAATTTCTTCCTATCCTCTGCCTTTCCTCAGGATGCCCAAAGGTTTTCTCCATTGCTACCTATTGCTTTCCCTTCTGCCTGGTTTGTTTTTACGGCATGAAAGAGCTTGCCTGCTTACTTCACAAGGACCCTCATTTCTTTATCCATTACGTTTTCTTTTCTTTCTTTCTTTCTTTCTTTTTTTTTTTCCCTCCAGTTTTGAGGTTTGCAATCAAGAGCCCTTTAACTAAAATCCTGGGCTGCCTGCAGCAGCTGTGGGGGTTCCCAGACAACTGCCTTATCTTCTGAAGAATAAATTCCCTTTGACAGTACCACTTGTGAAAAAAAAAAAAAAACAGGGCAAGTCTAGAGGATCTTAAAGATAATTCAGAAAGAGAGAGGCCTTGTTGGTGGGCGGTAGGGGAGGACAGAAGATGGATTAATATTTTTTTCTTTATCATTTGGCATGTTAAACTTAATTATATTCCTTGAGAGACCTCTAAACAGTCATAATTAGGAATTATGATAATAGCCGCTGTTGCCTTACACATGTTCGTTTTACTGCTTGCCTCTTTGTGACTGTGGGCTGTGATTAATACCAATCAGCATCATTAGGACAAGACTTCTCCTTGCCTGCTGGGACCTTTTGACTTTGGCTGGCCAGCCTCAAGTGTCAGGGGCACCTGGGCTAGCCCCATGAGCTAAAAAGAGTGACCTTCCCAGACTAAGTGGAGTTACAGGAAATGAAGTTGTTGGCAATGTCAGTTATGGCTCGTGAAAATAAAGATTTGGTTCCCAGAATTTCTACCTGGTCTGTCTTTGCTTTTTTTTTTTTTTTAAGTGCATTTATTTTGAGAGAGAGAGCTGGGGGGGCAGAGAGAGAGAGAGAGGGAGAGAGAGAGAATCCTAAGCAGGCTCCACACTGTCAGTGCAGAGCTTGACATAGGGTCCAACCCACGAATCGTGAGATCATGACATGAGTCGAAATCCAGAATCAGATGCTTAACTGATTGAGCCACCCAGGTACCCCCCTTTGTCTATTTTTTTAAATCTTTTTTTTTTTATAAACTTGCAAACACCATTCATTCGTTTGTTTATTTTTGTGTAGAGAAGAAGGAGGGTTACTAGAGTATCTCTATGTGTTTATGATATGATAGTATGGAGGAATAACCCCAAGGAGAATGTGAAAAGGGAACCCCCGAATCAAGGGTCTCAACTGAGTACCAACCACGAAATAGAGAAATTTAGGTTAAGACAGAGTCCTCTCCGACATTTCTGGGACCCATTCTCCTTTTGATTGTGAATGGAGAAAAGTGAGAACAGCTTACTTCTGATATAGCTGCTAGTTGGCCCTGAAAAGGATTTTAGGGATCCTCCTCATTCTGTTTATTTTATTGGAGAAGAATCTGAGTCTAGAGGGGTTAGGGCATTACCTGGGCAAAGGGGGTACAGCCACTCACATTAAGACAGCAATAGGTGGTTTTCACATGGGAGTATGAAAAGAAGCCCCTTTAACCCTCTTTTCAGCCTCGGACACTTGTAAAAAAAACCCGAGGAGTTGGTTTAAATAACAATAGATTCACAATAAAGTCAGCATTGCTTCCAGTAACCTCCTTACTAGGTGGGTGTTGTGATAGGCTGGAGACTTAATATACTGAGTCATACCTCTCAGGGCAGTCTCAAAGGTTACTCAAGGCCAGACTCAGAAAATACATGGTCATGAGCCTAGGGGATTCACATTCAAAGATTGTACTCAGAGCATTTTCCTAGAGTTATAGTTCTAAAGGAAAATAGAGCATAAGGCAAAGGATTGGATTTGCTTTCCTGCCTCCTCACCTTCTATCCCACAGTTGGCTTGGAGTTGCCTTTGCTTCTCTAGAGTTTTAGTCATAATCTTCCCTTAGGCTCAAGAGGATGTATTTTGATGAGATGAGTCACCTTTGATGTCACTATCCTCACTCTCCAGGAACAAGGAGTCATTATTGTCTTGACACCTGATCATATAAGTTAAAGCACTTCCTTGGAGCTCAAAGGTAAAAGCTGAACTCTAACACAGATTCTACTGGAAGTAAATGTGCCCTAAAAAAGGAGGAGAAAGAAATTCTATTTGAGTGATGCCATTGGAATGTTAAAAGAAATACAGAGGGGGAAAAAATCCAAGTAAATAATACATATTGGCTCTCTGGCCTCTAATTTGACATTCAGTTCAGATCAGAAGTAACCCTGGGAGATCGTGGAATTTAATGTCATATAAAAATGCTACCAGACAAGGAGCTTTATTATACATGGTCATGAAAAATACGGGAGGCACCATCTCTGGATATTTTTCTATCAAATCTTTACTCAATTTCACACCCTTCACAAATACAAGCCAAAGTGCTATATTTAAACATCTACATTTGTTGGGATCTCTTTAAAAAATAAAATAAACAGAAGAATCACATTTCACACGTGTTAAGTGGTGTAATAGTAAACCATATTTAACCAGTTGGGAAAGGCTTCAGCTTTCGGTGTACAAAATGTCTACGTGTAAATATTGGAACCACTTTTCAAATGAAGAGTTTTTAAAATAATCACATGGTTCAACATACGGAGTCGGCATGTGACTGTAGGTGTGTGAATGTGAATGTGTGTGCATCTACATGTTTTTAATTCCTTAGGATTAGCAGAATGACAAAATGTGTGAAGGGAGATAGATGGTGGCTATTTTAAGCAGCACAAAAATGTGAGGAGGGGGTGGAGAATGAAAAAAGACCAAGCAGGAAGAGGGACAGGGGTATAAGACTAGAAGAAAAGATGAATTTCTTTAAACTAGAAAAATCAACGGAATGTGTTTTCCCCTTACAGCAATAACCGCTTTTTTCTAGGGCTTTATACATTAACACCTAAAAAATAGATTTGCACCATAAATACAAGCTGTCTTCAATGCATATCTCTGGAATTATTTTTCCTTATGATTCTCTTGCGGTCTGATGACAAGGCCATGCTCTCATCTGACATTTTTCATTAGGAAATACCAACCGGGAGTTTTCTTTGATCATGCTGCCTCCTTTGCCCTAAAACTCTTTCCAACTTTTTTCCCGAGCCAAGGTTTGCTCCTTTTCTAGAGTCACTCAGCTGCTTCACCACCCAGAGAGCCTTCCCTGCCTGTCTTTCCCCCTTCCTTCATCTTGCCAAATTTTGCCTCTCTGAACATTGAGATCACATTATATTTCAGTGAGCCCTGCCTCTCCCACTGGGCTGCTAACTTAAGGGTACGGCCATGTCTTATTCCCATCTACACTCCTGGAGCCCAACACGGTATCCTGAGTGCTCAGTAAATACTCTTTGAATTCAAGTGTACTACTGTTTTAATGTTCTAATTCTCAATGAAGCCGAGGCTTTCTTTCAGAGGAGATAATCAGCTGGGGGGCATTTCTTGTTTAGCACACTGACAATGTGTTGACAAACATTGAATGCTCTCTGTTGCAAAGTCCTTTTTCACAAATTGGAAAATAAATTTCACAAATTTTCCCCTATTGGGAAATAAAAAATACAATGATTATTTTTCAGTTATGTGTCTACTTAAGTGTCTAAACAGAAATTGTGGTTCCTTATTTATTGAGCAGGAAGCATTTTCCTTAACCTTTCATGGTTTTAGGTAGCCGTTATCATTTTCCTGCTCCCCATTCTCTGAGGATAAATTCCCTGAGATTCATGTTGGCATGCTTAGAATTTTTATGATCATAGGCACGTGGTCTGTTGGATCCCAGGCTGTCATAAGCTTTTGTGAGGAGACTTTGGTAGGTGTTAGAGGTGGGAGGGATAGTTCCACCTGGACCCAGGGAGTGTACTGCCTTCCCTGTGCCCCAAGTGCCAATGATCTCTCTATTAAGGTGAAGCATTCACTCCAGTGACATAATTTTATTACAAAAAGATTAGTAGTTTGAGGATTCAGAGAGGAATCTTAAAATATGGATTCCTTCCCTGCTAAGCTTGTATGAGAAGCTTTCTATCTTCTTTGCCTGCGTCTTTTGAGCTGACTCCTTTGTTAATCCCAGAGACCCAAGGTCCAAGAACTCAGGGAGGACAGCTGCCTCTTTAGGCAAACCTGGGCTCTGGCCTACTGTCCTGAGAAAACGATCTCACTTCCTTCAGTTCAGCACGCTGTATTATCAGTGGCCCAGCCTTGAGGTATCTGGAAGTCCTCCTAATTCCCTTTCCAGGTCAGTTCCGTTATTGTGCACCTGCTATGTGCGTGGTGTTGTGCCAGAGGCTGAGCTCCATGTCTGTAGATGACGGAGCACTTGCTTAGTGACCTTATCATGAAAAGCTTTCCTATCAGATATATTCTTATCAAATGTATTGAGTGAAATTGGATAGTTCCATTCTGATAAGTAATGGTAGAACCAAGCGTATGTTGGTGTTCTCAATTAAAGCCATGGGTTGTGTTAAGGTTTTTGTAAATATGCAAGTTTATTTAAGAAAATGGCAGTCTGTCCTTCTTATTTACATCCTCAAATATTCACAGAGTGCCTCTGCCACCGGGAGCCTTTTTTGCCTTGCATTTTTAAGATGCTAAATTAAAGCTGGCTTAAAACAGTCCCAAGTGGGGCGCCTGGGTGGCTCAGTTGGTTAAGTGTCTGACTCTTGGTTTTGGCTCAAGTCATGATCTCATGGTTGGTGAGTTCAAGGCCTGCATTGGGCTCCACGCTGACAGTGCAGAGCCTGGTTGGGATTCTCTCTCTTCCTCTCTTCATGCCCCTCCCCCACTCGCTTTATCTCTTGAAATAAGTAAACTTCAAAAAAAAATTAAAAAAACAAAATCCCAAGTGCTTTTCTGAGTACCACGAAGCAAGAGGGTGGTAGGGCTATGAGGGGAAGTGTGAGAAGTTGGTTGCTATTTAAGTGATGTGGAAACACTGTTTTTAAGCCTTTGGAATGAAAAATAGAGATGGGAGGGAAATAGACCTTTGTTAAGAGAGAATTGTTGAGGCATAAAGAGCCAGAAACATGGAACACTGTTTGTACCATGAGGCTGTTGGTGGAGATGGTAGTAGTTCTGTGCATATCTGGGATAGGAGTCACTTGCTATCTGTTGGCATCAGAGGTCATAATGGAGTCCTTGGTGTGGGTCTGAAATGTCACAACTTCCCATCCAGTGTGTTCTGGATATCCTAACCTAGAATATGCCTTCAGCCAAAAGAGATGTGTTACTGTTGTTGTCATCCATAGCCACTGTGCAGAACCAATATATCCCAGATGTCACTGTATATTAAAACATTTCTCTTTACTGTTTTTAAATAAATCGATCCACTCATTTATGTATTCCTGTAGTTATGTACATACTTACTTACATAAATTCTCACCAGTTGGGCATGATGATTGACAGGAAAGCACTGTTTTAGGAAATCTGGTGCGTGGTGTAGTGTGGGGAAGGAAACTCTTTTTATTGATCCCCTTGTCACTTGATCAGTTGTATTTAATGTCAGGGAGGGATGTCTGTACCGATTTAGAAAATAACCTCATTTCTCTGTCAACTGAGATAGGTAATTCATTTGATAATCATTTAATGACAACCCACAATGTGCCAGGATGTAGAGAGACCAGTGACCCAGGCAGGGTCCCTGCTCTCAAAGAAGATTATAGTGTGGAATGATAATTACTGCCATAGAGGTACCTGGGGGCTGAGGACACTTGAAGAAGGGGCATCTTGCTTAGACACGGGGATCACAAAGACTGCCTAGGGGAGATGAGGCTTGAACTGTGTTGTGAAGAATGAGCAGGGCACAGATAGACAAGGGGAGGGCGCACAGAAGCATTCTAGAAAAAGGGCTTAGCATGTAGAGGTTCGTAGGTTTCTGCAGTGTTTGGGAAGCCAAGGGTGGGTGTTACTGCCAGCGCTTAGGTTGCTTTGGGGAGAGCGCATGGGGATGAGGCTGTAGGGGACAGCGTGCACCAGATCAAAAAGGAAGTCGGATCATGAAGGCTTTGGATGGCTCACTGAGAAGTGGAGATTTATCCTAAAATCCATAAGTGAAGACTTTGGTTGACTTAAGGGAGGAGAATGGCATGCTAACATCCACACAGAGAAAGATCACTCTGGTTGTGCCTTGGAGGAGGAAGTGGTGAAGGACAGGACGGGAGCAGGGGAGAGGGCAGGAGATAATCTTAGTGAGAAGGGGTGAAGTGGCAAATGCAGAAGTAAACTTATAAGTCAGAGTTGTAATGAAAGATGTCATTAATTAAACTTACTGTTTAGGAGGATGGTGTAGTAAGCCAGGCCCTGGGAAGAGCAGTAAGACTATTTTAAAGTTTGTGTTAAAAAAGGAAATGAGTAGAGTATCCTAAAACTAGGGTCTGGAATGTTCCTGTATTTTGTAGGGAGACAGTACAACCTAGTGGGTAAACACTTGAGCTTTGGAATCTGACAAATTTGGCTTTGATGCCTGGCCTGACCTCTTACTAGTCATATGACCTTGGACATATTATTGACCCTCAGTTTTCTCATCTGTGTATTGGGGTAGTAATATGTTTCAAAGAGTTCTTGTGAGAATTCAGTAAGAAAGTATATGTTAAGTACTTTTTAGCACTTTGTGAGTGCTTGGTAAATGGCCACTCTTCTTATTTGTGTGACTTGTAATTAAAAACTCAGGGAATTGTAGTGAAAAGGCATGATATATATATAGTGTTAATGGGGCTTTGCTGATAGGAAATTAACCTATGGTCTCCTTCTGACAGATAGTTTGCCAAATTCAGGGCTCTTGGAAAACGTTTGTCCCATAAGCAAATTCATGGGGAAACATGATCCCTGGAAAGGTTGAGTTCACAGCCTTTTTTTCCTCCCACTGGGAGGGAGGAAGGGTTGTGTGTGTGTGTGTGTGAGTGAGGGAGAGAAGGAGGAATGGGATGGGGGAGTTGGGTGGAAGGGAAGAGGTAGAGAGAGACAGGCAGACACACACACACACCCCCACACACACACCCCCACACACACTAGATTAGATTATGGAAGAGAAAGTTACATTTGTGGAGGTAATGGGGTTGGTCAAATTAAGCCTTTCTAAACCACAATTAAAAATGATGTTGGACTAAGTCCAGGTGCAAAATGGCAGCCCAGGTAACTAGCACGCAGAAATCTTTTTTTAACAGTTGACCAACATTTAAAACTTGGAGTTGTGTTACTCAAAAATAGAGATTTCTGGATTGTTTTAAAAAGTCAGAAGGTGTGACCAGTCAGGCTTTGTTCCTCCAAGGGCATAAGGGCTACTGCTCCTCTTGGGTGCAGAATCAGTTTTCAGTTCTTTCGAGGCCCGTCACTGCGTGGTTTGTGCTGGTCACTCACTGGCTGGTGCCTCTTCTCTTCTGTGTAACGCGGCTGACTCAGTGAGTCCTGGGGCCCTGTGTAAATTAAAACATCTGTAATTTTGTGAAAAAATAAATATGTTCTAGAAAAAAAATATGGATTGGACAGAGCCTAGATATGGATGTCCTTTGTTAAATTGGTTTTTCTATTCTCAGTGCTGAACATTCAGAAATCCAAAACCAGCCCCTGCTACCAGGGTAGAGGTAAAGACTAGGCAGGAAAGTGGATGGAGTAGAAGGAAGAAATCTGTGGTTATTTCAGAAGCCCAAATTTAAGCTCCTGTGGAATCTGAGTGGAGAGCCAATGTGGAGAGTCTACTGTGCGGGGCTGCCGGAATATAGATTGTGTTTTCGAAATGGCTGATTTATCAGGTGCAAGCAGAGCATGACAAAACAGCTCCACGCTGTTCTTCCTTCTGTCACATTCCCCTGCCCCTGGCCCTTCCCTCACTCCCCACCCTGACACCCTAACCCTTTGTAGCATTTGCTCCCCCTGCACCTGACTCCCCCTTGCTTTCCTGGCAGGTTCATCCAGAAACAACAAGGTCTCCATGGCAACGTGAAGACAGCTGAAAAATGGCAGCTAAGTGCAGCTGCCCCTCATTTAATATCGACTCTGGCACTGACAGAACAGATAATGGGCAATAACACACCATTATGTTGTGGGAAAATGAAATGCTTCAGCAGAAGGCTGTCATGCTGGGGGGATTTATTTGTTACTGTACTAGCACCAATTTCTCTTCCCTTCCTTCCTTTTTATTCCTTCTTTTATGGGGCAGAGATTTTCTTTCTCCCTCCCTCATATCTTTCCCGCTCTCCCTTCTGTAGTTTCTCTTTCTGTATTTCTTCTTTCCATTTTCCCTCCCTCTTTTCTTCCCGTTCTGAATCACTTATGGGTATATAGGATATAGGAAAGCACACGTATGTAATCATAGTAATTATTCGCATAATGACTTACAAGTTGCAAAGCCTTCTCCAATACATTTTCTTTGTTCCATGGGGATGATGAGACAACTGTGTGAAATGACTGGGGCTTGGGTGCTGATACTTATTTTGCAGATTTCAAAACGGCTCAGAGAAGTTCAACACTTTGCCCGAGGCTGTGAAGTAGGCATCAACCTTCATTCCAACCCAGATTTTCTGGCCCATAAAGAGGATTCTTACCCTTCTACAACATGGACACTTCAGAGTCACCAAATCTGACTCAGTTTATCAGGACCCTATTTCTGACTCCATACTTTTCAGCCCCAGAACAAGTCCCCCAGAAGGAATGTCTGTAGATATTTACTTGTATTTTTTTTTAATGTTTGTTTATTTTTAACAGAGAGAGAGAGCGAGAGCGAGAGTGAGCAAGTGGGGGAGGGACAGAGAGAGAGGGAGACACAGAATCTGAAAAGGCTCCAGACTCTGAGCTGCCAGCACAGAGCCCGACCCAGGGCTCGAACCCATGAACCATGAGATCATGACCTGAGCCGAAGTAGGAAGCTCAACTGACTGAGTCACCCAGGCGCTCCTAGATCTTTACTTGTATTAACAAGCTCTTGTACATCCTGCCTGCCAACTGGCCTTGGCTTGTTGATAAGATGGGATTATTTTTGTTTTTGTTTTTTTGTTTTTATTAAACCCAGTACATTTCTATCTGCTCATTACCTCCCATTGTATTTTTATGTAGTCATGTAATCTTGGCACACAGAAGGGACACAGTGTACTTTTGACTTGACAGTGGGGGCGTTTTGGTGGACGTCAGCTTTGCTTTTTGCCAAAAGACGACATAGTACATTGAGAACCAAGGGGCATTGTTGGTAGACCTGGGGCCCTCCTCTAAGCTGTTGCTGTTGCTGTGATTTCAGATTCCTTACTTAGATCTTCTTAGTTGGATTTCCATGCAGCTCCCATCTTGTCTTGAATACTTTAGTGGATGCTCTAAGGTCTAGAGATTTCTGGAATCAAGTTCCCAAATTCCTTTGGTCTTGGGAGGTTTACAAATGGAGTAAGAATGGATATTCTGATTATGTTTTATTTCTGGTAATGGTTGTTGAGGAAAGAACTGAATAACATGGAATGTATATAGACATCTAAAGGAGGTGTAGTATGAGTGATAAATACAGGGGCTTTTTTTTTAATCCTAAGAAAGACTGACTTGTGCTGATAAAGAGAGCAGTGTCAATATTTCACAGCAGGGATTTTTAACCTAGGATCTCTGAGTTCCTTGAAATGTATGCAAAATTCTGTATGGACAAGGCCATATGGTATAGTGGTTCAACCCACTGGCTTTAGCCATGCTGACTAGGGTTTTTGCTCTGCCACTCATCAGATCTGTAGCTTTGGAAAAGTTATGCTCTTTAGGTTTTGGACTTTCAAGCTTGTGTGTGACTCAAACCAGAATTGCTATTACCTCTTGTTCCTCTTCTGTCCATGTTGTTTTCTTTTTCTAGAATTCCTGCATCCTGAAGCTCTTCCTGCAGGTTCTTTTCTCTGGTAGGCATACTCATTTTTAGTTGTAGAAGCTCAAATAGGCCTTTGGCAAAATGCTGTCCTGGTGGTGAGGAGGCTGAGGAAACCTGGCTGCTCTGGTCTCTGCTGCTTGGTTTTAGTCCCTGGGTGGTTATTTCCTCTGATGGCTCCTCAGATAGAAATGAACCTTCATGTCATATCCCGCAGTCGTGGAATGTTAGGACTGCCGAGATCTGTAGATCATCCCACTTCTGTGGTCTATTGCTCCATATCTTTGCTGCATGAAAAGCAACCCCTTGGGCAAAGATCTGCTTTGCTCACCACCCCCCTTGCTATCTTGTCCCTCTGCCCCCTTTTAATTTGCTTGATTGCTTTAACTTCTTATGTGGGTTTACTGCTATTTCTCATCTAAGGGTGGGAAATGTAAAAATAGAAAGCATGTTTATTCAGTATTTGCATTATTTTAGTAGTTATATTTAATTCTTAAAAAGCAAAAGTGGCTGGTTTGTGAGAATGAACGCTTCGAGGCTGAGAAATATTTTTAAATGTTTTATCTCTTAATAAATTTTAAAATTAGATTTTAGCATTTAGAAGAATGTTCAGAAATTGCCCCATTATCTGATTTTTATTCATTATTCAAGGAAATGTAAGAATAACGAGCACTTTATCTAGCTGTTGGAATTTTGGAACTTCTAAGACAATTGTGAATCTAAAGCTAGCCAGAGATAAGGGGGCACAGCCTTTAAACGAGAGGAAAAACTTATTCTGTAGCCCATGCGCTTTCTTCCACAGGAACGGAGTGGGGTTAAACAGAAGCCTTAGACTTGGTTTTAATATCAGATAGAAGAATCAAGCGTTGGTGGTATAGTGGTGAGCATCACTGCCTTCCAGATAGAAGGATCAAGAGCTGGAATACAGGCAGCAAGTGGAATTGATGGAGAATGTTGGAAGTAGTCAAACCCACTGTGAGCAGGAAGGACAGCTGCAAGGACAGAAGTGTCCCCAGGGAGACCACAGAAAGAAATTCTAATAGAATAGTTCAGGATACCAGAATCTTTTAGGGCACAAGCAATAGCTTCAAAAGAATGGAGTATAATCTGAAACCAGAAAGCATACTCAGAAATCATGGAGATTTCAAGGAAGGGTCTTTCAGGGACCAACATCTTTTAGTAGCTTTATTAAAACACCCATGGGGGTGCCTGGGTGGCTCAGTCAGTTAAGCATCCATCTTCAGCTCAGGTCATTATCTCATGGTTTGTAGGTTTGAGCCCCACATTGGGCTCTCTGCTCTCAGTGCAAAGCCAAGTTGGATCCTCTGTTTCCCCCCACCCCCCAGCCTCTCCCTTGCATGCACACACACACACGTGCGCGCGCTCTCTCTCTCTCTCTGTCAAAGATAAACATTTTTTTTTTTTATAAAAGCACCCATCAAATAACTGATGTTCATCAAGATTATAAAATCCTAGACTCTTTTGGTTGAATGGATCTTAGACATTGTCTATCTCTGGACTACTCAAAGTACTTCCTGTAGGTCATTCCTGTCTAAGAACTCTTACCTATCCGTGAGAATTTAAATATTGAGACTGAGAGTAGCCATTTAAACACTTGGATAGCAAGTCCTTATATGGGGACATCCAGAGCAGTGGACTGGTGTCATTGAACAGGGTGTCAACCGATTCAGCGTTTTCAAACACCCCTGGTGAGTCCCATGTGGTATTAGCTGCTAGTTCTACACCTTAGGACCATATATTGGCCTGATGGAAATTTAAAAAATAAAACTGATTCTTCACCACAAAGACTTTGCAAAGACCTGATCTAGTTAAAGAGTCTCATTTTAAATAGGAGAATATAGATGCTTCATCCAAGCAAATCTAGAAAGACAGTGGCAGAACCAGAATGATATTTTAACCACAAAATATTTTTTTGAAGGACATAAATTATACCCAACATACTCTGTTTCCTAATTCAGTACGTTTTAGAAATACCTTCTTAAAAATATTAAACATTCGAAATCTTCGGGCTCTTAAAAATTTAATCGTTCCCCCAAAGACTCCACATTTCAAATGAGTTTGTCACCCCAAAGAAAACATATTTTGCACTTTGAAGTTTCTTGATCTCTTGAGTCATTATTTTGATTCTGGGAATTCTTAAAGAATATAGGGTCATGTTAGATTGCCTTTTTCTGGGTGAATTTTGCCCAAGGCACTCTCTAATAGTAAATTAGGTAGTGAAAGAGCTCTCCTGGGCTATAATGATGCAGTTTAGGGCATCTGTCCTGGTAATAGACTAGATAGGGACTTAGCAGCTAGTGGAACTCTAGGGGCCTCAAAGCACGACTAAGTCTCCTTCAGTGTCTACTATTTTCTACTATTGGTGTGTGGCCCAGGAATATCAGGGTCTAGGTGTACCCTTGTGCCACCCTTGTACCCACTTTCATCAGGATCATGGCCAGACAAAACTTAATAAATGTTTGGACACTTCTCCCACTGCCCTACTTAGGTTATATTGGTTATATCTCACGGATGGAGGTTTTGAACCAACTGGAAGTGGATAGTATCATAAGTGGTCACAATCCCATAATAATAATATCTCAATTGTATTACATTGTGCTTTTATCTCATTGGGCCCTCATCACTATCCTATAGAGTTGGCAAGATTCTTTGTTATATGTGAAGAGAATAAAGGTCTCAGTGAGATGAACAGGTGTTGATTTTATTCCCAAATTAAATCTCAAATCCACCCACATGTGTACATCTCCATTGTCACTATCCAATGCTGCAACAACGTCCTCTGTCATCTGGATGATTGTAGAAACCTAGCAACAGTCTCCCTGCTTCACTTTTAGTTCTTCTAATCAACTGTTTATATAGCAGCCAGAGTGCTCTTTCAAAAGTATAAACCATACCATGTCACCGTAAGCCTAAAACCGTTTCATGGTTTCCTTTTTTTTAAAAATGAAGTCCAAACTCTGTGACAAGGTTTGCAAAGCCCAGTGTGATCTTTCACTTGATCATCTACAACTTCATCTTGTGCTTCTCTCCCTTTACTCCCCATCCATTGGCCTCGTTCACTTTTAGATTCATCAAGCTCTTTTCTGCCCATGCAAGTATCTTTCCTCATTCTCCAGTGACCAACTAAGCTCATGTGTAAGCTTCAGTTTTAATTCTGCTTCTTCAGAGGACATCTCTAGTCCTTCAGTCTAAATTAGTGCCTCCCACTTTCTTTTTTCTCTTGTACCACCTCGATTTTGTTTTCACAGAGATTAACGAAATTCATGGTTATATCCACCAGTGAATCTCTTTGTTTGCAGGCTGTCTCTCACACTGGACCACAAGATTGATAAGGACAAGATCCATGGCAATTTTGTGAACCAGCAAACATTCAGCATATAGCTCAGTGCCCACCCCAGGTCTGGACTGCTATAAATGTTTGTTAAATTAAAAAAATGAGATGATAGCCCAAGAAGACGCTGATGGGCAGTGGTGATATGAGACAGTGCCACTCTGCCTCTGAAACAATTCCCAGTTACCTTTGGTTTTGTTCTTACTTAAAACACAACTGGGGGTTCCTGGAGAACAGTCAGCCTGGCACACAGTAAGAACTTAATACATATCTGAATAAATGACTTAATGTGTAATGAAAGAAGGAATGACATTTATAGATTGTTCTGCTGCTCTGCTGTCTGTGTGTTTATGGTGGTAGACCACATGGTGTTACGTCACTGTCCCCAAGTTGCACTCTTGTCCTCCTTTTCAGTGGGCTGGATGTCTGTCACCCCTCACCCACTGCTGCACTTGAACCCAAACAGCCTCTGATTTATCATTTCCCCTTTCTCTTGTCACTGCCAAAGTCTGTCCTGAGTGAGGAAGTAGCTTGGTTAAAGAACAAAAGCTGTGATACTTTTTTTTTTTTCCTGAAGAATACCATCAGGACCAAGGCTATGATTAATACACATAATTGAAACAAATGGCAGCTGACTGCAGAAAACCGTCTCCCAGCTGTTGGAGGAAGGAAATTGCTGACAGCCGGTCCCCACTGAATGGCTACCAAAAGAGAGGAGCTAGTAGCAGCAGGAGGGAATACACATCACCATCCCATATCACTCCAGGCCTGTGGTTTGGGCCAGAGATACCCTAAGGGCTCTGTCTTATATGTGCGCTTTACCATAAAGTTGTAGTGTCATCCATTTTTAGGGCTGGGGCTTAGGGCTGGACTTTCTGTGTCTGAGGTTGGCTTGTCAAGAGGCTCTGTCCTATAGGATTGGCTTTTAGAATCCTTATGTCCCAGACAGCATTACTGCAAACCCCAGGTTAAATATCCTTATAAGGAGACAGGACTGTTCTTGGCCTGCATCACATTTCTTCTTCTCTCCTTTCCTTGTTCATTCATCCTGTGCCCATGGAACGGGGAGCATGGTGGGAAGGAAGAAGGTACGAGTTCTTGCTCTAAGTCTGCTTTGTGATCCTGAGCAGACCCTCACCTTCCTGGGCCTCAGTCAATTCAGTCTATAATATGGGATATCAGACCAGAAGATAACTGTCTTCTCATTTGTAAGAGTTTGTGTTAGGAAAAAGAAAAGTATGGGTACAAATTACACACATATATAATGTTATATCTGTTTATCTAGATATTTATCTCCCACTCCCCTTCTTCTCAGTGCACTATTTTATAGTTAGCACCCCAAAAAGTTATATGACCTTTGTGTCAGTGTACATATGTGACTGGCTATCCTACTACCTGGTTCAGGTACAGGATTTTATCAACACACAAATCAGAAGACAAACCTGAAGCTCAGTACACTCCATGCACATAAGCTTCCCTAGACCACCGCACCAGAGTTGTGCATGTACTTTTGCTTTGATTTTGTTTGCCAAAAATAAAACATCTTGGCAACCTTGGGCCAAGGTGTGCTATGATATTTGATGAAGTTCTTTCCTCTGAGTCTTTAGTGGGGAGAATTTTGCCATGTGACACTTTCTCCCAGCACACCTAGACCACTCTTAGTCTGTGAGCACAAAGTCAGGCCTGAATGTGCTGGGAAGTCAGCTGAAGGACAGTGTCAGCACACCAGCTTTGGAATTAAATGCACCGCAGTCACTGTCCCTCTGGAAAACTGTGTGCATTATGAATGCTGACTCTGGAAGTGCACACTCTGAACATCAGGGCCCAGAAAATAGCCGGGAGAGAATGTTCTCCCAGAAGAACCAACCTCTCATCTTCTCCTATGTGCTCTGCATGGTTTCATCATTTCACCGTATCCTCAAACAATCTAAGAAGTAATACTCTCGTCTCTTTTTGCATAAGAAACCAAGGATCAGGGAAGTTGACTGCTCTTATTCAAGGCTACCCTTTTAGTCGTGGGTATCAGTAGCAACATATGTCAGTGTTTCAGTGCCAAAGAAAAAAAGCGATTTCTTTCTCCAAATAGAGGGGACTTCTATGAGGATTAAAAGAGGAAAATAGCATTAGAACTTCAAGACTCTTGCTTCTTCTCTCTCTGACCTCTGGTTATTCTTGTAACTTTACGTATGACTTCCTGATGTGATGGCTGTGTTCTACCAGTCTGTCTTGGAGCCTTACACAATTGACCTTTACTCTTGCAAGCAAGATCATGTCTTGGAGGAATTCCATCAGGGAGGGTGGAGCATTTTCCAGAAGCCAGAAGTCTTCACCCACTGCTTGCATTTTCTGCAGAGTTCCTCCTTTACTTCAGTTAAGAGTCACAAGATGTTAGATCCAAAGCATTAACATCAGAGAAAGGTTGAGAGCCCTGACACACTGTCATATGTGTGTATGTATGTGTGTCAAATGTGTGTCACACCTTTTCATATGGACAACCCTGCTTCTAAAATTTAGTTTACAATTTTCCATTTACTTTTGCTGCCATGGACTGAATGTTTGTGTCCTCCCTCCCTGTCAGATGAATATGTTGAAACCCTAATCCCCAGTGTGATGGTACTTGGGAGGTGAAACAAGGCTAGGAGATATCTTACAGGTGTCAGATTACTTAACTTGTATTCCCTTGGGAATCAACTAGCAGGTTGGTCTATTGATGGTAGAGCCTGGAGAAAGAAGACCACCAAACACATTTGAAACAATTTCAACTTGGAGACATTTTTAATCATTTCAGACAAATGCAGATAGAGGTGTTGTGCTAGCCCTTGACGTAATAGTTGAATAGCATAGTCCTTAGCTAGATGCAGACAATGTGTTAGGCAGCTAGAAAAATAACCTGCTTGAACTTCTGATTTATTCCTTCTCCCTCTCCTGTCTTTTTTCACAGTAAACACATCAATATAGAGCAGCTAGGATATGAACACTTCTGTACCACAGAACATGTGGGTTCTGGTGGATGCTACTGCATCTCAGAGCAGTAGATATGGCAGAAGAGGGAATCACTGATAAAGCAGGCATATCCTTTCCAGTACTGGATGGTGTTGGTGTTTATTGGTGTCTGGGAATCAGAATATGGGGACAGTGTCTTAGTTTAAGGTGATGGAAATTATATTGGAGGCCAAGTAAAATGATGAGGAAGAGAAAGAGGAGGAGGAGGAGGAGGATTTTTCAAGTGCTTACTCTATGTCAGGTTATTCTCTAAAGGCTCTACTTGTATTATTTAAACCTCACTGCAACCCTAGGTGACACCTACTGTTACTATGTTATTATGCCCATTTTATAGGTAAAAAAAAATGCAACAACCCTGAGCCTTCGAGAGTTTAAATAATTTCCCAAGTTGATGTAGATTTAACCATTAGAGTCAGGATAAGAGCTCTCCCCAGCTACCCAGGATATACCAAATTAGTTAAGAGTCTCTAACCATTTGGGAGGGATTGGGGTTCTGGAAGTCACAGTCTTTCTCTCAACTTCAGGAGGTCCTGCCAATATTTTTAAGGAGTGTTTAATTCCTTTGAGGTATAAGCTGTCACAGTGAGGAAGATCATGGCCTTGAGTGAAGATTCGCTCCAAGTCATGTTCAGTCTAGTCCCAGACCTAGGAAGGCAGAGAACCAGCAACATTTAGAGCATAAAGGGATGTACTTTGGAGCCCTATGGCTCTTGTGTGCTCCCCTAGTTATATGACGCCCCTGGAGAAATTTCTGTTTTCCAGATAAGTATGAAGAAATAAGACAATTAGCATTTTCCTTTCCTCAATAAAATTGCTTCAGTGTTGACCTCATTAATCATATATTTTCCTAATTTAGTCATTTAGGCTAAAATTTACCTTTGTACAGTGTAGGTGAGGGGCAGGATTTATAAAACAAAAAGAAAAGTTACTGTGTTTTGTGAGGTCAAGTCAGGAAATTAGTACAATCCCCACTACCTCAGGACTATTGTTTGTATTCAAATAACAAATACACTAATTACAAAAGATTATCCATTTTTGAATTGCTTACAAGATTCCCACACACACGTAACAAAGTTTTCTTTTCCCCTTATGTCGTTGGAGATAATAAGCATTTCCCTTAAAAAGCATTTGTTAATTTTTTTATTCAATCACACCGATCTCTCTTCCAATTAGGAGGAATTAGCGAGATTTTATTCTATTACATTGCATGTAAGTGCTGTCATCCTGGCTTAAATAATCAGTTTTCACCTCAGTGCCCTTTGTTTTGGTTGTTGCACTTGCTCACTTGCATCTATTATTGGGTAGAAGTTTTAAAAAAGCTGCTACTTTTGAGCAAAATAGACTGATGTCTCTGAAATGGATTTGGACGTTTGGATACCTCTGACAGTGGGATCCACGCTGTGAAGGCGGTGGACTCTTTCACATATGAGTTGAGGGTGTACACTTACAATTTATTTGTTCTTAAACATTGGTTCTCTGTGATGAGACTTTTCCAGTTGGAAATAGAAGAGGTTATTTTCATAGGTTAAGGGGCAGAATGGGCTGGAGCTGGATCAGTGTCCTGTGATCCTGCCGAGTGAGAAATTTCATGGAAATGCTGGACGGCCTGTAGACCTCAGGTTGAACCACACTCTCAAAGTGTCCACTTCTCTCCGTTCTCACCCAAGACAAACCCATGCACGACTTAGGATAGTAAACAAACATGCTTCACCATGGTGATGGCAAAAGTATTGAAAGGACATGTTGGTGTGTCTCAGGTCACATTCTGCAGACCTTTTATTGTGTGAAGGTTTCTGGAGCTGAAGCACTTTATGATGTAAAGTTCTGCCAATTTGTCTTTTTTTTTAAAATTTTTAATGTTTTTTTTTTAAATTTATTTTTGAGAGAGAGACAGACAGCATGAGCAGGAGAGGGGCAGAGAGAGAGGGAGACACAGAATCCGAAGACAGGCTCCAGACTCTTAGCTGTCAGCACAGAGCTCGTTGCGGGGCTTGAACCCACCAACTGTGAGATCATGACCTGAGCCGAAGTCGGATGCCTAACCAACTGAGCCACCCAGGCACCCCCAGCTAATTTGTCTTATGATCCTGCAGAGCCCTTTCACTATGGCTAGAGGCATTTGAGGCATAGATAACCCTCAGGGGACATACCTCTTTTCCTTTTGGTCTCCCAAAGTGATCTTGAGGTTTGGAAAGGAGTCCTGGGAAAACTGAAAGGTCTTCCATTGATGTTCACGCTCTCTCGTAGCTTATAACCAAGACTGCTTTTTAAAGGGGTACAAAGGGGGTGCCCTATGAGTGCAGGCTGATTCAGGCACAGAATGGGGGAGGCACACTTGTGGGGTGAGCAGGTACTTCTCCTCTGGCAAGGCCATGAGATGGCAAGATTTGTGGGATAAACATTCTGGTCCTTGTATTTCTCGACCTTTCCATGTTTGCATTTTGTAAACCTTGCAAGGAAGAAGCTTGATTTTAGAAATCGTTGTGCTTATTTGCACTAAACTCCTTTGAAATAACTGATATGGCTTACTTTAATATTTAAAGTGTAATTTTTTGTTGGCTGCCAATAGTAAGCATTACCACTTATTAATTACTTACCAAGATCCCAGTGCAGTGTTAAAGGCTTTCCATATATTACACCATTTAGTTTCTACAACAGGCCTAGAACTTACAAATTATTATTTTATTTTTTAATTTGCAGATGAGTAAACTAAAGTTTAAAGAGGGTAAGTGATTTGCCAAAAATTCAGTTGACTTCGAATGAAAGATGGGATTCTGTCTAAACGGCAGAGCTTAAATAATGTCTTAGCATTGCCTTTCTTTAGATATTCTTTATTTTAATTGTTTTCCTTACTCCTGGGCTACAGAAGTCAGATTTCATGAGAATTCATGGTTCTGTTCTTTAGAATTCTTCAGTAGCTTTGATTATTAACCCTTCCCTCTTTCCAGTACAGGGAAAGGGTTGTTTCAAAAATGTATGGCTTTGACTTAAGTAAGGCCTGTGGCTGTCTCCAAAGTGTAAAAATCTTTTTGTCCACCGACATGTGAGGACTCTCAAATTGTCTGTTGACCTGTTTGCTAGCATGTTTTAGACTCTCTGCCTTTATGCAGACAGCATAAGGAACTAGCTTTGGTAGATACCATTTTCTCCACTAGCACAGATGCCCCTTGCCACACAGCTAAGGACATAATAAGGATATGATTGGGAAAGGAGGTTTGTGGTGATAGGGCTGGGCATCCAGTGGACACATAATGAACCCTTGATTATTGTGCCCTCTCCTTGGCTTGCAGCCCAACACAGGGTTTTCTCTGGGCTGTGGTTGCAAGCTGACACCTGCAGATTTGTTTGTTCTCATATGTAGCTGAATAATCAAAATGCTTTCTCCACCCTCAAGTGGAGGCAGGACAAGCATTGTGCAGTCAGAATTGGCAGCTGCTCGGAGATATAATTTGAGGGACTCCGTGGAGTACCCCCAACCAAAAAAGAATAGTCCTTCTGATGCTTGAAATTTCACACAATTATGGCTTAATTCCATTGGGCTGAGAGATGCCTCTGCCTTAAAGAAGTGCAGCTCTTCTAACAAGGTGGGAGGTAACTCTTATGTCCCTCACATGATAAAATGATCTTTGGTGCTTATTACACACTTGAAGTGGAATAAAGGATGTGGGTGGAGGACGAGATGGAGGAGGTCCATAGAATAGTTTTGCTTAGAGCTGACCTGGTTAGAGGACAATAGCATATCTACTGCACAGAGACAGGGCCTGAGTGCCAAATGCTACACATGGGGACATGCTTCCTGTCCTGTGCATGTTTCCAAGGGGAGGCTGAAACAGCTTTTCCAGAAGAGAGTTGAGTAAGGGTCACTGGGCATCGGGGGCTGTGGGGCTTCCTGCAGAGCAGCAGGGACGGGGTTAACCAGCCCAGGGCAGCCACAGCTCGGATGGCTGGAGGAGCAAGGAGCACAGTAGGTGAGATTTCATAGAAAGGTCAATGTCAGCAGGGACTATCTCTGTTTTCTCATGCCATCCTCCGAGGAACAGGGAGGAAGTCTAGGAGGGCAAAATTGGAGAGCAACAAGCTGACAGCCTGGCGTAGATCCCTTGCCTGGGAGTTAGTGATGGTGTCGGAGCCCTGGCTCTGCATCTAACAAGCTCTGTAACCCAGTGCAAGTCTCAGGACCTCTTTGGCGTCCTGTTCCTTATCTGTAAAATGAAGGAATTTGACTGAAGAGACCCACAAGTTTCTTCTGGTTATGATTATAAATTAGAAAATAAATTGTACCTTCATTTCACAGAAAAGGATGAGGGATCATTTTTTTCTTACTCAAGACGTATCAGTGATGGAGTATGGGTCAAGTGATGCAAAGGACTTGCCTTTTTCCTGCCCTGCCACCTCCAAAGGATATTGATCTCAGTAAGATATAGTCAGCACTCTGCTTTGTTAAGGGAGATTAGTGTTGGATTCTTCATCTTCTTCTTTTTTAATGTAGTTTGTCTTGATACAAGACCAGGGGTGCCAATATCCCATGCCAAAGGAAGGTCACCGACAGCATCTTTGCTCTCTCCAGTGAGGCAGTCAGCCCTTGGACTTAGCTTGGATTACCTGCATCTGGGAAGGACTTGGACAAAGTAGTCCCTACACACAGGAACTGAAAGGGAGCCTTTCTCACCTCTAGACTGTGAGAACACAGGCTAATTCTTCCATAGGAAGTAAAGGGGAAGTGATGGTTGACAGTCAGCCATAGCTTTAGAACTTCTCCAGGCCTGAATCCCTGGGAGGCTGAGGTGGAGTTGGAGGCTTCAGATGAGGCATCAGAAGATCTGTCTTGCTTCGTGTGTACATGAGGCTTGGGGTTACCTGGTGAGGCAGTCTGGACAGTGGCAAAGAGTGAAGGCTTTGGGGTCATCCAAACCTGGTTGTGAGCCCTAATGCTGCTTCTTACTCGCTGAGCCACCATGGACAGATAAAAAAGCCTCAACCTTCACATCTGTAGAAGATGTTACAGAGCTCACTTCTCAGAACTGTAATAGTTCCATGAGATGTCCAAGCAAGGAGGTGAGCATGGTGCATAACATGGGGCCAACGGTCCAGAATGGATTGTTATTGTTATTAAATAGTGCAGCCCTGTGGCCAGTGAACAGCAGCCTATAAAGGAGCAAACCGCTTAGAGTAACTGAATTTAGGGAACCCTGGGAAAAGGAACTTGACCTGCAGCAATATTCAGTTCTCAAATTTATCTCCTTTTATGTAGTTTGTTAAATAATGATGAGTTCTAACTAGAGTGTGTAGCTCTCCTTCATCTCTCTAACCACTGAGCCCCAGCTGTGTCTGATAAAGCACCTGTGTCTGTATAGTCCATTTCATATTCAATACAGACAGGGAAATGAAACCTGTCTTTCACAGAGCTGCGGAAAACAGTCATCATGGGCACTTCTTAGACTGTCCAGGGAGTTAAAGCGATAGGTCATTATTTTTTTCCCTTCAAAACAAATACCAAAACTTATTGACTTATTGTTTTCAAATATCAAAGCTTATAAAAAACATTTCCTTCTTGCCTTAAGACATGTATATTTGTTTCTAATCTGATAGCAAAACAGTGAGTATGCACTCACCTCTCTGTGGGTGGATGTATAACCATCTCCACAAATACAGTTTGTGTCAATATCAGATAAAAGTTATCCATATATTTCAGATGAGATGAGAAGGGGAGACCGTTTGCTATGTCCGAATGGCATAAAGGAATGCCTTATGGTCTCTTCAGAAGGCAGTCCCCGCCCACACAGGGCCTGGAGGAGTAGGTATGAGGCCATTGCCAGGTGGTTGGCTCATCTGTGTCATTGAGACAAGGAGCTTCTCTTTCCGAGAGCACCTGAGGTTGAGAGCATCTGTACCCCTTGGAATGGCTGTCAGGGCTCACGGAGCGTGGTGAGGCATTTTACATATCAGAAGCTGCTGCATGCCATAGCTTCTCCTTCTTTTCTCATCCTCTTTATTTTCCCTCACCAGCATGGTATTAACAGCCTCTTTCCCTGTCTTCTGCCGCCATCAGGAAGAGAAATAGGATTAGGAGAATCCAATCCTCTTGTGCTTGTCCCTCTTCACTGTCTTGGTTTTCTTTTGTTTCTCCTCCTCTTTCCTTTCTTTTCAACAATTTCTGTGTTGCTGCTCTGCACAGAGGCTACCATCTCTTTTTCCCTCTCCCCCCCCACCTTTTTTTTTTTTTTTTACCGCTTTTAATTGTTATGGTGCTTTTTGTTTTTCCCTGACTTGAGCACAGTGAGAAAGGTCAGCTGTCAGCAGAGGGCTGTATGCTGCTGATAAAGCCTCCAGGAGACTGCACTGGAGTCATTAAGCACATTCCCTCCCTGAAGTCAGAGAGTCTCCAGTGCTTCAGGGGGGAGAGAAAAAGAAGCTCAAAGAGTAGAAAAGGCAATCCATCCCAAGTGAGTGGCTTAGCCACATGAGCACTGAGAAGCACACTACTTACCTGGAGCCCTTCTCTAGGGGCAGAAGCTGTCCAGTGCCACTCTTGTGACCCTGAGGCATTGATGAGACACATATGCAGGCCTTAGAAAAATGGACCCTCAACTGGGAATTAGGCATCCAGCATACTGGAGGCCACATTTCTGACGTCCCTTTAGTTATTGGATTCCTGTATCTACCCCATGGTTATTTTGTAACTAACTCACTTATATAAATATTGGAAAACCTGTGTTCTGGTCTTGGCTCTGTTGCTAATTCCTTTAGAAAAGCTATGCTAGGCTTATAAAAAGAAGTAGAAAATATGATTTTAAAAGTACCTCCCATTGCGAGCTGAATTTTACCTTTCTCTACCTGCAAAGTAGAAGTGAGGAACATATCTCATCTTGGATGCCAACGTGAAAACCAGCTAATTCCTTTTTTTATAAGTGCCTTGAGGTGAACTCAAAATCAAAGTTCTTGGAACTCATCCATCTTGCCTATCTATTAGGAAATTAATGATGTAATATTGCAGAGTTTTAAACAAAAATGGTGGACGTCTTCTGGAATGGAAAAAAAATTAGAGGATAATAATACCATCAAGTGGTAGAATTCTTTATGTGCTGTCAAAGTCTGTTCACACTTCTTAATGACCTGGTTTAAGGATACACTCTACCTTAGCATACTTTAGAAATGTGACATGCTAAAATCTGACGGAACTCTTCCTTTTTCACTATCAACCTACTAAATGATTAGTGCTCTCAGTACGTGTTTGCTAAATGGATGAATAAATTAATAAAAGAATGAGGAACTTAAAGGCTTTAACATAGTCAATCAGCTGTGTTTATTTGGTTCTCACTGATGCTAAGCACAGTAATGGTTGCACACAAGGAGGAGTTTGGGTAGATATTGCTGGCCAATGAAGGGTGTGTAATGAGATTATACTGGTACTGTTGTCTTGCCATAGAAAAGGGAACCAGGGGCGCCAGGGTGGCTCAGTCAGTGTAGTGTCTGACTTCGGCTAAGGTCATGATCTCACGGTTTGTCAGTTCGAACCCTGCATCAGGCTCTGTGCTGACAGCTCAGAGCCTGGAACCTGCTTCAGATTCTGTGTCTCCCTCTCTCTCTGCTCCTCCTCCACTCATGCTCTGTCTCTCTCTTTCTCAAAAATATATAAACATGCATATATTAAAAAATACTTTTTTAAAAAAGAAAAGGGAACCAAAAACATAATGACTAGAGCATAGCTAACTTGAGAGTCATCGAAGAAGGTTCCTATCTAGACCGGCAACCACATAATCCCTAGAAAGCCACACTGTGGTTGCTTAGCTCCTGATCTGCGTTTCATACAAAACCTAACCCTTACTGCATTGGGAGGAGCAATGAGATTGAAGTTAGATCCAAGTCCAGCCTTGTTCTAAATTCCCTCATTGTCAATTATTGTTATTCTAATTGGGTAGCTTTGAAATCCTGAATCTCAGCTTCCCTCTTTGATAATTCAGGTAATGACACCTAAATAGGTTGTTGTGAGGATTATATGAAATATCCGTGTAATATTAAACCAGAGCTAAAGCCCATGATGAACAGTAAGCTTCCAAAATGGTAGCTGGCAGGGGTGTCTGGGTGGCTCAGTCTGTCCAACTCTTGATTTCAGCTCAGATCCTGATTCCATGGTCTTGGAATCAAGCTCCATGTTCGGTCAGCATGAAGCCTGTTTAAGATTCTCTGTTTCCCTCTCTCTACCTGTCTTCCCTGCTTGTGTGTGCTCTTTCCGTAAAATAGCAATAATAATAAAAAGGTAGCTAGCAGCATTATCGTAACTCCCATCTCAGGGACTGTGGCATTTGTGGCATTTGGTGGCATTTGGTGGTAGAAAAACAATAGTGATAATGCCTACTCTGTAAGGTGATTGTAGAATTGAAAAGACAGTATATTTGTAAAGGGCTTTCTCTGTGCCAGGCACATAGTAGAGGAACACTAAGTACTAGCTTCTTTCCTTCTCTTTTTGTTTATGAGGTCGACTTACTTTTCTACTTCAGTTGAGGGCAGCAGGGCACGATTGCTCTTTTGTAAAGTGGAGCTAGGAGGTGGGTACTTGTAGGTGGTTGGGGTGTGGGTAGTGAGGTGGCAGGGAGGGAAAGAATGAGCAGTGCTCAAGGGATAGAAGACAGACCTTTGTACGTCAAATATATGTGCACCAGAGGCTGTGATTCTGAATTTCTTGTAAAGTTTCTGCCTGCTCCTGAAGTTATTCTAAGAATTTTCAAGGGAACACCAGTGTTTGCATAAATCATCCCATACAACCTAATTAGTTACTTATAATACAGGGATACTTCTGATCCCGAATTCAAACAATTGGAAAGCAAAAACCGTTTATACATGGTGGTATACAGTGATAATTCATGATGAGCTAAATAGTTTTAAGATACCATGAAATCTCCGAGAGCCTCTGAATCCTCAAAGGGGTTTTGGTTGTTCTTAGCTTGAGCTTAAAGTTCATGAAAAGTAATAAACTATAGGAACAGATACATTACTTATGGTGTTAATGTGATTATTATTTAAAAACCGAATGTCAAGTTTGAAATGGTCAGAAATTCACAGCTAACCAGTGTATCCAATTAATTCAAGCCCCTTTCTTTGTCAATGATTCTTGTAATTGAGAGTTTTTATTTGATCTATCTAATCCTTTTTTTTTTTTTTTTACCTTCTGACAAGTGACCCATGTAGAGAAAACCATCCTGTTTTTCCCATCCAAGTACTAACCAGGCCCGACCCTGCTTAGCTACCGAGATCAGATGAGATCGGGCACGTTGAGGGTGGTATGACCATAGACAACCATCCTGTTTTTCCAAGGATTGTTCCCATTTTAGCACAGGGAATCCCATGTCCTGGGAAACTTCTCATTCCCAGCAAATTGGAATGGTTGGTTACTCCATTCGAAACACCAGGTAAACCGCTTTTTGGGAGAGTGCTATGTTTTAGTAAACACCTGACTGAGAACATATAAAGAAAAGATTCCTTGGTTCAGTGGTTCTTCAGACTTTCGGATTTTGTTGACATCTAAACTTCTACAGAGAAAGGAAGGAGCAAAACAGTGGTAACTACTTTTAATTTTGCTAATTAAAGACATTAACGTATTTCATCTGTCATCACTGTCATTTTATAAAAGACTGGAAATTCTGAAACCAAAAAAAGTAGAAAGAGGTAGAATGAAAGTTCCATTCTACCTAGTGCCTAGTACAGGATTGAGTAGGTCCTGCATAAATATTTGTTGCATGAACGAATAGTGCATAAATTTAGTTTTTATTAAAAAAAATGTATAACATCCGTATTTTCCTGATTGTACCATGGATTGTTGAAAGTTTTATCTGAGACCAATGTTTGGGAACCAATGTTTGAATCCAAGTCTGTGGCCTGTTAGATTTTTTGATGGTAATTTTTTATTGAGAATTATGATAATTGCATTCTGATGTCTATCTCAGTCACATGTTCATTGGTTGGTGTAGTCAATCTCTCACGATATGGTGACTCCTGAAGAAAGATAAGACTGTTTCTGACCCTTTAAATCAGAAAATGAAATTTGGTCCACTTCCTCTTAGGCTTCAATCACTACCATATTAAAATGCATCTTTATTGATGCAGATCTGTATGGGGATTTCACCACATCTGACAGGAATGAGCTACCAGTCTTCTTTATGTTTTTAACTCTTAGACAGTATTTTAATGTACTCTCGGTCTCCTTTTCTTTGTTCTGATTCATTCACCTACAAAGTATGATCAGAAACCTTCACCAACTAGTGTTATGTACGTACCTCCTAATTTCTATAAGCCTGGGATTTCTGATGCAGCATCTTCATGCCACAGGTGGGATATCCAAATCATTCATTATTTTATCATAACCCTTGGATAAAAAATTGTCACTGATAACTATTAACTAGTATTTCTGGAGAAGGTTAGGATTTTGGTTTTATTGACATTGGAACTGTAAATATCCATTGCAATTGTTTATGTTTATTTTTTTGAGAGAGAGAAAGAGCAAGCTGGAGAGGGCCAGAGAGAGAGGGAGAGAGAAATCTCAAGCGGGCTCCATGCTGTCAGTGCAGAGCCTGATGTAGGGCTCAGACCCATGAACTGTGAGATCATGACCTGAGCTGAAACCAAGAGTCAGACACTTAACTGACTGAGCCATCCAGGGGCCCCTGGATACAAATATCCATTGTAAATGACTATACCAACTATAAATTTGAGTGTCTATTTCAGAATCTTATAATTCCCCTATTTTGTGTTCTTTTTGATCATAAGTCAACTAACTTTTTTCTCTTCTGCAAGCCCTGAGCATATTTCTGACTATAACCTCTGCTCTCATAACCTGGAGTCCAGCTGTCTGGCTCTGGAGCTTCAGTGAGCTTGTTGGGGGGTGATGCAGCATCTGTAAATGGTTTGTGAATCATTCTGACTCAAAAGGAGGGTTTCCATTTTAGATTCAGTGTGTCAAAAGTGGATTTCCTTATTTATGCTCTCCTAATTCAGTGGTTTTTGTTTTTAGCATTTATATATTTCCAGTGTTGCAAATGTGCAGAAATCTTACAGTTTTCTTTAGTGCTCTTATGATCTGTAATTGTGTCCCAAAGTGTGTGGTTAATACATCTCACTGTTTGCTTTGTTGGGCAGAGAGAAGTTCCTATAGAGGCTGTCGAAGGGTGCTTTACAAAATTAGATAATGTACATGAAAGTGGCTTGGAAAATGTGACATGCATGCTATGCAGATGTATTTGTTTTATTTTTAAAGAAATGAGTTGTTCACCTCCCACAGGGATACTATTAAAAAAATTTTTTTTAACATTTATTTATTTTTGAGACACAGAGAGAGACAGATCATGAGCAGGGGAGGGGCAGAGAGAGAAGGACACACAGAATCGGAAAACTGTGAGATCATGACCTGAGCCAAAGTCAGACGCTCAACCGACTGAGCCACCCAGGCACCTCCCACAGGAATACTATTGACAGAGGTCTTTGAAAAGATACCCAGCCCTCAGCAGGAAGCAGCATGACCCGGTGGACAGCATATAGTGTTTGGAACTTGACCTTAGCTTGTATTTTGAATCTGCTTCTTATTAGCTGTGGTAGTCTACAGGTATGCCATCCCTTGTTAACCTCAGTTTTATCATCTGTAACGTGAGGCTGGTAAAACTTTATTTCATAGGGCTTTTGTGGGAGTTGAAGAAGAAATATACCAAGTATTCCAGTAGAAAAGCTCCTCTTTCAGGTGACACATGAACACAGATATCTTATTTCTATTAATAATACATGGGTTCTCATGGTAAATGTTTTGAACTCATATATCTGAAGTCATCAAAACAAGTCTTGGTTAATTTTTGACAAATACTATGTATATAGTATTGGGACTCTCTGTAAAAGCCTGGAACATAATATAGGTTTAATAAATGTTAATTTCCTGTCCTTTTTACACTATGGCAAAAAACAGTCTCCTACCTCTAAAAAAGACTCTGAAGAAATGATGATAATGAAGTAAGCACTTTACTGTAGTTTTATGCATACTATTGGTACTGTAATCGAGTTTGCAGTCACCAAAGATTTTCTCCTTTATTTAGGCTTCTTAAATCAGGTCAGTTGATTTTTAAGTCTGTCTACATTTTAGAGAGCTTACCTCCCCCCCACCCCCTTTCAAAATACCCCATCTTCATCAACCTCTGGGTTCAAATGCTTTTATTTAATTACTTTAGATCCAGGGCATTGTCACTCTCTTCCTGGGAGACCTGGAATGGGGCAGTTTTAATTTTTATCAGTATCCACCCCCATCTCCTCCACTGCCACGGTCATTTTCTTGAGAGGAAAAGGAGATGCACACCTAGCTATAAAAGAAGACATGTTGCAGGTTTCTAGGATTTGTACATCTGCATTGGCAAACTTCCCCAGTTTGTGTCTCTGAACAGGGTTTTAATCACCTGGGCTGTAGTGCTCAGTGCTGAAAGCTTTAAGAAGTACTGCAGAAATGGTAGATTAGCCGCATTTAACAAAATAGAAAGTTTTCATTGTGTCATAAAAAGCCTATTGATCTTGTCCAGGCATTGACTCCAAAGCCTTTTAACAAGCCACTCTGTCTAGACTTGTAGGCTAGAGCCATAGTGCTAACAAAGGAGGAACTGAGCTGCCTGCTTCAGGGGGTGGCCAAAGGCATGGGCACAGATTCAGGATTCTCAGTGGGGATTTTCTTAAAGAGCTGGGATGATTGTATTCTGCTGTGGGGGAAAAAAAGGGTTGGGAGGCTTGTGTGGATGGACTTGTGACATACCCTGGACTCCCTGGGTTGACTCTCAGCACTTTCTGTTGAGCGCTCACTTGGTAACGAATACAGGTATTCTCAGTCCCTCCCTTGGCTTCCAGCAGCCTTTCTTCCTAGCTGAGGCAGGACTCTGATGCTGAGTGGTGGGTCTCCAGGAGTGGGGGAGGTGACAAGGGGACAGGAGTAGGAACTGGTGACATTGGAGTCACTGTGATCAGTTCAACTACATTTCAGCTCAATTCCACAAGTCTTTAGTTGACACATTCGGGGATACATGGGAGATTTCAGAAAGGCATGAAAAACTGGTGCTCATAGGATGGGATTGAAGATTCGACATCAATATGTGAAATAAACAAGGAATCCCTCACGATTTATCGGGCCATTAGGAGTTTCACCAGGATCATCTGCCGAGATTTAATGTTTCTTTAAAAAATGTATGAAATATATCAAACATGTAGTCCCTACAGTAGAGTATATTATAAACATTGGTTTAGCTATTCCTCAGCTTGAACAAATCTTAATGTTTTGCCATTTTTGCTTTATACCCCCCCCCTTTTTTTTTAATAAAGACTTAGTCTTATTTGAGTACCTCTCTGGTTTGGTTCTGTTTCTTCTCTCCCTCCCCAGAAGTAAACACTACCTGACATTGGTGTATACATTGCTCCTGTGTTTTTCTATTCTAGTTATAAATGTATAGAGCTGTAATTTATAATGGTTAGTGATTTTGTGCGCGCGCGCGTGTGTGTGTGTGTGTGTGTGTGTGTGTGTTAGTGGAGGCAAAGTTTATTGGTCACCCTCAATTTATGTTCGTTATTCTCTACATATCTTGGACCAAGTGAAGGATATAATAGGTAAAAACTTTTAACACTGTAGACTTCCCCGTTGATCACTACCATGAAGCTTGGCAGTCTCTAGATCTCTTCTTCTTTTAGGAAACAGGATGCACTTGAGCTCCTGAAATATCTGTAGGAAGTTTCACATAATACTGAATTGTCCTGTTTTCTCTGGATACTTAAGGGTGGACAGTTTTACCACCAAGATAATTTAGATACAGACTTAACTGAGGTTGGAGGTCAATTAGAACATCTTCCAAGGTTTCTTCTTATGCTATGATGATGATTTGTTATGGAGGATTCTTTACATGTTTGCATCTTGGATGAAAGAGATTTGGTAGAAATAAATACTTCAGAAGTCCATGTGGATTTAAAAATCCATATTGATTACTTCTAAGTATCTTAATATCTGTGTGAGTTTTCCCAATTTCTGTGAACCTCTCATGACTTTTATATTCCTTTCGGAACAGTATGTGTGGATACAGTGAGTATCTAATTCAGGTAGCCATTAGGTAGTCACTATATGTGCCAATGTTAAAAAAATTTATTTCAGATGATCTGCTTCTTGCTCTAGAATCACAGTGGATATTTCTCATTGTTATCAATTCTCTTGTGTCAGAACTGCAGTCTTCCATCCTCTCTTCTCCAGCTTTCGTCCCTAGTGACTTTTTTTGTTCTCATCGGGTCCGTGATTTATTGTCTCACAAAGAGTCATCTGGTACTCCAATGCAATTGCCTTACTGTGTAGCTTTGAAAAAGAAGCAGGTTGAAAAGAAAATCTAAACATTCAGATTATTCTTTTGGAGTGGTCCAAGGGTGAAAGGGGATATGTAGATTTATGAGTGCGTGTATTTTCTGTAATTGTTTTTTTTAATCCAAAACCACCAAATCTCAATCTAAAACTGATCTCCAGGAGAGCAACCATAGTTAAATTCTTCTCCGTTATAATCATCCTATCCTCCATGTAACTTCAAGAAATGTATGTTACTAAACACTGTGGTACAGAGCTGGCTTTAAAATTATTGCTATAATTGATATATTTACTTGTCATTGACAAACTTGTCACTGACATTGACATTGATATTTACTTGTCATTGTCTGAGGTGACAACCATGGCATTTTGAATCAGTTGAGGAACAGATATAAGAGTCAAATTGGTGGTCAGGTCAAGGATTTAAACCTGAGTTCTGTTGTTGGTAGAGCTGTGTTAAAGAATGTATCTTTAATCTATGGTCAAATTGGGCTTCCTTGTGATTCTCTCTGAGTTAAACTACTCAGCTCTAGGGAGAAGAGCTAGAGAACAAGGCCTTCTTCCACAGGGACAAAGTCCATTCTGATAGATTTGCTGCATGGGAGAATTTAGAGGAAAACTCTGTCATTATAGGAAGGGCAGATATGAAGGAGAGAGAGACTGTTCACATGGGAATAGTGACCACCTAATTAAGAAACGTGGACCTGTGGGTGTCAGACTCTTACTTAGTTACCAACGAGATGAACCAATTCTCTCATTGGAGGAAACAAATGAGTAAAGGAGAGGAGTCCAAGTGCTACTCTAAAACTGTTCTGTTCCAGAGAAAGGGGAGGAAATGTTCTTGTGGAGTTGTGGGGACGGGGAAATATAGTTCCCTTTACTACAAGATAGAGTGTGCTTGCTGTTTGTGTTCAATGCCTGTTTGACCCACAATTAAAATGAAAAGCCTGCAGTGAAAGAAACATAATTACCGTTTGACTTCTATAGATCAGGTGGTTAAGTGAAAATAATTTATTACATAAATTATTATAAGTGGGTAGGCAGGCATATGCAGCAGAATTGCCTCAGGCCATGGGTTCTTAGCAATATCTATTCTACCTTGTCTTCTGGATCCCTCCTTATCATTCCAGCAATTTGCCCACCCACTGAACCCCTAATACAAGATAAGTACAATTGTGCCACTCATAAGCTGAAGTTTTCCTCTCCTCTGTTGATCCTCCATTCCTAGTGGAGAAAATATGCCCATTACTCTGCCCATTACACATTGAACTTCTCATCATTTCCTGAACACCCTGTGCTTTTTCTAATGACTACATCAGTGAAGACACTCTTTTCTTCTAAATAGAATTTCATCTTTTTTGTGTGTGGTGAACTCTTACTTATACTTAAAGACACAGCTTAAGTTTGAACTCCTGTGTAGCACCTTCCCTAACCCTCGGGGTCAATTATTATTTCTTCTGTATGCCTGTGTCATCTATTAAATATTTGCTATGCTGAATTGTAATTGTTTGAGTGTGCATCTTAGCATCACCACTTCTGCCACAACCACCTCGCCACTGGGACCTGGGTCATGGACTTTATCTTACTGATATTTCATAGCAACTCTATGAAATATGTACTCTGGCTATTCCTGTTTTGTAGATTAGGAAACTGAGGGTTAGAGAATAAGGGCTAAGTAATAAGCTAAGGTTCCATAGAATTAGCTAAGTGCCAGAGCTGGTTGTCCAACCCAAGTCTGTCCAATTAAAAGACTTCACCATTATGTTCCATGTCATTAAGTCCACAGTCCCACTATACCCTGAGCTATAGGAGGGGGCCCTGTTTAGTGTGAGTCTAGGTCAGGGTCTGGCACTTAGTTGGCACTTGAGTTGTTGTAGGTTTACATTTTCTTTCCTTCAGTAAAGTTTTAGCTAATTATTCCTATTCACGGGGTTGCCATGCAGCTTAAGTTCACGAAGTACTGGGCACATCACCTGGTGCATAGTAGGCACCTGAAAATCTGTATTCTTTAAATGCATGAACAGAGAATTTAACTTTTATTATAATGCAATCGAGACAAATGCAGTCTTCAGGATGCCATTAGCTTTCTAGTGATCTCAGTGATGCGTGATTTTCCAGGCCATTCTTTTGTGGACTGAGGCAGCTTCCCTCACCAGGATGCTAGCTGTTTATTTTCCAAGTGACAACTTGATTTACTATTTTCCTTCTCATCACTTTCAAAAAGCATCTGCAGGCTAGTGAGTGACCCAGGCAGCGTGGAAAAGTCCATTTATTTCTCTGCTGCGTCTTTCCTACAGAGAATCTGAGGATAAGGTTTGGAAATGGCTCCAGGAGGTCAGATTTCCTATGTGTGTGTGTGTGTGTGTGTGTGTGTGTGTGTGTGTGTGTATGCGTGTGTATGTATGTTTTGTAGTTCAGGATTGCTCATAGCAACACAATTTGCTGTCTGCCGGTACACTATGCTTTTAAAATACCTGTATGATGGGATGTGGCAGGCAAAGGATTCATCGTTTCCCCTTGGGGGATAGCTCTGCAGTTTGATCCATCCGAATGCTTTGTTTGGCTCTAAAATACATTGTAAGGGAAAGGGGACAGCAAGAACCAGAAGGGCACTCACTTGTACAGTCTTTTGCCTTTCTTACTCAATCAGTGTGTTTCTCCTCTGATTCTAGCAGGAAGTGGCATTAGGTGATGTACAATAGAATCCACTCTAGTAAAAGGATTTCTGCTTTCCCTCATTTTTGCAAATATAATCTCACAGCCCAGCTGCTAACTTGGGGGTCTGCCCACAGCTCCCTCAGAGGTGGGAGTTCTTGTTCTGGATGTTGGATTCTTAGCAGGTCGCATGGAAAGGGAATAGAATTGTGCAAGAATGAACTCACCTTTGCCTTATAACTTGTTCCTTTGCCAGCAAACTAGCCCAGTTGCTGTGTTAGCTCAAAACACCTTTTGGGATTGAGTGGATAATATGCAGCATTCCTAGGAATGAGCAGAACAAAATTAAGGAATTGTGGATTTCTTTGTAAGTTCATTTCTCCCTTGTGTACCCCTTGCTCTTTCATCACTATCACTGTTTTTTTGCCTGGGAAGCAGTGGCCAGAAGAGCTGGGTGATGTGTTGGTTTACAGCTTGAGAACCTGGAGCCTCTCACTGCACCTGCATCACTGGAGGATGGACACTGACATCCACCCTGCTGAGTCTGTGCATCCGGGAAAAGGCATCAGCAGGCTGGCCTCAGGACCACAGGCCATGCCTTTGTCTGGTGGGGAGGGCAGCAGCAACCCTTGTGTTTTTGTGCCTCTTGAGCTCCAGGGTGGGCCAGGCCAGGCCAGGATAGGATAACCTACAAGGGTTATCTTTGCATCATGCAGACTAAAGTACTGCACTGCTGCATGGAGGCCAGCTGAAGAACAAAGGACTCAGAGAGGAGAGCAGTTTTGCTCATGTCTCTGAGGGGCATCGTCAGGAAGCTGGCTCCCACTCCCTTTTTTGGAGCACAGCAGGTATTCTGCTTAGGGCCACTGGTTACAGACACTCCGGAGGGGTTAGCATTTTACTAGGGTCTTCTAAGTGGTGTCTAAAAAGTCCATTTCTAAGCTCCTCTGATGGAGGTGAAGAGTACGATCTTCCCAGTTTGACTTTCTCCAGCCTGCTACTAGAGGCTTTTGGGCTAAAGCCAGCCGCAATTTCCAGTCCTCTGCTTGGGCTCCTGCTGCCTGAGCAGGCTCTTACTGTCATTGTCAGTGGTTTTTCCTTTCGATACATTGAACTTCATTCAGTTGTAGGAGCAGCAGTGTGGTGCTAGGCATCTGCTCCTGTGAGAGTTTGAATTCCTGGCAAAGTGGTGGTGTGACGTTGTAGCAAAAGCAGTGGAATGAGAATCAGAAGACTGAGGTTTTAGAACAAGCCTTAATGCTTTTTACTGCCTTGGATAACCCATCTAAACTATGTGCTGGTATAATCATAGCAAAGTGATCGCAGGGTACAAAATCAACGTACAGAAATCAGTTGCATTTTTATACACCAATAATGAAGCAACAGAAAGAGAAGTCAAGAAACTGATCCCATTCACAATTGCACGAAAAACCATAAAATACCTAGGAATAAACCTAACCAAAGACAT